>JARHVA010000439.1:347500-717500 GCA_037957365.1 Torreya grandis | reverse complement strand
CTTTTAGTGTGATTAGACTTTTAAGAATAATTTTGCCTTTTTATATCATTGCCTTTTTTTTAAATGATTTGGATTTTAACTTTATTTTAAAGAATTTAGAAGATTCCTCCTCCATATGGATTTGAAATTACCAATCATGAGAGAGATAGTGATACACATGAATGATTTTTAGGCTAAGGCTAAATAAATATAAGTAACCAAAGATAAAAACTGACTAGGACACTTAGGCTTGACAATGAACTAATATGTGATCTCAAGTCTTAACTGTGTATATGCTTAGTTTATAGAAAAAGGAAGAGGGAAATATGAGAGCCAAAGTGGACTAATAAGAGGATAAAATAATGAGATATATTTTTTACTAATTGATCACATTGTAAATGAAGATAATAACCAAAAAGGACAAGGTAAGTATAACTAGGTCACCATGACAAATTATCTATGAAAAATAAGGATAAGAAAGAAAAACAATCATAAAGATACAAGAAGAGAGTTTTGAGAAAAATGCCAAGGAAAAAGGGAAGGGAAAGAAATGATAAAACAAAATACAATCATATGTGAAAGCAAGATATCGTATAACAAGTAAGATCATGATATTAAAGAATCAAACATTTTACATAGTGTTAAATGATATAACAGATAAAAATAAAATTGGAGCAAACATCCAATATAAATATAAATGTGAAAGCACCATGCATGTGCTTATAAATACTAGTAAATATATCCACACACATTATCTAATACATCAAATAAATCTCTATGAAGTTATAATCAAAATCTTGCTAAGGTTTCATCAATCTTTAATGAATACTGGGCACATACTTGTTTTATGATTTCCTCAACTAAAAAATTAGGAATGCTCAAAGGATTATGTTGAGGAATAAAATTAGGAAAAGGCTGGTCAAGAGAATGTGTGGGAGTAGGATCTATGAGAGGAGAAGGAATCACAAGTGTATAAGGATCCACAAGTGAAGGACTCATGCGTGGAGAAGGATCCATAGGTGAGAGAAGTCCATAGGTAAAGGGATCACATGTGGAGGCATAGAAGGGACCATAGGAGGCAATGGAACAAATAGAGGTGGAGCCATGGGGGAAGAAGGAGGAGCCTTATTGTGGGAACAACCTATGGTAAGAGTGGTAAAAGGTTTAGGAATGTCTATAAGGTGACCATTGAGATGTTGTTCTAGGATATGATAATAATTAGTATGATGGGTGTCATATAGATGCCATAGAAAATATACCTCACCATATTTGGGCAAATATTTAGGAAGTACCTTTAGGGGAGGTATAGATTTGTCTAATGATGGGGGAGAAGGATGCAAGATATCAAGATATTTCCATAATTTATGATAATGTGTAGAAGAATAGTTATTTATCCCATGGATGTAATAAATATGATTGTGAGTGGTTTTAGTAGAAGTACTCATGAAAGGAGGTAAAATAGGAGTGGAAGAAGATGAATAACACTCATTATCCCATTTGGTGGGTAAAGGATCCATCTTGGGTGAAATAAGAAAATCATCACCAAGGGAAGTGATGATGAGGAATCAATGAAATTGGGCTCAACATAAGGAACAATAGCATCAAAAATAGGGGTAGGCTCAACAAAAGTAGGAACAAGAATATGATCAAATATAACAAGAGTGGGAAGAGGCTTAACTATAACAAGCTTGACTGAGGGAGGGGCATGATCTATAGAAGGTCTAATAATTGTGAACTATGAATTTGAGTCAAGAGAGGGGATTAGTATTGTGTTAGTCTAAAAATTCAAACAAATTGATAAAAACATACTAATTAGCATACATCTCTAGGCCTAGTTTCTAGAATGAGATTAATAACAAAAAAGAAAAGAAAAACACAACTAAAAAGTAATGAAAAAAATAATCCTTCACCTTCCTTGGATGTTCTAAATGCTTATTGTAGTGGCTTGCTTAGCTTGTGCTCATGAAGTCTTCATCAAAGGAGGCTTGGTTATCTCCTCTTCTACTTGGCACCTCGTGGCTTTGGCTTGGCTTGTCTCAATATTTTGGCATCATAAATTTGGAATTTGGGAGATCTTGGAATCAATTTTACATGGTAACTTTGCACAAATTAAGCTTAAAAATGATGTTCATGGCCTCTCTATTTCTAAATTTTCAAGAATGACCAGAATCAACCATGACCATCCATATCAAGATTAAAATGTGTGGTCATGGATTAATTGAATTATGTAATTAAAATACATAATTATCCTCATCATTAATTTGGAATTAGGGACATTAATGAGGCATGGGAGGTAATAAAGAGGCATGGGAAACCCATAATCTTGATATTTGTGGCATTTATGGCTTAGGGATGTCTTCCCAAGAAATGAGGTCACCTAATGATGAAGATATTAAATATTCATTTATAAAAATAATTTTTTTAAAAGTTTCCATGAAATTATTAATTAGGCCTTGATTTGGATTAATTAGCTCTTAAGCATGATTAAGCACTTTGTGCACAAATTACTCAAATTGATCAAAATTCCTTGTTATTAGTCCAAATTTTGACTGGATTAGAAATGGAAGTCAATGTTAGATGAATTGGATCCATTATCCCATTTAGGATGTTGTCAAAACAAGATAAAAAAATGCACGTCTCATACAAGAAATTTGATAAAAAGGAGCAATCCAAAACACCTAGGTGCAAAATTGGCATTTTGACTCAAAATGATTTGATCAAAATTAGTTAGCCCATAAATTGAATTACCCCATTTAACGGCACTCTAGCTAAAAATGGCACTTTAATATATCAATTTCAACTCATTTAATGTGCTTTAGTGTTTTTAGGCCAAATTGTGCACTTTGGTAGAAATTGGTCAAAAGCCTAGTTGGAGGTTATCAGTGGCCAAATTTAAGTGTCTACAAGAAGAGTTCCACTAACCTCAGGGGAAAACTAATGATGGGAGTTAGGGAACCTAGAAAAGTGGTAAGGTGTAGTCATATCATGATCCATGAGCATATTCCTATGTATCCTCAAAAATTAGAGGTATTGGCACCATATCTACCCTACAATAAAGGGGAAAAATACTAAATTAAGGAACTATAAGTGAAGGAAAATGATGAGGTACATGAAAATACTCAAGTAAATAAGAACGATAATAGATAATTTCAACATCACAATCCTAGACAAGAATGTCTAATAATGGATTATCTAAGTAATAACCATCATCATAATATGAGGTGTGAAGATCAATGACATAGGTATGGATAACCTTGTCATCTGATTAATCATTATGAATCGAATTCTTAGTCTTAGTCAAGACTATAAGAATGTCATCGCAAGGAAGTTTGTGAGAATGAGGTCGTAATAAAGTAGGAATCTATGAGATGAGATAAGGAAAGAGATTATAAGTTTTGATCTCTAAACTAATCTCCTTGGGCTCATCATCATCAAAATATAAAAGGTTAGGAGGAATGTTACTAATGAGCTCAAGATGCCCATTGTAACCATGGGTTGAATTAAAAGGAAAGTTGAGACACCAAGACTCATGAAATGAAATACTTGGTAAAGGCTCAAGATTAAGAATATTGAAGACACCATGATTTTTAAATTGATTAAAATTCTAAGGGTTATTACCACCTTGAATCCTATAAATGGCTCCATTTTGAGGGAATTTAACACATTGGCAGGTGGGAGAGGCAATATCTTTCATGTGGTGAGTCCAAAAACTACCAAAAAAGATGTTATAATAAAGGGGGAAGTTAAATATCCTCACCTTTACATGAATGGTGACATGTAGAATGGTAATGGGAAGCCACACATAACCCAGAGGAGGCATTTTTATTCTATCATATCCTTAGCACGTGTTGCATGTAGATTAAAGATTGCATTTGAAACATTCAAGAGTATTAATTAAATCAATATAAGTGACACATGTGTTATAACTATCATCAATCAAGGCACACTTAACTTGGATATCATTGATTTGGATGTTAATAAATAAGGGAAGATCATCTACATGAAGTAGAATCTCATCAGGAATCATAGAAGCTATGATAAATTTTAGATAAAGAAAAGTGTATATGGTCTCATCAACATGGGTAGACATCTCTTCATATTGTTTCAAAATAATATCTTCAAAACTAGATCAATTTACCTCCCATCTTTTTAGGGGAGGACAAGGGACATTCATCTCAAATAAGAGTTGCATGAGATAGGTTTTATGACACAAGGAAGCCTTCATAAGCTCAAGAAATGGAATTTGGGATGGGATATTAGTGAGATACATAATGGGATCCCACTCATCATAGCCCATAAGAATGTTATCAGATATAGGTGTGTAATGGTTAAGGAGGCCCTCAAATGGAGGAATTGAAGTACATTGAAATCTTTGTTGATAAGAAGAAGAAGAAGGTTTATAACAAGGTGGTAAATCATGTTGAGATGATGCACTAGTTGGTTCAAGTTGAGTTTGAGAACTAAAATAAAAAGTGTTAGAAGAAGCTTGATTATCATTAGTATTGAAAGATGATGGAAGAGTGGTATAAATATAATGGGATGTGTTATCCAAGGGAGAATCATAAATTAGATCATAAAAAGTGATAAGATCTTCTTACCCCAACTCATTTAAATGAGTTGGAGAAGAATCCTAGATAATATGATATGTATTATGTGAAGGAGTGTAGATATGTTGGGAATCAATGAAATCTACCACCCTTCACATATTAGTCATGCCAACCACATTTTCTTTGGAAGTTTTTTCAAAAAGACTTTTTACATTATTGGTGGAAGGGGTGGGCTTGTCTTAAATCAGTTGATGACTAGGTAGAGGATCCTTATAGATAGCAAAATGATCATTTTCTTGATTCAAGGGTTGAGTTTTTTCATTTGATTTATAATCCTTGAAATAAATTTCATAGGATTTTTGATGCTTATGAATAATGGAATCATGATCAAAATTAGGTCTAAGAATAAAATCCATAGCTAAATTATAAAGTTGTTGACAAGTCTCATGAGAATGACCCTAACTAGAATGAAACCAACAAAACTTGTTAGGATCATACCAGGATTTCATAGGATGAGTAGGGTCAAGTTCTCATGGAAGAGGCATGGGTAGATGCTTAAGAAATTTAGTCAAGGACAAAGATTTGTGAACATTTATATTATTGGGTGAAGAGAAATGAGGATTGGTATATTGTTAAAAATGAAAAGTTGGTTCTAAATAAGGGTTAGGAATGATAGCTTAAACATAGTGAATGGTGTCATAAGAATCAATAACACCATCATTGGTGATATTACATTTTTTATTATTAAGTAATAAATGAGGACCCATAGAATGTTAGGGTGGCTCAAATTGACACAGTAGTAAATCTTGTCTTTTAGCTTGGTCAATAGCCTCCTCTAAGGTACATGGAGAGAAAGTGCAAGCTTGATATTGAAATTTAGGAAAGAGGGAATTTGTAAAGAGATGAAAAATATTTTCATCCACCATATTATGTTCACATTTGTTTGACAAAGTCATCCATCTCTTAACAAAGGCTTGGGAAGCTTCATTCTCATGTTGTTTGTAATTAATGAAAAGGGCTAAAGTGTTTTCAAGAATATCATTAGTTTATAATTATTGTACTAAATAATTTACTATATCCTCCAAACTAGAAATTTAATGAGCTCTAAGTTTATTGTACCAATCCAAGGCATCACCCATGAGAGTTTTGGCTGGGATCTTGGTAGTGGAAAAGGTGTTTAATTTGACCCAATCCTTGCAAATATTTTCAAATGTTTTGAGGTGAAGGGTAAGATCAACTAACCCATTATAAGAAATTGTAGGTGTTATATCTCCTATATCAATGTTAGCAATTTGAGTAGTGAGAGGTTCATTTTGTAGATGTTTAATGGTTTTATTGACTAAAGGAGGTTGAAGAATGAGATTACCCTAAGAGTCTTGAAGAGGAGGTGGAAATTTTGGTTATGTGTGCCCCAAGCCATTGTTTGTGGATGAGATTAAAGGTTAAGGACGTGGTTTTACATTCTCATCATTTTATTCATGTTATGTGATTGAAAAGTATTCATTTGATTGAGAGTTTGTAACAAATTTTGATGTTTTTATTAATATAGAAGTATTGGAATTGGTATTTAAGATGGTATTTGTGTCTTGGGTACCACTATTAGAATTTATATGAGCTTGAGATGAATTGTGAGAATTTGAGGCACTAGTGGAAAATTTTTCTTGTGAAGCAAAATATGGACTAGTGAATGGTTGAGAGGAAGAAACATGAGAAGCATGATTTCCTTGGGTATCAATTGATGAAATAATGGAAGGATTAAGGATAGTGGATCTTATGAGAGGTCCACTATATGTATAACCCACCATGTTAGTTGAGATACTAGGCATAGAGGTAGAAGAGGTTAGAGAGAAAGTAATGGCATAAAAAGGAATCAAAATTGAAGGAAGAGGTAAAGAACCAAAGAAAGTGGTACCTCTAGATTATATTGAGAATGTATGAATGGGTGAATGAGGCTCTTCAATTTGACCACTAATTATGATGTTATAAATGGTAGAAGGATCATTTCCTCTATGTTGAGGAAATTTAGAAATAAAGAAAAGCATTTTGGGAGTATATTCTAACTCAGGTAGGTCTTTGAAGAAAATAAGATTATGTTGTGAAAAGGTACAAGGAGGGGTCCCAAAATTCATTGTTCAAATGGTAATATGAACATTACTAACATCTAAAAGAGGAACCCTACTCTATCTATGGGAGACCCTATTAGCATTGGTAAAGTTCATCATGTCTATTGACTATAAATTAATGTCATTATCCAACAAAAATTCCATGATGAAAAACAAAGAAGAGATATGAGAAAGAAAATATCAAAAGAGGTGCCTGAAACTATATAGGGTCGACTGCATAGATCTAATATAGGAATAGGGATTGTAAAACTATATAGGGTTGATTGGGTCAATCTAGTATAATGTACAAAAGGTAGAAAATGCATTGGGTTGATTAGGTTGATCAAGTATATAAAATAGGGAACTTAAGAAGCCTAAAAATAGATAACAAAATTAAACATGCTAACTTTTCAAGTAATGAAAGGAATTAAGTATTGTAAGGAAATAGACAACCAATTGGATTAATGCTGGCCAATCCAATTTAAACATATAAAACAAAATATTGCACAAATGCTAGCTAATGCAAGGTTTTCTCCACATAATTGAGAAAAGAGAAAGCAAACAACTTGAAAAGTAAAGATAACTAATTGGTCAACTTGATTGTTTGTTAGATTATTAATAATGATTTTTAATGTGATGGGAAGTTGGCTGTAAGCAAGGTAATAGATAGTAATCTAAGGATGGTTTCAGGTAGTTTATGCTGAAAGGGACCATAGTGGAAATGTTATAGGGTTGGTATTGGGGCCTACCCCCTCACTTCACACATTACAATGATAAGGGTGTCAGGTGCTTAGATAGAACATATCGTTAACCATGATTTATATTTGACCATAGCATCAAGTTTCCTTCCCCCTTGGTGATGAAATCTAAGTAAGTTGGCCTAGGGTAGACAAATGTTTAAAGTGATTGTTTATGTTATGTGATTTGGATATGTGCATAAAATATAAATAGTGAAACTAAATGATTACTTGAAAATCTCCTAATTAAACTATGTGAATTATTCTAAGCATGCAAACAATAAGAAAAGAAATGTGTGAGCTAATTACTAATAGATATGAGGTTAATTCCAAATTTAAAACAAGGTATAATGTGAATAATATATGCATAAAATATAAAATAGGGTTAAAAGGTTTGAACTTATACTATAGAAGCAAGGTCCAAAAATGAACTGGGTTGACAGTGTTGATCTAGTTATTTTAGATAGTACATAAAACACAGAAATAGGTCGACAGTGTTAATCTAATTAACTATGTAAATGAAGTTTTGAAGACTAAAAACTATAAAATGAAAGATAAAAAAGAGAGAAACATAAAATTAGAAAGGAAACTTAGTAGATCATAGATGTAATGAATAATATTTCTAGTCTAAAATCTTGAAGTATACTTGAGAAACCTATAAACTGGGTCAATAATATCAATCAAGATATACAAGAACATGTTGAAAAGTGTTGAAACTATAAGGGGTCAACTGGGTCAACCTAGTCAGTTGAACTAGGTGTTTAAAAGGATGGAAACCTATACTAGGTCAACTAGGTCAATCCAGTTATCTATTCCTACAACCTATGCATGGAGATAAAAATATAGGTTAACAGAATCGATCTAGAATGTCAAAATATATGATAAAAATGATAATAAAAATAAATAAAGTAAATGAATGTAAAAGTTACTAAATCCTATAAGGGTTAGTTCACATTGGGTTCACCATAATGTATGTAATCATAAATGCATGATTTTTATGAATTAATCCTAGATTGGATAAGATAGATCACACCTACACTTTCAATTGGGATACACTTGTTAAGTGGGAGCATGACCAATATGGGGATCTGCTAGACCCAATTAGGGGATCACTTGTCACAACATATCATGTTAGGAATGGTTCCAAAGCCTGCATTATAACTCAATGCACAACCCTAATAGATTCCTAAGATTTTAAATGTTCACTCTATTCTAATAACAAGAAAGTAAAATCTAATCTAGTGCTCACCAAAGGTTATGGTAGAAAGTGGGGGTTAGAAGCAATAAAATAAATAACTAAACTAAACATGTATTATAGGACATATACTCACATCAATTTACATGTAATCTTAAATACATAGAGATAAGAATACAAATTCATTATCTATCTACTCTTACAAATGAGAAATAATGTTATGAATACTTACCTTTGAAGATAAAATCATTGATCCTCAATATCTTCCTTGGCCAAGGTGATTCAAAAGAAATTATTGGGGTATGTAAGGATAACCAGGATAAATTAGCTCTAGGCTACACAACCTATCTAAGCATTGAAAAGATTTCTCCATAAGATAGTATTCATATCTCCAAATAAAGTATGAAACACTAAGCTTTATTCGTCAAGTAGAATGGTCAATAAGTAGATTTTCACTTGCACTTATTCACTAATAATTATTTTATTATGAAATGGTTAGAAATGACCTTGCATATATAAGTGGATATTATCCTAAACCCTTTCAAGAATGTCAACTATATAGGGTTGACCTAGTCGGCCCAGTGTGTTTTCAAGGATAATTTACTATGTCTATGATAGGTAGGTCAAAAGTATAACAAACCAAGAAAGTAAATAATTCCCCTAAACTAGGTCGACCCAATACAAACAATCATAAAAAAGGATGTGAAGGCAATAAAAGGAGGAATGGAAAGAGGAAAAGACTAGATTAAGTAGGATTGAGAAGAATAAGCTTAGGGTAAATGGTTTTATGAGACAAGTGTGTAGATGGAAAGTGGAAAAAGAAACAACAATATTATGAAGCACTGATGGTCTGCCCACCCCTAAAAGCATGCACTTAGAAAAATTGAGTCTTGATAGGTTCTTGTAAGATACAAATTATCAGTAATCAATACAATTTTAAAAATATTATGTGTATATATAGTCCTTTTAAACTCTTAATCAATGATCACTTGTATTCATATATCATACAAGATGGTCATAATAATGAATAAGAAATATGATGAAAGATCATACACATAACATAAGATCTATGTGGGAAACCCTCTCGAGGAATAAAACCCACTCTCAATCCTAGAAATACATGAACTACTTTTCCTATAAGATGATCACAAACATGAGACCTTTTTGTTAAGAAACCACTTCATAAAGAGCACCCACCCCTAAGTACAAACAAACACCTACTATTCTAGATGTTAAGCACCCACACAAAACCTTTGAAATCAATAGCTCTAGAATTCTAATTTCAAATCAATCTGATTGGAGAAACAATTTATAACACCTCTCTTTCACACTCTTCACACACACTCAAACTTTTTCATACAAGTAATGCATCCAAAAACCCTTTTGGATCTCTCTAGTCTTCTTTTCTCATACTCAATTTATTCTATAATTTAGTCCATATACTAATAAAACTCCCTCTAATCTCTTTCCTTCATCTCTATCTTCTACTCTTAACACATTCACATTCAAGTTTATAAACCATTGCTTTGGTCTCCACTATTTATAGAGTCTTCATGCATATCAAATTTTTGGTCAGCCATAAGACTTGAATTAACCCTTAAGACATCTATCATGCCAAGACATATCTCAAATACATCCTCACAGGGTGGCCATATCATTTATGGAGCACACTTAAGTAGCTACACCTTTCAATTAGGCCTTAGTATCCCTTATAGATCTCATAGAGACCTATTCACACATTTAACACTCCATCAAGAAAATTAAGAATATACTATCAAATTAAACAATTTGGGTCCTCTCTATACAACCCTTATGACATCTTCATGTGATTACTCTTTCCAAAACACCCTTTTGCTAAAGCTTAAATTACTCAAACATTATTTTGTACATACTATCACCATTAACAAACAAATATTCAACTTTTAAGCTCCATATATTCAATTATATAAGCATTTAAACCTTATAACTATATTTATTGGATGCAACTTGAAGTCCTCTACAACTTTTATTTTTACTATATCAAGAAATTCCTAGATTAAAAGTTATATCTCAAAAACTAGACACTATTTTTCCTTTAAAAATTTGAATATTTAAATTCCAATAGTCACTAAGCACTTATTAAACATCAAGAACATTAATCTCATCTCTTTTTCCCTAGAAACTATGGACAAATACACACTGTTGATCTCTTTTGAGTATATTGATCTTATCTTGTAATGTTCACCATTTATCTTAGATCAGAGCTCCCATGATTATGCAATTTGGTAGCTCAACGTGCCTTCTACACATTTGACTTTTGACTCGATCCACACCATCGTTCTTTGTCAGTATGAACTCCCATGAAGCATTTATCTTCTGTTAACTCAACGAGATAGTGACAATTATCACTAGCATGTGTAATATTATATTCTTTGAAATTTTGAATAAATATGCACCATTAGATCAAGATTTGGATGATGAATGCTCACCATTAGATTAATTGACTTGTGACCTTAGACTTCAACAAAGTTAAACTTGATGGTCTCTAGCCCATCATAGTTTGCAAGAGCAAATTTGAAGGTTTATAACTTGATCTAGAAACACTTCAAGAGTCTACATTTTTAGGAGACATTTTTGGCACTATAAATAACATCTTATTGGGAGATTGGTGGTAGTGATGTGTTGTGATTAATATCAAGTGGCATTAGTGATGACAAAGTGGTATGAGAGTGATCTTGGTCTAATATGCATAAAGCTTAGAGAGAGATCATTTTATATATTATTGGTATGATCCTAGTAGGAGAAGTTTTCTCATATGGTCTTCAAGTGGAGTGCAAGTCATCCTATGCCTTGTGGGCTTGACCATGTGTGGTTGCCCATGGGGTTTTGAGTAATTTTAGAGATATATCATGATGAGGAGTTTATTATGCTTTTAATATACATGTTAGACATGTATAGGATGCTAAGAAGTTAGTTTCATGGTTTGTAAGAGGTGGATAGTGGTCTACATGACAGTTTGGCATTGGCTTAGTTGGCCTAAGTGGGCTTGTGAGGCCTTTTGAAGGGTCAAAGAGTGTTTTTAGGTTAATTAATCTTATTTTTAGATGGAAGATGGGTAGGAAATTTTTTACAATCATTTTGATTAGTTCTGAGGTTTGAGATTGAACTACAAAGTTAGAAATATGGTTTAGAAGCTTCAAAGGAGGCTCAAATGGTGCATTTTGAGCTTGAGAGGAAAGTTTTAACATTCACTAGTTCATGTATACTTTTCATCAGGACCTAATAATTTTTTGATAGGTGACACATTAAATTTAAAAGTTTTTCCATATATTATATAGTGGATTGAGGGATGGAGCTTTATGAACATTCATTAAGATTGTAAACTGGTCAGAAACCCTTTATAAACCCTCATAATGGAGTGATTAGAGAGATTTTGATAGTAAGGACCCAAAATTTATTTTTTGTATAATTTTTACTATTATAAGGTATAGAGGACTCCTCTAGGAATCTATAGGTGGTAGTGGTGTGTCAGGGTAGTGAGCATAAGGTATTAAAATATGTTTATTTCTAAAGATTTTAGTGCTACAAGTAGGGTTGACTGAGTCAATGCACAAGATTTATTGGAGATTAAAGGCTAGGACTTTTTATTGAAGTATATATATATATATATTTTGGAAATAAACAATCAATATGTCAATTATCTAAGTCAATTAAGTTGACTAGTCGCTAGAGTGAAAATGGAGCAAATAGTGAACAAAAGCCAGTCAGAGTGAGAACTTATTTAAGAATTGATTTCAGGTCTTTAGGGATATAAAAAATGGTTTTGGGTATTATTAAAGACCTATCACTTATATTTAACTTATTTTTAAGTTTAAATGGTGCTTATAAAATAGATATAAGGAGCTCACAAAATTACTAGTCTGTGTAAGACAAGATATTGGAACCCATGACAGTGAATGGTTTGTAGTAGCAAAGTGCCATTGAAGCATATGAATTTTTTGATTGGAAATGTTTTAAGGTTTTTTGAGGATAACATTAATTCATTGGAATATCAAGGAAGTGTCTACACAAGTGATATATGTCATGTTCATCATTATTAGTTTTTGGAGCTTGTAAGCAGTCTAAAGTGGCCTATTTAGAGAAGCTAGTTTGAGCTATTATAGGCAGAGTTTGAGGTGAGTGAGGGATTGTTGGTATAATATGAGTACCATATCTTCATTACATGTCCTTTGTATTCATTTTTTGTCTTTAATTTGGTTGGATCAGTCAAATATCTTTGACTGAGTTTTTATTGTGCATGACTAGTTTGAGTAATCAGTTTGTTTGGACCTGTGTGAGCTATGTGAAGGTGATAAATTTATTTGGAAGTTTTTTTATGTCATTTAGGACCTATAAATGTTGTTTTTTAAAGGTTTTTTCTTGATAAAATAAATAGTATACCTCAGTTCTTGGTAGTATTTTTTGGGTGTTTGCAGGACTTGGAGTGAGAGAGAGAATGGCTTGGATGGAGTAGTGGTTTATAGTTCCAAGTGGATTGGTCACTTGGGTAAGTGATAAATTATCTATTGGATTTATTTTTTATGTGTTTCATCTATTTTTTTAGGATAAATGAGGACCAAATATTCCAAGGAGTATCATGTTGGTTTATAGGACTAATTCCTTTATGTTTTTATTAGGCCTAATTGATTTTTAGGTCTTAAGGGAAATGGATGACCTATGGAGAGATTATCCCATTAATTAAACGTTAATGATGATATTTTATAATGTTAATATAAGTATGTAAATCATCTTGGCCAACCAATATTGGTTAGATGAATGATTGGTATGTATATTAGGTCTATTTGGCCTATTTGGTAGGTTTGAGAGCAAAGTGTATTAAAGTGAATGAAAGAGCTTAGTGAAGGAGAAGAGATGGATCATTAAGGAAAATAAGAGGTTTAATGAGATTATTCATGTTTTAATAATCATGTTCATGAACTAACAAGTCATTATACCTAACAGTCTAAAGGGTGACTTGGTTGAGCGAATGAGGTAGGTGTGTCTACCTTGAGAAGAGAAGCAGTCTTGAAAGTGTTAGATAAAGAGAAGGTCATCATTAGGTGTATAAGACATTAGAGTAGTGGTGGAAACTATAAAAAATGTGGTTGAGTGGGTGCTTAATCATCTAGGGGGTTGTATCCTCCTTGCTAGTTGGAGCTAGCTAAAGGTCTAGTTGGAGCTGAACTAAAATAAGGGGTGGATGCTCCTTGATCAGTTGGCACTGGTCTAAAGTGTCATGTTTGTATTATCATTATAAGACTATAGTCCATTATTTTTCAATATTGAGAGTGGGTTTTCTCCCCCTAGAGGGTTTCCCACATAAATGATGTGTTCATATGATGTATGTTCTTGTTCATGCTTTAGATGTTTAATCTTTCATGTTTATGTTGCTAGATCAGATTAATAAATGATAAATGGGTTTTGGAATTGAATTTACATTTTTGTCTAATAATTCAATCCCCACCTTATTATTAGCTACTCTCAATAATTGGTATTATATTTTGTCCTTATTGAGGCTTAATCAACTTGGAAGGTGATATTGTGAGTAGCTTGGTTGATGGTATTTACCTAGTCAGCTTGTTGGCAAAGTTGATAGAGTTGTTGATGATCAATATGGTAGCCTTATTGTTGTCATGATTCTTCATGTTTTTTGAGTTGTGATTTCAAGATTGATGATTTTTAAGGTTTCTCTAAGATGAATATGGATGTCAAGAGTTAGATTTTTCTTCACTCAAGCCAAGGTAATTTATTTGCTATTACAGATGGTTCTTCAAGCATGAAGGTTTGTCAAAGAAGGAATATTATAATGGAAAATAATTATGTTGAATCCAAACCAAAAATAAAACCTAGGTTGATAGAAAAAAAGGACCTTGAATTCATATTGAAATACAATCCTATTTGTATTAGGTCTCCATGATACTTAATGAGGGTATGAGAGATAATGAAGCTTTCTAAGTAAGGGCATATATTTTGAAGATCAAATTGAATTGAAGGGGAAGGTAGAGAGGAAATAATGGCTATGAAGTCATGTCTCAGGTTCATGCATTGATATTATAAGGTGCTCATATGATAGAGATAAAATAGTGACCTATTTTACAAGTGAGATAAATAAAGAAGAAATTATTGAGGGTTTCAAGAAGAATGAAGTAGAGCAGAGTATCATGACATGTCAGTGATATGTTCCTAATGTGCTTAGAAGTATGAAGAAATATTTTGTTATGTTTGAAGGCTTGGTGAGAAAGGAAGATGAAATGTAGACTTGAATGATTGAAGAGATGGCTTATTTACATGTAGAGGCTAATTTGAGAGAGATAGAGATCAAATAGACCATCATCAGTTGTGAGAGGAAAATAAAAAAAATGTGGAGTGTTTCAAGGTGCTTAGGTTGGTTTGTATAGTCAAGGTTTTGAGTGCTTTATTGGTCTGTAAGACCAATCTTGCTTATGAGATTGAAGGAGATTTTTGAAAGTGATCTTGAAGTTTTTATGGTGAATATCCTATTTCTTTGTTGTCAAGGTGACCTCATAAGGTCATAGAGGAGTATGATGACATCTTGAATAATTTGAGATTAATAGTTATTTTTGAGTTTCTTATCATAATTATAAGTTTTTATAATAGGGTCTTAACTGTGAGGATAAGGTTGATTCCTTAAGTCAATTTAAATGGATTTGTTGAAGAGATTAATGGAATAAGAGGTTGGTTATGACCTTAAGGCCATGTAGCATGAGTTTGATTTTTTTGATATCTTGGGTTGAGTGTTTTTAAGGAAATATTAATTATTAGATGTTTGATAGATAGTAGGTGTATCCACAAAAATTTATGACTGTGTGTTTTCATGAAATTCTTTAAAGAGTTCTTAGCCATAATAGCTTATCGTGTCTAAAGGATAAATGGCTGATCATATGGGAGCTATCCTTAATTTTTTCAGATGTTCAAGCCTAATTTAGGTTGTCTAATTGATCCTATAGGTTAGTGAAGATAAAATAAGTAAGGATGATTGTTTAAAAGGTATGTTCAGGTCTCCTAGTCCTAAAGTGCATTTTGATCAATTTTTTATGCCTTGGTTGAATAGTGATTTAAATAAAAAAGGTGGATTAGTTTGTTTTATGTCATGAGAAAGATATTCATGAGTCATTTCTATGTGTTTTGAGCTTTTATGGTGCTTAGATGTGTATTTTGTGGTCAAAAGTTAGAGTTGACCAATTTTGGCAGTGATGACTGCCTAGAGTGTGTCCAATATGCTCTTTTGATGTTTTATATGGGATATAAGGTTGGAAAAAGTTGATTAAAGTTGGGTTTGACATTTAAAAGTATAACATGATGTTTGATGATGTCCATGAGGTGCTCAGGTATGCGTTTGACCATTTGGTCAAGATGACTGCTATATGTTGTTGCATAAATTACTTCATTATATGGGTCATTTGAAGTTTGGATATGTGTCATGAAGTATTTTATTCTCAATAATGTTTTAAAATATGTTTGAGACATGATCTAGGTGGTTTCATAGGTGGATGCATGATTTTATGCTAGGTGGAGCATTTTGAGTTATCTTTGGCTTCTCTTCTCAAGAACATGTGTTTGGTAACATAAACGAAGTCATAGTTCCAAAAGGTGTGGAGGCTTGAAATTTGTCATGGAAGTGATTTTTTATGGTCTTTAGGTGTGGTATCTATCTTAGATGTATGTATTGACTGAAGGTTGATATTTGACCAAGGTTTACTTTGAAGGCCTAGTCATTTAGGCATGATTGAAAAAGTGGTGTATATTTGGATTTGAAAATAAATTTAATGGGCCAAATGGGTATCTAAATTTTTTTTTAAAATGGTCTTAAGGTAATAATTTTTCAATTTATTCAATTTTTGGTCTTTTAGGAGGCTTACTTGGCTAGTAGGCTAAAGAAGGAAGTCTACTAAGGAGGATGAGTTGGGAGATAATTATTAGAATGTACGAGGGGGGATGGTAATATATATATATATATATATATATATATATATATATATATATATATATATATATATATATATATATTTTCATGATTTGAAAGTTCACACATAAAGAGTTATGAGGTCTGTTATGGCCAGACATGGCTACAAGAGGTTTAAGTAGGCCTAGTGGAGAAATTTAGCAATTTTGTGATATCTTTCCAAATAAGGTTGGATTTTTTGGTTCCAAATGATTATGTTAGTATATTATAAACATTATTTAGGTATGGTTATATAATTTAAGTGAATTTGGTGGTCTTCAGGGTGCCTTGAGTGTAAAGGTATGTGAGCTTGCATAGTGTTATAGTGCTCTTATTATTGTTTAAAGTAATGGTATCTATTCTTGGAGGTCTTGTAGATATGCATGGGTTGTATATATTGAGGGGGAGCCTTAAAAGTGTAGTAGGGTACTAGGTGGAGTTGTGTTACTAAGAAATTGGTGAAAATTCCAAGGATATAGAAAAGAAGTGTGCTTTAATGTTGTCTAGGTCTCTTGGAGACTTAGAGGTTTGATTTTGGTGTTTAACAAAGGGGAAGATGAGTTATTTGTTTCTCAAGTGGTAGTGGTATAAGGGGGAGATAGTGTGATTTATTAGTGGTTATTTCCAAGGATCATATAGGTATTTTGGAGCTATGGCCTAAGTTAGTTCTTTAAGGGAGCTTGGTATAAGGGGAGCACTATGGTTGCTTTGAGATTTGTTGTTGATTGTTGATGTGCTCTAAGTTTCAAAGGATGAGAGAGAAAGGTATGTGCTCTTGGTCATGTTCTTAATTTTATTGATTAAGATAGAAGACACTATTTTTTAGATGAGTTAACTTTGTCGTTGGAAAAGGGGGAGAGAGAATGGGAGTGTTGCCATTAATGACAAAGGGGGAGATTATTGGGAGATTGGTGGTAATGATGTGTTGTCATTGATGTCAAGTGGAATTAGTTATGAAAAATTGGTATGAAATTGATCTTGATATAATATACATGAATCTTGGAGAGAGATAATTTCATATGTTCTTGGTATGATCCTAATAGGATAAGTCTTCTCATATGGTCTTCAGGTAGAGTGTAAGTCATCCTATGACTTGTGGGCTTGACCATGTGTGGTATCCTATGGGGTTTTGAGTAATTTGATAGATATATCATGATTAGTAAATTATTATTTTTGGCATATACATTTTAGACATGTATAAGATGTTGAGAAGTTATATAGTTTGCAAGAGGTGGCTAGTGGTATATAAGACAGTTTGGCCATTGGCCTAGATGGGCTTGTGAGGCCTTGTGAAGGGTCAAAGAGTGTTTTTAGGTTGATGAAGATTATTTTTGAATGTAATATGGTTAGGAAATTTTTTCCAATAATTTTGATCAGGTATAAGGTTAGAGATTGAGCTACAAAGTCAGAAAGATGGTTTAGAAGCTTCAAAGGAGGCTCAAATGGTGCATTTTGAGCTCGAGAGGAAAGTTTTAACATTCACTAGTTCATGTATAATTTTCATGGGGACATAAGACATTTTTTAGAGGTGAAAAATGGATCTAATAATCCTTTCCAAGTATTTTTTAGTGGATTGAGGGATAGATCTTTATGAACATTTGTTAAGAATGTAAACTAGTCAGAAACCCTTTATAAACCCTCATAAAGGAGTGCTTGGAGAGATATTGATATAAATGACCCAAAATGGATTTTTTGACAAATTTTTAATATTTTAAGGTATAGAGGACCCCTCTAGGTATCTCTAGGTGGTAGTGGTGTGTTAGGATAGTGAGTAGAAGGTACAAAAATATGCTTGTTTCTAATTTTTTTAGTGCTATAGGTAAGGTTGACTGAGTCAACACATAAGAGTTTTTAGAGATTGAATACCAAGACTTGTTATTGAAGTATATATAGTTTTTTAAGAAATAAATAGTCACTATGTCAATTATCTAATTCAATTAAATTGACTAGTCACGAGAGTAGAAATGGAGCAAATAGTGAACAAAAGCCAATTAGAGTGAGAACCTATTTAAGGATTGATTTCAGGTGTTTAGTAATGGAAAAAATGGTTTTGGGTCTTATTTAAATACCTATACATACTATTTCACTTATTTTTAATTGTTAATGGTGCTTATAAAATAGCTAGAAGGAGCTCACAAAATGACTAGTTTGTGTAAGACAAGATATTGGAACCCATGACAGTGAGAATGGTTTGTAGTAATAAAGTGGCCATTGAATCATATTAATTTTGTGATTTTAAATGTTATAATTTTTTTTTATGATCACACTAATTAATTTTAATATCAATGAAGTGTCTACACAAGTGATAGATGTCATGTTCATCATGATTAGTTTTTGGAGCTTGTAGGCAGTTTGAAGTGGCCTATTTGGAGAGGCTAGTTTGAGATATTACAAGTATATTTTTTTGTTAGTGAGATATTTTTGGTATTATATTAGTCCCATATATTCATTAAATGTCCTTTTTATTCATGTTTTATCTTTATTTTGGCTTGATTAGTCAAAGATCTTTGACTGAGTTTTTGGTGAGCATGACGAATTTAAGTAATCAATTTGTTTGAGTTAGTTTGGACTTGTGTGAGCTATGTGAAGTTGAAAAATTTATTTTGATGTGTTTTAAATGTAATTTAGGACCTATAAATGTTATTTTTTAGGTTTTTATTTGATAAAATTAATAGTATGCCTTAGTTCTTCTTGGTAGTATTTTTTGGGTGTTTGTAGGATTTGGAGTGAGAGAGAATGGCTTGGATGGAGTAGCAGTTTGGAGTTATATGTGGTTTGGTAATTTTTGGAAGTGATAAATGATAGATTGGAGGTAATTTTTATGTGTTTCATCTATTTATGAAGGTTTAATGTGGACCAAAGATTCCATGGAGTATCATGTTGGTTTATAGGCCTAATTCCTTTAGGTTTCTATTAGGCCTAATTTATTTTTAGGTCTTAAGGGAAATGGATGACCTATGGATATATTTTACCATTAATTAAATGTGTATTATGATCTATTATAATGGTAGGAAAAGTATGTAAATAATCTTGGCCAACCAAGGTAGGTTAGATGAATGAGTGGTATATATACTAGCTCTATTTGGCCTATTTGGTAGGTGTGAGAGCATAGTGTATTAAGTGAAGGGAAGAGATTAGTAAAGGAGAAAATATGGTTCATTTAGGATCATAATATTTTGAATATTATCATTTATTTTTTATTTATCATGTTCATTAACTAACAATTCATTAGACCTAACAGTCTAAAGGGTGACTTGGTTGAGCGAATGAGGTAGGTGTGCCTACCCTGAGAAGAGAAGCAGTCTCACAAGTGTTAGAGAAAGATAAGGTCATAATCAGGTGTATAAGACATAAAATAATGTTTTAAATAATATAAAATGTGTTTTAGTGGGTTCTTAATCACCTATGGGGTTGTAGCCTCCTTGGTAGTTAGAGCTAACTAAAGGTTTAGTTGGAGCTAGACTAAATTGAGGGGTGGATGCTCCTTGATTAGTTAGATCTGGTATAAAGTCTCATGTTTGTATTATCCTTATATGCTTTTAGTCCATTTTTTTACAATATTTAGAGTGTTTTATCTCCCCCTAGAGGGTTTCCCACATAAATGATGTGTTCACATGATGTATGCTCTTGTTCATGCTTTGGATGTATAATCTTTCATGTTCATATTGTTAGATCAGATTAATGAATGATGAATGGTTTTTGGAATTGGATATAAATTTTTGTATATTTATTCACCCCTATCTCAATGCTACTCTCAACATATCTCTATGTAATTCTTTTACCTTGGTTGAATTTTTGATTACCTGAAATAGATGTATAAACTTGATGGTTCATTCATATCTACATGATGTGTAGTGATAGTCTGTCTTCTCTTAATATATAATATTCATGTTTCTCATTCCAAATTATCAAGTGACTTACCAAAACTTCACCAAGACATCTATGCAGGACTCAAAAGTTTTTTTTGTCCTTATAGACTTGCAAATGTTTCATATCTCTTTAAACCATGAATTTGATCACTTTGTCATTAATTCATTAGTATTTCATGATCTCTTTAACATCAATGAAAACCAAACATAAATGACCATGATAAAAAAAATACCCCTTTGTCATTTATGGAAAAACACCCTCATAATGAATTCATACACATTTGAGCTTGTTCGTTCGGATCTTTTTCCCCCTTTGACATTAATGATAAAGGGCCTCTTACTCAACATGCCAAAAATCATTCCTCAACATTATGTATGAATTTAGATATTATTTAATATTATTAGGACACTCACATAATTTTAGGCATATGAATCGATTATTTCCCCTTTGACATGCACCAATTTGAACTTGGACTTGTTTAATCCTTAAACCTGACAAAACTACTCATAAAGCCTAGAAAGACCCCCCTCACATTATGCATATATCTTCAAGTCTAAAATTATTTGAGTTAGCTCCCCTAACTCCATGATTTATTTGAAAAATATCATCTTCAATAATTTTTATTAAAAAACTAGGTCTGCCAATAATACTTCAAATAATATGGATCTCATAGCAACAAAATAATTGCCCTTTATCCTCTATAAGCCATCATAGTTTAGAACCTTTTCAAAAAACACTCTCACAAATTGTCACATATAGAAATCTGAGACCTTCATGATAAATTCAATATGACAATAGATTCTCCTCCTAATCAAATGACCTTTTAATGATTCATAGACAAGGAGATGACTCTCAAACTTTTTCTTAGATACTCAAATGTAGCCTTTGTCAATGCTTTTATCATAATGTCTGGAAGTTGTTATTTTATCAACACATATTCCATTTGAGAAATTTGATTACTTACTTGTTCTCTTAATAAAATATATCTAATAGGAATGTGCTTTATTTTTGAGTGCATGACATAATTTTTATAGATACTAATTGACTAGTATTGTAATAATAAATAGGACAAGGTCTATTTTAACTTACCTTATAATATTCCAAGGTTTGGTTCATCCATATTACCTAAGTATAATAGGAAGAAACAACTATATACTCAGCTTCTACAGCTTATAGAGATATAGAGGTTTAATTTTTACTTATCCAAGACACCAAACATTCACCTATGAAGAAGACACCACGACTAGTACTCCTATCATCTATACATCCTACCCAATAAACATTAATATATGTCTTTAGATTAAATTATTTACTCTTGGGGTACCATAAATGATAATATATTGTGATCTTGAGATATCTTAAGATCCTTTTGATTACTTTCAAGTGATATTAGTTGGGATCAACTTGAAACCTTTCTACAAGGCCCATTGCCTACATGATATTAGACCTAGAAATAATAGAGTATAAGAGACTTCTAATCATGGATCTATATAAAGTTTGATCAAATTTTGGTGAGTCATCTTGTTTACTTAACTTTCATCTAGTGATCATTTGAGTAATCATTGGCTTACAATCCATGTCAAACTTTCTTTGAATATCTTTGATTTATTTTTCTTGTGAAATGAATATCACTTTATTAAAGTTTTGGGTTCAATATTGGATAAAAAAGTTGTCTTGTTGATTCTAATTGATCAACCTTCTATTCCTAGTATAAAAACTATCATTCACATCTCCAATAACTTGGGAAACTAGATGATCCTTATATATTATCCTAGAAGGGGTTTTAGTATCATGTCTTCTTCCTCTTCATCATATAATTTATTAGGTATGATTTGATTATTTTAAATAACATTCTTAGTAGTGTCAATTATCTACAAGCTAGGATGTTTGATGTCACTTGCCTCTTCAACTCTCACATTAGAGCTTTCAATACCTTTGTGAATTCTCCTATTAAAACACCTATAAGCAAAACTTATAGAGGAGTAACCCAAGAAGATTCCCTAATCAAATATTTACTCAAATTTTCTAATATTTTCTTCATTTTTATTGATAAAGCACTTGCTCCCAAACACTCTAAAGTGTTTGACATTAGTTTCCCTATTTTACATAGCTCATATGGAGTCGTATCACCAATTTATCTGAATTGGCATATATTTAATATATAAATAGAAGTATTGGTAGCCTCTTCACAAAAACCATCTAAAATTTTGGAATCTTGAAGCATGGTTCTAGTCATCTCTTGGATAGTTTTATTTTTCCTCTCAACTACCCCATTCTATTAAGGTGTCCTAACATCAGAGTATTGTCTTCTAATTCCTTGTTCCTCACAAAAGTCATCAAACTCATAAGACCAAAATTCACCTCCTCTATCCTATCTTACATACTTGATTCTTGATCCTTTTTCATTTTCAACAAAAGCTTTGAATGCTTTAAATTTTCTAAAATCTTATAATTTATCTTTAAGATAAAATATCTAAGTCATTATAGTGAAGTGATCAATTAATAATAGAAATTATCTATTACCTTGAATTCCTTGAGTTCTCATAGGTCTAAAAAAATTATATGTGGATCAAATCCAATGGTACCATAGTAGAATGCTCCTTAGATTTGTATCTTCTTTTGATTTACTTTTCATGAAGGCATGCCTTGAAGAGAGTATGAAGAATATTAGTGATTTTATGCATATATCTAATTAGTCATTTTGAACTGATCCTTACTAAGTTATCAAATTTTAGATGTCCAAGTATTTTATGCCAAAGATAGTTTTCCTCTAATTGATTCATGAAAAACTTTTATTTATTATATTCATGGAACACATACAATTTGTTATCTACCTTGTGAATATTTATAACTAATTTTCTAGACTTTGAACTTTTCACTTCACACCTTTTGTCATGAAAAGTCACAACATTTCCTTGTTTAAAAATTTGGATAACACTTACAAGATTGTGTTTCAAACCTTTTACATATAAAAATTTTTTAGTTCTAGTATGACCATCATCCAAAATTATAGAGCCTTTCCCAACTATGTTAACAGAGTTGTTGTCACCAAACCTTACTAAACATGAATTGTGTTTTTTGAGAGAAATAAACTTACTCTTATATCCTCTCATATGACTTGAGAATCCATTATTGATGTACCATTTCTTGTTTTCATCCTCTTAAGCATGTAAAGCAATTTTTACAAACATGGATTATTCCTTTGAGTCTTGCTCCTTATTTCTTTGAATCTTAGTTTTGTCTTTCTTGAACCATTTGATGGTGTCAAAAACTTGAAAGTCCTTTTTCCAAAATTCCCTTTTGTAATATTTGGCTGTATTTCCCTATTTATTGTAGTTATATAAGAGAACCTCATTTCTTCTCCTTGGAGAGTGAGTACAGTCTTTATATCTGTGACCATATTCATTACAAGTATACAAGTGTCCATTGAAAACTTAACTATAGTTGTTCATGTTAATCACCCCTTTAGTTTGATCATCAATACCCTAAGACATCTCACCCATAGATTATTTTCTAGAGTTTGATTTATACTTGTCTTTAGAAAAAAGTGCATCAATATAAGTCATAACTTTACCTTCCAATTGATCCATTATTTGATTCAACTTTGTATCAACCACAACCTAATTTTTTTTGGTTATTATTATTATTATTATTATTATTATTATTATTATTATTATTATTATTATTATTATTATTATTATTATTATTATTATTATTATTATTATTATTATTATTATTATTATTATTTATGTATTCACACTATCAATGCTTCCAATCAACTCATGACATATATAGGAATTCAAGATTGAATTTTTACTCCCTTCCATGTTATTCAATATTTCAAGATTTTCTTTTATACACTGATTTTCTTCCCTTGAAAATTTGAGTTTTGATAAAGCACATATTAGTTCACCTTGAATAAAAACCTCAAATATTTTGTATTTCATTTTACCTATGATCACCTTCAAGTGGTTAAACTTGTAATGAAGGTCCTACTATGATACCATTTGGAGGTAAAATCACTAAGTAGGGGGTGAATTAGTGATTAAGGATATTTCAAACTTTAATTGAGTTCCTTTCAAACTCTTAATTAATGATCACATGCATTCATAAAGCATACAAGATGTTCATAGCAATGAATAAGAAATATGATGTGAGATCATATACATAACACAAGATTTATGTGGGAAACCCTCTTGGGGAAGAAAAACCACTCACAAGCCTAAAAACACATGGACTACTTATCCTATAAGATGATAAAAAATATGAGACCTTTTAGTCAATCACCCACTTCACAAGGATCACCCACCCCTAAGTATGAATAAGCACCCACTTGTTCTAGATGTTGAACACCCACAAAACACTTTTGAAATCAACAATTATACAATTGTGATTGTAGATCAATCTGATTAGATAAATAATGTATGATAAATCTCTTTCATACTCTTCACACACACTCAAACTTGCTCATACAAGTAATGCATCCAAATACCCTTTTGGATCTCTCTAGTCTTCTTCACTCATCTTCAATCTATTTTTTACTTCAATCCATCCACTGAGCACACTTATTCTAATATCTTTCCTTCATCTCTATCTTCTACTCTCAACACATTTGCATTCAAGTTTAGAAACCATTGCCTTGGTCTCTACTATTTATAGAGTCTTTATGCATATCAAATTTTTGGTCAGCCATAAGACTTGAGTTAAACCTTAAGACATCTATCATGATAAGGTATAGCTCAAATACATCCTCATAGGTTAACCATAACATTTATGAGTCACAGTTAAACAACTATGCCTTTTAATTAGGCCTTAGCATCCCTTATAGGTCTCATGGAGACATATTCACCCATTTAGCACTCCATCGAGAAAATTAAGAACATACGGTCAAAATAAACTATATGGGTCCACTCCATATACCACTTATGATATCTTCACATGATATTTCTTACCAAAACACCCTTATTCTAAAATATAAATTTCTCAAACATTATTATATACACAATAACACCATGAATGAATAAATAGTAAAATTTGAAGCTCCATATATTCACCTATATAAAAATTCAAAGCTTGTAACTAGATTCATTAGATACACATTGAAGTCCTTTACAATTTTGGTCTTAATTATATCAATAAATTCATCCTAGATCAAAAGTTATAGGTCAAATACTAAACACTAGTTTTCCTTCACAAATTTGATATTTAAATTCTAATAATCACTAAAAAATGTTAAACATTGAGTACTTTAATCTCATCTCATTCTCCCTATCAACTATGGACAAATATGCACCATTGATATCCTTTGAGTAGATCTATATATATTTTAACACTCACCATTGATCTTAAATCATAGCTCCTATGATTGTGCCACTTGGCATCTTAGCATGTTTTTTTCACATTTGACTTAACCCATACCATCAATCTCTATTAGTATGAACTCCCATGAACTGTTGATCTCCTCTAACTCAATGAGATAGTGACACTTGTCACTAGCACATACAATCTTATATTCTTTGAAATTTTGAATAAATACACATAATTGGATCAATATCTAGATGATGAATGTTCATAATTGGATTAATTGACTAGTGACCTCAGACATCAATGAATTTAAACTTGAAAGACTTTATATTATCACAGTCTGCAAGAGAAACTTTGAAGGTTTATAACTTGAGCTATAAAACACTTAAAGAGTCCAAATTATCAGGGGACCTTATTAGAACTATACAAAACATCTCCATGAAATAATTTAACCTTAGTTGACTTTTTGAGTACCTAAAATAAATGCACAAACTTTGTGGTTGATTCATATCTACACGATGTGGAGTGATGGTATGGCTTCTCTTAAGGTAGAAGATACATGTTTCTCATTCCAAATCATCAAATGACATACCAGAACTTCACCAAGACATTTGTGGATGCCTCAAAACTTATTATTTATCCTTATAGACTTGTAAATGTGTCATATCTCTTTAAACCATGAATTTGATCACTTTTTCATTAATGCATTAGTATCTCATGCTCTCTTTGACATCAATGACAACTAAACATCAATGACCATGCTCAATAGATTCTTAAATAATTAGACCTATTTTCATAAAATTTTATACCCTAAAATAATTTGTTTAAGATTATTCTAGATTTGGGCAACATGGGAACGTTTACAAGTATGTGAGTGTACCTATATTAGAAATGAGCCTCTAGATTTAAGGGTTAGCTCCCTGAATTTATCTTGAAATGCTCTTATCTATACCAACTAATTACTTATGGGGAAAAGAGTTATATAATGCATGAATTTAACCTTATTTAAAGGAGGTGATGCATCAAATATTCAAATATCCACTCTCAAGATTGAACTTGTTAACACACTATTAAACTATGAATAGAGCTAATATAATGTCTATAATGGTTTCCACATATCAATATTTCACCTAGAGGTCAATTGATGGACTTAAATTGGAGGGCAATGAGGGTAAGGATTAATTGGAATAACTTACATACAACTTATCCACTCTATACCTAAGACATTAACCTTAAGACACACTATATGACTTGCAAGAAAAGTTTATTATCACTTAGGTTAGATTTAGACCTAAAAAGGGAAGATGACAACCACTTTTGGATAACAAACAAATAAAAAAGACTAAGCACAGGTTAGTAAAGAATTAATTATGCTCTTTTAATTACTATAAGAGGTGTAGAATACAAATTTTAGTAGAATTTTATCATACTAGCTTAAGGGATACTTTACAATAGCTCCAAAGCTATATTTTAAAAGAAAGGGCCTTTAGAGAGTGATATTTTGGTTCTCAAAGAGGGATCAATGAGCTAAAGTCCATTTGAACCATAGTTAAAATTTATTATGCAAATTATGCTCATTCAAGCTTCTTGATTGATCTAGGTCACTTCAACCCATTGTATAATTACATTATTCCCTCATTGATGCTCTCTGATAGTTGTAATAGTAGGATTAAGTTGTTTCAAGATGGGTTATAACATAAATGTATTTATGACCATCAAATTAATCTATTATAGATATATCCTAGTGCTAACTAATATTCACTAGTTTGTCATGGCATGCAAAAGTGGAGAGAAGGGTCCTTCTCATGTAGTTGGTACCAGAGATGAAAATATTGAAGTCTACATGTTCACCTTGGTGGAATCCTTCAAAAATTAGCTCTGGTATGAATTGGACCATTCTCAAACATATATTCATGCTTTTTATTTACCTTACCCTATTGAAAATTTCTATGTCAACCTTCATCTAAGTCACTTGGGATCACCTTCATTTGATTGGCCATAAAAAACTGATATGAATCATTAATATTTTGACTCATCTTGCTCCATTAATCTACCTAATATGCATGAATGCAATCTATAGATCCTCTACCAGGACTCATGCATTTTTACCACTTGTCACTTGTGCATTTTCACTTAGGGTTTGCTGAACTCTTTGACCCTTACTTGCCATAGATCTTGATTTTCATTATTAAACATGATTCAATGATCTTATATCATCTTGAACTTTCTCATCCCACTTGTCAATTATGGATTAATATTAAGATCATATTATAAATTTGGTGCTTTATGTACTTACACCATGTGGTGGCCTCTCAAGCTCTTTTACCCTTTGAATCATCTCACACCATTAATCTCCCTTGGTGCAAATGAATGGCAATCATTGGATATAATTGTATTTGAAAACAAATGGCTATTTATCATGGTCTAAATTTGAAATTTGTGCAACCATCAATTAATTTCCATGAGATTGTCATTGACATCTGTGTAACTTTCAAATTTAAGACCCTAATGGTTTTTTGATGTAGCTTAAAGTTGATGTTTACATAAACTTTTTTAATTATTTGACAAACTTTGAAATATTGGATCTAGAATCAAAAAAGACATGGATTCACCAAATTTGTAGGAGATGTTCTTGATGTTAGAAGGATTATGTCCATTTGATCTGCTAGCTCTGGGAGCTTTCTAAATGTGTTTAAAAACTATTGAAATGAGATGACTTGTGTGTTTTTAATGACATCCTTGTGCTTATCACTGATTATTTGAACCTAAACAACTATTTTATATAGCTTAAACTTGAAATTAGCATGAACATCTTATATTTTAGGTCCAACTTTAGAACTTCATAACTTGAGTTAGAAAGCTCGCACAAACATGGAACTTTTAGTCTATAATTTAGGCATGAAGATATCTATAGAGATGTAATATTTTGGCTCATATAGCTTTCTAAGGTGAATTTATTAAATTCATAAACAAGTTGACTAGTGTGTTTTTATGTGATGTGTGGGATAGCTTGGCCCATTAGACTCAACAATTTGAACTTTGAAGGCTTATATCTTGAGATAGAAGACTTATCAAGATATGAAACTTATAGATAATGATCCTATCACTAAGGACATTGATCATGTGTGGTTTAATAGTCATATTAGGCTTCTAAAGATCACTTATAAAATGCACAAACATGTTATCTATTCTGGTTCTTCATGATATTTTGATGATGGTCTAGTCCTTAAACTTGCCAAAGTTATTTTGATTCAATCTTTCAAGGTCCTAATGAGTTTCCAAGATTTTGTCAACCTAGTCTATGTCCCTACAAGCTTGTAATCACTATGAGATATTATTTGGATTGATTTTTAAGTCTTGGATAAATAATTTCTCCAAAACCATTCGATTATATTAGAGCTTTGCATCAGGCATATTGTTGCAGACATTTTGTCTTGGACACTTTCTTTGAAAGAAATATGTCTGTGGGCCTTTTGATAAGGACCTTTTGTTTTAGACATTTTTTCCAATTAAAATGTGTTTTTATAAATATTTTATTGTACATTTTATCCAAAATAAATATGACCTTAGGTAAATTTTCTTGAATAATTTTCTTGAAAGATTTGTCCTTAGTATTTTACCTTCATGACAACTTTCCTAAAATAATTCTACCTTGTACCTTTTGTCAAAAATTTTGTTATAGACATTTTGTCTAAAGGAAATATGCCTTTAATATTTTTCCCAAACACCTTCCCCAAGAAATTAGTCTTTAAACTTTTTTCAATGACATTTATTTCAAACTTTTTGCAAACACACAAAACTCAAATACCTGAGAATAATTCTAGCACTTAGCCAAAAGTTGAAATATTTCCTAAGTGTAAAATAGGATTTTTTGAACTTGTTCTTGTAACTGATTAGACACCTTGAAAACATACCACTCACATATGTGACTCTAAAATTACCTCTAAGACACCAAATGACATAAGGAGTAAAGTAGATTATGACCAAAAATAGAATGGCATATGAAATGACATCAAAAAAGCTAAAATGTACCCTATGACATTATAAAAATCCCCTATAAAATATTATGATTATAGTGGGGTTGACCCATTTTGGTCTAAGGTAAAAAGGGTCAACATTCATAGTAATTTCCCAAGGGTGGTATGCTTGCTATGCCATGACTAGTTGCCTAATCCTATCCATTAGGTTATAGAGTCACATGTATATAGCTTTGACATATAAATTGCCCTGATAAAACCTCAAATAATGTAAAATAAATAATTAACACACAAGACAAGAAAATTAAGCAAAAAAAACATGTACTTGAAAAGCAATTATTAGAACACAACACAACAAGAAAGGAAACACATACCTAGTCTAATATTTACAAAACTGGCCTTCAATTCTCAATAACAAGGTTTCAAATGTATCCCATTTATAGGGATAGGAAACTCTTCTCCATTAATCCTTTCTAACTAAAAAGAGTTTCTTTTCTTTCTCTTGATGATGACATATGGTCCACTCTATAGGGTATCAAATTTGGTATGTCTCCCTAGTTTTGCTCTATCTTCATCCTATTTCAATACTATGTCACCTTCTTGAAATGATCTTGGAATTACCTTATTGTTAAAATACCTCTTCATTATTACTTTGTGATGATCCATAACTTGATTATATTTATCTCTAGTATCTTACAACTCCATTAATTCTATCAATCTCACCTCCATTAGGGCATTCTCAAGAAACTCTAGTTGATGCACTAACTCTAAGGTAGGAAACTTTTAAGAGATAAACAACCTATCTTCCCTTCCATAGACAAGCATAGAAGGAAAATTCCTTTTTGACCTCTTTGGAGTTATCCTATCAACCCATAAGTTTGTCTTCAATTTGGTGTACCAATCTCTTTGGTTATGCTCCAAATTTCTCTTGATGATTCTAATCAAATTCTTGTTAGTAGATTAATCCAACCCATTACCTTGAGGGTAATAGTTAGATAAAGTGATCAATAATATGACATTAATATTTTCCCAATTAATTTTCTTAGTACCCATAAAAGCAAGATCATTATCTAAAATAATAGTAGGAGTGCCAAACCTTATTATGATGCTCTCATAGAACTCCAAGATAACATTTTAATTATCTTCCTTCAATGCTACTACCTCAACCCATCTTGTAAAATAGTTAGTTTCTATGAGTCTCCATTTATGACCAACACTTGATGGGGGATTTATCATGCCAATGAAATCAAGACCCCATTGCATGAAAGGTTGATCAACTTGGATAGGCTTTAAAGGAAGAGATGCAAGCTTATATTTTCATATAAAGAAAGCACATTGTACACACCTTCTCAACCAAGCATGGTAGTATTTGAAAAGGTTGGGACAATAATAAATTCCACATGATCTTGGAAATTGTGGTTCTTAGAGAGAAATGACCTCCTATTGTCCCATCATGGAACTTCTCAAGTAACACTCCAAACTGATCATTATCAATGCATCTCAATAACACACCATTGATTTCCCTCCTAAAAATCACAACATCCACAAGAAAAAATAAAATATATTTTAATGTAAAATATCTCCTTTGTGATCTACTCATATTATTAGGATACTCACCATTTTCAAGAAATCTAATCATATCTTATGTCCAAATTTGTGAAGCCAATGAACCCATTGAATGGGAATAATCATGATTGACTAGAGCCTCTTATTTTGAATCATGAAGATCTAAAGCTAGATGTTCACAAAGGAATTTACCCATTATCAATTTTATCACTTTGATATCAACATCATATTCCATTACCTTAGTGATCCACCTTGCCCTCTTTCCACTAAGATCTTTGCTCAAAATAAACTCTTTGGCAGTAAGATGGGAGACCATAGCATGAATCTTATTATTTGAAACTATATTTATGAACTTATTTAGTCCCATTATAATATAAAGGACTTATTTCTCTAAAAATTTATACTTAACTTCATAATCTTCTAAACTTTGACTTAAAAATGCAATTAACAGCTCCACACCCTCATTATTCTTCTACATCAGCATGGATGATATAGTATCAAGGTTTGAAAATGAATAAAACATGAAGTATTTGGTAAAATTAAGATTCACAAGATTAGGAGCTTCTACAATTACTTTCTTTATGGCTTCAAAACTTATCTTACCAACTTTGGTCTAAGAAAAGACTTAGTTTTTTTAGAGCATAGATATCATAGGTTTCACCAAAGATTCAAAACTAGGTATAAACCACCTCAAAACATTTATATTGCCTAAGAAACTTTTAATACCTCTCTTATGTAAGGGAAATGATAAGCCTAGAATAGCCTATATTCTTTTAGGATCAATAGTAAAACTATCCTAGGAAATGATATGTCATAAGAGCTTACCTTCATGAACAACAAAGATGCACTTATTTAGATTAATAAATACTCCATACCATCTACATATTTCAAACACTTTTATCAAGTGTTGCATGTGTTAATTACCATATTTATAGAACACTATTATATCATCTAAATAAACTAATAGCATCTCATTTATTAAACCTTTGAAAGCCATGTCCTTTACTATTTAAAATGTGGAACCGGCATTAGACAGACTAGAAGGGATCTTATTATAATAAAAATTCCCCCATTTAGTAGTGAAGTTTGCCTTAAATAGATCATCCTCACTGACTAAATTTTTATTATAGCCTAAATATCCATCTAGAAGAGAAAAATGTTGAGAATTTGAAACCATTTGCAAAATATACTCCTTTAAGGGTAGAGGGTAGTGATCTTGGAGTGACATTCTATTAAGATCTCTAAAGTCTACGCAAAGCCTTATCTCCCCATTCTTATTTTTAATAGGCACAATGTTAGCTACCCATGTTGAATGCTTGATGGGAAATATTATCTTAGATTCAAGGAGTTTGGTAAGCTCTAACCTCATGAGTTACTTAATATTGGGGTTGATAGGTCTTTACTTTTATCTAATTGGTTTAAATATAGGTTACAACTCAATGTTATGGTGTTCTAAGCTATGATAAAATCCTTTGAGGTCCTTATGAATCTAATAAAATATATCATGGAACTCTCTACATAGCTCAATGAATGCTTGCTTCTCTAATGTAGAATATACCTTGCTTAGTTTGAGGAGTTTGTCCATGAAGATCAAGACTCTTTCATAATTCTCATATTTTATAAACATAATCACTTTCTCCTTATTATTTTGATCATTCTCATTGAAGATACTTTCTAAGGTCACCAAACCCTTAAGTATCTTATTGGTTCTTAGTTTCACAATTTGATTACCCAATTGTTCTTGGAGACACATTTTGCAAGAAGCATGCAATGTGTTTGTCACTAGAAAACACTTGCCAAGTCACTTTGTTACTAGGTACATAAATTATAATAATGACCTTAATATGAGACTATTTTCCCTCCTCTTTTATGGTAGTTGGAGTATTAAATTGAGCTCATATGGTATCTAGTCTATCAACATGACTATTCTACTCCCTTAGGACCGATTGTATATTGAATGCATTGAAGTATTAAAAAAAATCCATACCCTATGCCTATATGACTTAAGTAAAGGGTTCCTGGCATCAACCATAATCCTCACCTAATGCACAACTAATTCACTATCTCCATGTACTTGTAAGTTATTGATTCCCTTTTTCCTTACCCATTGAAGGCCATGAATTAAATCTTCATACTCAACCACATTACAAGTAAAACTAAAATGAAATATATATGAAACGTAATATTGTTGTTTATATGGGTAGACAAACATAACACCAAAACCTACACCAACTTTACTTCTTGAACCATCAAAAAACATCTTCCATAGCTGATCATCTTCACCCTCTTCCTTGGAAAGTAGAGGTGTTGGTACTCCTTCATATATGCAATACACTCCTAAATTAGTTTACTCCATAAAATCATAGAGAGCATGCTCATAAGTATTAGTGCCATATTCATCAAGAAATAAAAATAAACTAGCCTCAATCTTGGAAGAAGTGCCATCATCTACAATAAAGTCATTTCTTCATGGGCCACACAATTCAAATTGGAACTTGTCTCAATGTAAGGCTCAATATGAAACCTTGCAATGGGTCATGTCCTAATTGTCACCTTGACCCCATACCTTTTTTAATGGAAAAAAAAGACTAGCTAGCTAAGAGATAGCCACCTATATTGGGTGTGAAGTCCCTTGATAGGTAGATTGCAAAGTGGGCTGGGAGATCAACCATAACTATGTCTTGAAAGATAGAAAAACTAGGACAATCATACAAGAAAACCTTCAAGCCTTTAATTAGTCCTACTATCTTGGTAGGTGTACCATATAATTTAATGACCTGTTTTCTATGTGACTCATATTTTAGGCCCATCTTGTCAGCTACAACTTTGGGCATGATATAATTACAAGATCCACTATCTACTATGCAATTGTGTAGCAACTTGTTACCTATAATGAGGGTGAGGTAATATGGTGGAGGTTTATAAGCCATAGTGGATGGTTAAATAATTATAATAGGAGAATTTTTAAGATAAAAATGGCCATGACTTTGATTATAGGGTGAGACACTAGCATTGATAGTAGATAACTACTTTTATAGGAGTTCTTTTTGACCAAACATATGAAGAACATCCCAAAGAGAAATGAATTTTTTAGTGTTCTTTAAAGAATATAAAATGTTTAAATAATCCATAACTTATCTATATTTGGATATTTTAGGAAGAATATTACTTAAAACTTGATGAATAGGAGTAGACCTTACCATATTTTAACTTGATAAATATGTAGAAGTTTTTAGAACTATCACACTTGCAGTTATGTCTTGTTTCCTTGTATGAGGATTGGATGATCCTATGGGCTTGATACTACCACATCCTAGAGCCTTCCTCTTGGACCTTGTATTTTATATGATAAAGGCTCCTTGATTTACAAGTGTCTTCAACCAAAAAATTGTTGAAGATCTCTCCTTGAGGTTGTCAATCCTCATTAACTTGCATGATCACTACATCCTCATTTGATAGGAGGGGAGTAAATAATATTTTATCCACAAAAAATTGTTATTTATTCTCATTGGCATCCATAAATTAGTCTTGATGTTAGTCTTATGCCTACACCAAATTATTATGAACTAGTACCATATCCCTTACATCAATGGTAGAGTTGGGATTGTATGCATTAGAAATCCTATTGAGATTAGGTTACCATTAGCCTCTTCCTCTTCCATATTATTGACCATATTTTTGCTAATAAGGGTAAGGATTATAATAAGAACCTTAATGAATATTTCCTCTCCCAATATTGGATTCTAACCATTAAATATTGATTTTTTGTCCATGGCATTATCTACGTTCTTAGGAGTAGCCTTGGGCTTGGTATTAGCATTAGGAGTTTGAGCCACTTCTAGAGTGCTAATAGAAGCATGAGACAAAGGAATAATAGACACTTTAGGTGGTAATATTATAGCTTTAATGACATTATTTTCAACTTTGATATCAATCTCATATGCTTTAAGGAGGGTGGAACCACCCATAGATTGAAGCATAATAATAATAATTTTAGTCCCAATGGCTTTCAAGTAAGTAGGGAACATAAATCTAACAGGTCTTCTTAAGGGAGGAGGAAATATATTCCAAGTATTCTAAAACCTTTAATTAAAATCATGATTTATTTCTTTGGATCCCACTTTTATCATGTTGAGATGATGTATGAGAGAAGCACAACCACTTTCATTTCCAAATCTGGAAGTCAACAACACTCCAAACTCATCCCATGTTGTGATGCATCCACCTTCTATATTAATATACCAATCTAGATCCTTCCCTTTAAGGGACATGGAAAGGATTCTAATATAAATGTTGTCTTAAACAATATTATGGAAACTACAAAAGTTAGAAACATCTCTAATGTGCTACCTAGGTGTGAAATGATTCTCACCATTGAATATGGACACACCTTTCATGGTATTAGGATGAATGGAATCATATGCATGAAGCTAAATTGGATTATTATTATTGAAGGTAGGGAAATCATGAGGCCTATCCATGTCTTCTTCTTCAAGATCTTCAATTTCTTTAGCCTCTTCAACCTCTTCCTCTTTACTAAAATCTACTCATTCTTTAAAGGGTAGATTAAGCTATGGATACTAAACTTCAAAAGGGATTTCAAGCTAATGGGTGAGTTAATGGTATGTAATTTTGTAGTAGAGGATGACCTAATGAGAACCATGAATTATGAGGGCATGTTTATAACAAAAAAAATTGCCTTGAACTAGATTTACCATTAAGGAGTTACCAAGTTCTGAGTAGCACACTAATAGACTATGAATAAAACTAATGCAATGTATGGAATGCTTTTCAAGTAGTAGTATTTCACCTAGAGGTTGATTTATGGACTTAGGATAGAGGGAAATGAGGGTAAGGATTGATTTGAAGAACTTACTGTCAACTTATCCATTTTGTACTTGAGACATCAACCTTAAGACACACTAGATGACCTACAAGAAAAGTTTATTATCACTTAGGTTGGACTTGGACCTATAAAGGGAAGATGAAAACAACTTTTACATATAAAATAAATAAAAAATAGTAAGAACATATTAGTAAACAAATGATAATTCTCTATTCATTAATTTAAGAGGTATAAAATACAGATTTTGGTAGAGTTTTATCATACCATCCTGAGGGATAATTAACAATAGATCCAAATATATATTTATAAAAGAAAGGGCCTTTATAGAGAGATATTTTGGCACTCAAAGAGTGATCAATGAGCTAAACTTCATTTGAATTATAGTTACAACTAATTTTAAAAATTATGCTCATTCAAGCTTCCTAATTGATCCAGGTCACTTCAGCCCATTACAGAGTTACATTGTTCCCTCATTGATACTCTTTGATGGTTAAAATGATGGGATCAAGTTGTTCCAAGATGGGTTTTAGCATCAATTTAGTTATGACCATTAGATCAATCTATTAGAGCTTTGTCCTAGTTATAACTGCTCTTCACTAGTTTGCCATGGCATGCAAAAGTGAAGAGAATGGTCCTTTTCATGAAATTAGTCCTGGATATGAAACCATTAAATTCTACGTGTTTACCTTGGTGGAATTTATCAAAACATTATCTGTAGTCTAAAATAGATCATTCTCAAACTTGGCTCCATGCTTTCTATTTACCTTACCCCATCAAAATTTGTTTTGTCAACCTTTGTCTAAGTCACTTAGGCTCACTATTATTTGATTGATAATAAAAAATTGGCATAAATCATTAATCTTTTAAATCATCTTGCTTCATTGATCTACCTGATGCAAATAAACACAATCCATAGATCCTCTGCCATGACTCACATGCTTGTACCACTTGTCACTTATGCATTTACACTCAAGGTTTGCTAACCTATTTGATCCTCACTTACCATTGATCTCGATTTGTATGATTAAATGCACTCCATCGATCTTATATTATCTTGAATGTGCTCATTCTACTTGTAAATTATGCATTAATCTCAGGATCATGTTGTCAATTTATTTATTTACGCACTTATGCCATGTGGTGGCCTCTCAAGATCTTTAACCCTTTGAATCATCTTAAACTATTGATCTTCCTTGGTATGAATGAACACTAACTATTGGATCTTCTTGTATTTGAAAAAAAATTATGATTTATTATGGTCTAAATTTAACGTCCACATTACTATCAATTGACATCCATGAGATCATCATTAACATGTGTATGAGCATCAAATTTAAGACCCTAATGGGTTTTTACTATAGCTTAAAGTTGACATCTATGTGAACATCTCCCATTATATGACCAATTTTGAAAGCTTGTATCTATAATTGAAATGGTCATGGAGGCACCAAATTTTCATGAGATGTTTTTTATGTTAAAATGATTATACCCACTTGATCTACTAGCTCTAGGAGATTTCTAAATGTGTGTAAAAAATGTTTAAATGAGCTAGCTTGTGTGTTTTGCATGACATCTGCATGTTTGTCATTAATCACTTGAACCTAAACAAATATTTTATAGAGCTTAAACTTGATGTTAACATGAACATCTTATGTTTTAGGTCCAAATTTAGAACTCCATAACATGCGCTAGAAATCTTACGTGGACATAGAACTTTAAAGATATAATATAGGCATGAAGAGATCCATGGCAGTACAATATTTTGGCTTGCATAGATTTTTGAGGTGCATTTATTAAATGAATAAACAAGATGAATAGTGTGTTTCCATGTGATGTGGAGGATGACCTGGCCTATTAGACTCAACAAGATGAACTTCAAAGGCTTAGATCTTGAGATAGAAGACTCAACGAGATATGAAACTTGTAAAGAAGGATCCTAGAATTAAGGACATTGATCACACATGGTTTTATGTTCATGTGATGCTTCCAAAGCTCATTTATAAAATACAAAAGCATGTTGTACAATATAGTTCTTCATGACAACTGATGATGGTCTAGTCCTTAAACTTGCCTAAGTCATTTTGATTCAATATTTCAAGGTCCTATTGAGTTTCCAATATTTTTTCAACCTAGTCCATGTCCTTGAAAGCTTATGATCACTATGAGATCCTACTTGGATCTATTTTGAAGGCTTGGACAAATAATTTCTCTTAAACCATTTAGTTCTAATGGTGCTTTACATCGGGCATATTACTATGGACACTTTGTCTTAGACATTTTCTCCAAAATATGTCTATAGGAATTTTGACAAGGGCCTTTTATTTCAAAATTTTTGTCTAACTAAAATGTGTCTTTGAAAATATTGTCTCAGACATTTTGTCTGAAAGAAATATGTCCTTAGGGAAATTTTCTTAGACAATTTTCCTAAAAGAATTATCTTTATTATTTTTCCTTCAGGATAATTTACCTAAAATAATTTTTCCTTGTACCTTTTGTCAAAAATTTTGTTGCAAACATTTTGTTTGAAGGAAATATTCCTTTAACATTTTGATTGAATACTTTACCTGAACAATTATTTTTTGAAATTTTTACCAATATATTTCCTTCAGACATTTTACAAACACACAAAACCTAAATTCTTGAGAAAAATTCTAACACTTAGCCAAAAGTTGAAATATTTCCCAAGTGTAAACTAGGATTTTTTGGAATTATTCTTGTAACTACTTGGACACCATGAAAACTTTCCACTTACATATGTGACTCTAAAATGAACCCTAAGACACCAAATGACATAAGGACTAAACTAGACTATGACCAAAGATATAATGGCATATAAAATGACATCAAAAGAGCTACAACATACCTTATGACATTATAAAAGCCCCTATACAAGATTCTAACTATAGGGGGTTGACCCATTTTGGCTTGAGGTAAAAATGGTCAACAAGATAATCACATCTATATTTTTGTCCACTCATCTTTCATATTTATATAGGTTATATCCTTGAGTTATGTTTTCCACTCTATCCTACTTGGGGCATAATCACATAATTATTCAATCCTGGTAATCTTAATGATTATAACTACCTATGGGCAAATCATTATTTTGACTCATAATCCCTAACTAGGCCATGTACTGTTACCACTGATTATAACCACCTTTGGGAAAATTAGTGTCTCCACCTTTTTATTAATTATATCTACCTTTGGGCCAATTAGTAATTTTTAAATTAATGATGCAAGCATTTTCTTGATTGGATTAATCTTACCCATGGGTTAATTTTATTCTTCTTCTTACTTTTTTTAAGGGACCATCCATCAAACATATGTGATGGCCACTCCCATGAGGGGGCATCATTATAGTATTCCCAAACATTATGTGGATCCTTTTCTTAAATCATCATTTTATTTATCTTGTTTTGATCTTTGAGAATATTTTATTGTGATTATATCTTGTAACATATTCTCAAAAAGGGGAAAATTGTAGACACCTAAAATTGGCCACCAATGTCCTTCGATCAAACATTAGACCAATTAGTACCAACCATTTCAAATTAAACCTAAGAATCATTGAATGTCTCAAATTTTCTTTTGCATAATTTTTCAAAGCTTAGAATCACATTGAGGCATCCCTAATTGGGTTATCCTATTGTAAGCAACTAAAACCTCTCAAAGATTCATCTCTAATCATCATGTGGCATCATAACATGTAATTTTGATTGTAGACCTATTAAGTGGGGCAAGTTCATGCATAAAATAAAATCTTAAAATAGCTAAATGGATAATTAGAATTAATTAACAAGATAAACCAAATTAAGATGCCTAGTTAAATTATTCATGTGTAATTAATGAAATTCTAAAAAAGGAAACTCAAAAATATGAAATATCCTAGCTTTTCATGATTACCTTTTGTGAGATGTCAAGCCTTTTCACATATCACAAAATATCTCACCCATGCCTATTCATTAAAAATCATGAGGTTTTGACACTTTTAAACTCTAATGGGGTTAATTAATTCAATTAGGTTAGGTTTCAACCCATTCCATGTTTAAACTACACCTTAACCCACCTTGAGTTGGGGTTAGTTCTTAAGCCTATAAATATAAGCCATTACTTATTAAAAAGAAGAGCTTGGAAATTATATAGTTATAATATAGGTTTTTGTATAAAAATAATGAAAATAGTTTTATAATGCCAAAATATTGAGCCAAGCCATCAAGCAAGCATAAGCCACAAGCCACAATGGTGCTAAGGAGAGAAGGAGATAACCAAAATCCATTTCTAAAGACTCTTTGAGCATAAGCTAAATAATCCACAAAAAATCACTTGGATCACTCAAGAAAGGTAAGGGATTTGCCATTCTTTACATTTTAATTATGCTTTCATATGTATTTTGTTCACTATGATCCCTTTAAGATCTAGGCTTAGAGATTTTATCATGTTAGTATGTTGATTTCATTTTTTTTTATGAAACTAACACTTGATCTAACCTCCTCTCTATTGTCAAATTCCTATGATCACATCTATTACCTAACTAGGATATCATTCTCTAATGAAGAGCCAAACATTGGAAACAAGCATAACTCTCTTTACTATTTTAAGATGTGTATCTCTTGGATTATGTATCAAGTCATGATATCCATATATTTATCCAACATTTATAGATACTTCTATATTGATTTAATATGTGCATCTCCTAAATTAATCTCTAGTATCTAGTCATACATCAATCATAAATAGGGATAAATCAAAAATCCATATGCTAATTAAGGACATGCATTTCCTAACATTAACATAGCTTATCATATAATAGCAAGAAAAACTATAAATTATAAACATGGAAGATAAATCATGGTTAAAAAATACACATCCATCTCCATATTCTGATCCAATCTCCCCCCATGGGATTATTGTTACCTTGGTTCTTTAAAGGAGGCTCTTTTTAGCCTCCTTTATCCATTTTCACACCATTTTCTTCTAATTATTCTATTCTTGACCTATTTTACTAAATTATGTGTTCCATTATTTTGATTAAGTGTTAACTCATCAAAATTTAAAAAAAAATCTATTTTCCCCTTCAGAGGGCATCATGGGTCACCTAAATGCCATTTGGGGCATTTTAGTAACTCTATTTTTCTACATATCATGTAGACTTTAATAGGTGGGAATAAATTTTATTCTACTTATGATTATTTTAAGAAAAAATTTAATTATTTGAAAAACCATTACTTCAATTATCTTACCACACCTTCTCAAATAGGGAAAAAATGTAGACATCTAATTCCTATCAATGTCATCCCAAGATTGCAAGTCTGAATGAATTTTTGAAATAGTGCATAAACTAGACTAAAATCACAAAAATGATCTAATTCATCTGCACATGTCATGTTTATGTGCCAATTAAGGTAATTGTATCACTTATTGGAGTAATACATTTTATTAAATTGTTATTTTCTCCTAATTCACTTTAAATAGAATTACAACCATGCAAAATTACATTCTAGACCACTAAAATCCTCTAATTTATCCTCACACATCACATACATGTGCTAATTCACATCTATATTGATCTAATTAGGGTATTAACATGTACACAATTGACACCTTCCTCTAATTCAAATTCAATCAAATTATCACTAACCAAATTGACTTTTTTGACCATTCTGATTAAACAAGCAACCAATTTCCAAAAATTGTAAATAGACTAAGTAAAATCATTAACTAAAGAAAATTATATTGAGATCTTAAGTAAGAGATCTATGAAAATTTATTGAATACCTATTATTGTAAATTCATAATTTAAAATATCTAGGCCATGACATCACCCATGATATCATCATAGGGGTGTCATCCACAAAGCATTAATGGAGATAAATATCAAGATTAAGGCTACCCATACTTTATTAATGCTCCATTATTACAAATATTGATGACCATATTCATTGATTATAACTCCAAATTTGAATGGATTTGTGACCCACCATCTTGATCTTGATATGGAGGACCATAAATCAATTTATTCATTTTGGAAAAGCTATAAATACATGAGCCAAGGACATAACCTTTAAGATCCTTTAGAAAAATTGTGCAAAAATATCTCTATAGAGCTTCACTCATCCTTTAAAAATTGATCAAATCAAGAGCCAAAGACATTGGTGCAAGGAGATATTTATGGAGATGATTATACTAATACATTGATAAAGACTTGGATCACCAAATCTGGGCACAAACATGATTAATGGACCGATCTTGGAGGAGTGCCACTTGGGGAAGGCATTGTCCATGTTTTCTTATCTAAGTATCTTCACTCCATTGATCCACTCCCTTGAGGGAGTAGGACTAAAACATTATTTATTTATGCTTTGTCATTTTTTTATGTCTTAAACCCAGAACTAACTTGTTTCATAATCCTATACTACATGGATGTCCGATAACTCTAATGTCATGATTAAAATATACACCCAATTGTTCTTTTATGTTTTATGTTGTTTTAATTTCTAATATGGTTTTGAGTATCTCATCAAGATCTTTAAGTTTTTGATAGATACATTCTCAAAATATATAAATAACTTGTACTTTTACTTGATCTATTTATTCATGTTCATTGTTTGCATTGTTTTCATATTTATAATCATCTTTTATGATAACCTCTTTAAAATTGTATTTAGTTTAATTATTTTCACTTTTATTAGGCACATTATTTGATACTTCATTGGTTTGATCCATCTTAGATGAAAAAATAGGAAGCTCCTAATGTTCAATATAAACACCAGCTAAAATAGGGTATGCCTAGGTTTATATAAATAATATAATAGATTTGAAAAAGATTAGTAAGGAAAAATTTCAAGAGGTTGAATACCCTAGGAGAGCTAGGGTTTTCATAAAAATCCACAGAGGTTAGATTCACCAAATGTATAACCCTAGATTTAGATATGTGGTGATATGGTTAAGAATATAGACCTATTTCAAGCACAAGGGTGATACACTAATATATGGTATGATAATTAATTACACACTTGAATAAATCAATATTATAAATTATAAAACTAAGACATGATAAATATTGAAATTATTGAATCTGAAAGGTGTTCAATTGATTACAATAGTAAAGAGAAATTATACTTAGCTATGATTACTATGCATAGGTAGATCTAGACTAGAAACAAGTGTAAAGTATGTAGAATTATTATTATAGATTATTCATCAGTTTATATAAGTTTTAATTTTGTAGTCATAAACAATACCATTGATGTTAGTGTTAGATTATGATTCAGGTGGCTAGTATTAAATAATAATTATACTCTGATGTACACAACTTTGATGTTCTAGGTTTTCTATCACCTTTATATTGATGTATTTATATCTGGGATATAGTATATCACTTTAAACTAATTTATAAAATTATAGATCTTCACCTTTCTTCACCCTTGGAATGAATTTGGTGAAAAAATGGGTTAGTGGGCTCACAGTGTTGATTTGACCCCAAAGACCCCTCTATCAATGGGCAATACATACATATCCAATAGTACAAGGATGGCCTTAAAATCATGTAATTATCTCCTATGTGTGGGAAAGTATGTGCACAAGAGTGAAATATAGTATATTATGATGCATACAATGATCTATCTTGTAACTTGACAAATACCACTCATGGGCTACTCTTTGAATGCTTCATAACTTTAATATGATGACTCCTTTACTTGATTAGAAAATAAGGATGAATAGGGAATAATAATTTCATTATTTATTTGATTGATTTAGATTTAATAGGTGTTTGATTAATATTTTATAGATGAGGAATGAGAAGGCTTAGATTTGTATTCATACCACACCTTTATAAAATATCTCATGGTAGGTTTTAATAAGACAAATAAGCTAACCCATGGGTTTTGAAACATTTTCAATTTGGATTACTTTTGGAAATCGTAAACTAGATAAAGATTTAGACACTATAGATAGAGAAATTATTCTTCTATGGTTGGTAGTTTCAGGTGGGATATAAAATGGGTATGGATTTGAAACTAATAGTGAAGGATTTTTAACAAGTTTTATGTTTTCTGTGTAGTAGAGGAGACCTGGTTCATCATAATGATATGAATCAGACTAAGAAATAATAATTTAGGCATAGTGAGGTGGTGAATGCGATCCTTTTGGTGGTAGGGAAGTATAGAAATGAAGGGTAGAACCCTAATTTATATTTTTCAAATGTATAAAATTGAGATGCCATAAATATTCAGTTTTAGTAGCTATAATGTATTACCTACAACCAAGAGCATGTGGATCTTAGGTATCACCTTCAAGTTTCCTTTATCATATTTAAATTAATACTTTAGTCAGCCTTAGTTTCTTTGTGATTATTTCACCTATTTTTTTCCATCCCTCTTCTTTTGTTATGATTCCTTATATTAGTTCTTGTGATAGACCTCATTATGAGTTTATATGTCATCTTTAGTGAAATTACCATCATGATTTATAATGCATAGATTAATTTCATGCTTATAGTTAGTGTTATATATTATGTTGAGTTAATATTTATTGAAAGTCTTAATTTTACTCTTTTATTGTAATTTAAGATTTGTCTTTATCTACACACCTCTAGGCTTCCTTTCACATTAGTGCTAGTACCTATGTTTGGTACTTAGGTGTTTTGTCTATTTTACACTTCTTAGATTTTAAATTTGTGAGTTGTGTTGTAAGACTTGGGGAATACAATTAGGACTTTTTCATCCTTTTTTAGTCAACCATTATTTTCTTTATGATTATTTGGTCATTACATACACCATTTGGGTTTTTAATATCATTTTTGTGTCTCTTTTATGCCTTTCAAATTTTTTAATTTTGGATTTCCATAGAGAAACTTGGAGAATCAACCAAGACCTCCTTAAAAATGCCCATCATTCTATTAAGAAGATTTATTTTCCTCCAAAACTTATCTAGTTGTCTTATTAGAAAGATAAGGTAATGGTCAAGAGTAGTTTTCTTCCTCACTTTGAGTCAATCATATTCTCTTGTGGTAAAACTTTAATAATCTATATTTATGTCTTCCATTCACATTCCACCCTTTATTATGATGATGTTTCATACCTACTTGTCATTGTACCATATTACTTTACATATTTTTTAATGATTTGGGCAACTTGATCAGTTTATGACCATTTTTATTATTCCTTACTTTTCACTTTCATTTTGGGCTTACCAAGGTTAATTTAATGATTGCACTCTTTTTTAATGGGTAAGCCTAGAAGTTTTTAGACACCATGGTTCTTAGGTTCTCCTCATTAGCAGTTAAATTTAATATCTCTTGTGATAGTAATTTTTTCCACCCATGTTTGGATTTTCCAAATCCATATAGAGGATGAAATATAAAAATCCAAAAGAGTTAAAATACATATCATAAGAAAAAGAAATGTTAAAAGGAAATTAAAATCTTAAAAGTTAGATCACACCAAAAGACATGATATTTATTTGGTAGATCTCCTATTCCAATTAAAGATCAAACTCCATAGTTGTCTTCATGATAAATATAAGTTTCATAAGGTGCATTAGGCTAGTAGACTGGGGTAGAAGGTCTCATTTCATCATCACATATTCTTACGTTTTAGTCCCACCTACTTTTTTATGCAAGTAACCAATATTCATAATAGAATGATGACTCTTTATGGGGTCATAAAGAGTGGGGAACATGTGGAAAGGTATGAATATATTTTTTTTATGTATGTCAGCCTTAATAGGATGATATCTATATACTTCACTAGTTAGCCCAAGCTTACCTTCACTAAGTAGGTTTCTACAAGGCTTTTAATGTTGAAAATTATTAGACTTGCCAACTTGATTCAAGTGTCTTTTTATTGGTAAAGATCATGTTTTCACCTTGGTGATGACCTCCTTTACATTCTTCCATATATTCCCCTTGATAAACATGTGTTTTTTTAAATCTTTTCTATCATCTTGACTTTATATTCTCCATCTCTTTTAGACATGGTAGTAATATGGTAGTTTTATATTTATCCATCTTTATAATAGAAGTTGTATCTCTGAGTTATTATGAGATGATCTCTTGCTCATTACCTTCTATTTATAGGATTTATCTTAGTTATGTTTGTGACCTTGAGTTTTCTATTCACCTTTTTACAAGCCATTTAGTCCCCTTTTTCTTTTTTTATGTTTTCATCAATTATTTAAGTATTAATTCTTACTTCACTTACATTATCAATGTTATAAATCAGTTTTATGTGTCCCTTATTTGATTTGTATTGTTACTTATCTTACTTTAGATACATTTTTGGGGTTTTTAGTCCAAAGCAACCTTGGGTTTTCATTGTACTAATTTTACTTTGTCTTTATCTATTTTCTTAGTCCTTTTATTCTTACCTAGCCTTAGCGATCCCAAATTACCAAATTTTCCACGTATTACAATTAGTTTTGAGAGTTTTTCATGTTAATCCATTAATTTAACTATCCTACATTTTTTCACTCTGATTTTTATCCTTTTATCCCTAGGGTTTCTCAAATACAGTCACTACACGCTCCATGATCAAGACTATGGTATTTACATGTATCCATTTAGTGAAAAAGGTAAGTCAAGGTATGTATATATTACTTTGATTTATTCATCTATCAAAAGTTAATTTAATCATTTATTTTAAGTTATGATTTTTAGTGTTGATATGTTTCCTTCCCAAAGGCCCATATTGCATTACATTACTGTAACATGTGATGAGATTTGGGTGGGGCATATGTATACACATTATATTTTTCACTCTATTATTTACTAATACTTTATCTTACATTAATTTATTGATATATAAATCTCCCTGAGTGCACACCGTGTGTATTGAGAATGGGGTGGGAAAGTGGTATTTTACAAGACATGTTATTCTACCCTGCTTTCACAATTAGTACTATCAATGTAACCTCCTCTAAGTGTCTATCCATATATTTATAATGTTTACCTCTTATACATATTTATTCATCTGCTTATATATTATGGTATCAACATGGACAAAATTATCTATTTTTTTATTTCACCCTTTTTATACTATATCAACTAACATAATACCTAGTGGGGAATATGGAATATGGAAGGAAAGAAAAGAAATATGGAGTATGGAAGGAAAGAAATAACCAAATATTCAGAAACAAAGAGCTCCCTGGATGGGTGGTAGGACAGAACATCATTAGAGCTCTAAAGGAAAATTTTTCTTCTCAAAAAAATCTAAGCTCTAATCTCAATGTGGATAATCCCCTGAGGACGGATTCTATTCCTGGTAAACTTGATAACCCCAGATCAGGTGTTACTTGGATCAGTCCACCTCAAGGTTGGATTAAAGGTAACTTTGATGGTGCAGTAAAAGGGAATTCGGGGAATGCTGGTTGTGGTGGTATCCTGAGAAACCATGTGGGTATGGTTATTGATTCTATCACAATTCCCATTGGTATATCTAACTGCCACATAATAGAAGCTACAGCTGCCCTCCAGACCCTTAAACTAGCTGTGGACTCGGGATATTCCAAATTATGGCTTGAAGGGGACTCTTTGAATGTTATAAATATTCTTAATAATAAGAACACTGTGTCTTGGACCATAGAGGATAAGGTAAAGGAGATTAAAACTCTATTGAATAAGTTTGAAGATATAAAAATCACCCACACCTACCGTGAAGCCAATGGTGTTGCAGATTGGCTTGCTAACTATGCTGTCTGGGAAGGTCAAAAAGTGAGGTGGGACAAAACCTTAGATAGGATCGTGGATTTAAGGGTGATCATTCTTCTCGATGCCACACATGTGAATGAAGGTAAGATTGGAGTGTAATAAAAACATAATGAGTAGGAGGAGTGGCAGCACAGGGAAAGGAACTCTATTATTAAAGAGTAAGGTCCTCAAGAGGGAGAAGCGGATCTTGAAAAGCCAAAAACAAAGTCGATATCCCAATCAACTTGACAGCAGGAGGATCCAGGGTAATATCCACAGTAATTGGGATTCAAAGAAAATGAGTATGGTGCGTGAAAGGAAGGGAGAACCCCGTAAACAGGAGCCCAAGAGATGTGCAGAATGGAGAGAGAAACATCAAGTATGGAAAATTATGTAGAAAGGGAACATTATGAGCTACATGGAAAGACTCCACGGCTCTAAACCGCATATCACGATGGCCTTCTTCAAAAATTGGTCAGATGACAGAGTCACCTTGCATGGTATAACTGTAAATTTAACTGAGGATTTTCTTGCTGAGGTTACAGGGTTGCCAATGGAAGGACTCAAATTTTCCAAGCAGACCAGCATATCGAACGAGGCCTTTTGCAAGTTCCCCAAAATGGATGAGGAGTAGAAGCTGGTCAAAAATGGGGATTTCTACGAGCTAGACCAGATTAAAGGGATATGGAGGGACGTCTTAAGATGTATAAGGGAGTACTTCATCCTGGATAGAAGAAGCAAACGAGTACATAAGTTCCATTTTGTATTCCTCAACCACTTCAGGAATAAGGTTAGCTTGTCTTTTCCTTTTTATCTTCGCTACTCCTTGATTCAAAGCCTTTATGCTCATAGGAAGAAGGATTTGCACCCTATTCTTCACGAAGGCCTTATCATGCTTATTGAAGGCTATTGCAAGAATAGGGCACTGGTTAAGTTTCCCAAACAGGGGAAAAATAAGTTGCCAAGAAATAAAAAGAATGAAAATGTAAGTAGGAGAGGCAAAATCAAGACCCCTAGTCTTAATAAACAGAATGTAGAAGAAGAAAGGGGTCGGGAGAGATTTGAAGAACTTGAGGAGGAAAAACCAGAGGAGGAAGACAGAACTGAGAGCTGGGACACCAACTCTTGTAATGATGAAGAAGGTTCTGAGGAAATTGAAAAAGAAAAAGTTAATACAGAGGAGGATTTTGCTATTAGAACAGAGGAGACAGAGGAAAACCAGAAAGTGTCGGAGGATGATTTTGTTCAGGAAGATCCTAGTGAGGACCCAACTTCTAAGAATGAAAAGGAAATTTTTGTCCAGGATGATATTCATAATATGGAGAAGGAAATTCAAATTGGAATCAATGAGCGAGAACAAAAGAATCAAGAAGACTTCTTTGAAGAAGCAAGGATTAGCCCCAATAAAGAGTCAGAGGATTAGAGAGGGAAGAATCAGAATGAAGAAATTTAGACTCCTATGACCTGGGTTAACTGTAAAGCTGAGTCTTCTTCCCAATTTGATTCCTGGTTGTGTAGGGAGATCATTGATCTCAAGAGAAAAGCGAAAACATTGGAAGATTCTCTGAAAGCTACTTGGAACAAAGTAAACAACATGGAAAATCAGTTAAGTGAGATCCCTATCAAGCTCAAAGCTTATGAAAATAACCTCTGGGAACTAATAAAGGATAACAAAAAGAAAATGGAGGAAGTAATGTCCAACATCTGTGCAATTGCTATCAATATAGGTAAACGAGCCAATGAGGAGACCAAAGCACTAGAGGGTCCCAACAAAAGGACAAGGCAAAGTTCCAGAAAGAAAGATACACAAAAAGGAGCTTTGCTGGAGGCTACCACCCAAGAAACTGCTTTGAAAGGAAAAGAAGCCATGAACTTGATACTGGAACTGGATGAATAATCTGGTCCTTCTTGTTGGTTTAGAAACTGGTACTGATCTTTGTCCTCCTTTTGTTATCTTTTGTTTGTTGTGCTACCATATTTCTATTTCTGGGTTTTGACCGGATGTGTCTCTAATGGTTTCAGGTCCATTTAAAACCTGTTTTGGCTACTTCTTAGTAGTGTTTTTTAGGCATTGCTTGTGGGCTTAGATGTTCTTTATTTTGATTTCTGTTACAGGGTTTCGAGGCCCCTTCAAACCCTATTTTTACCTCAATCTAAAACTAACATAATACAATTTTGATGAGTTTTCTAAATTTTTTATTGTATCAGCTTGACCAATACCATTATGTGTCAACCAAAATTTTACAACTATATTGGCCAAGACAATACCATTGAATTAGAGTCTATGGTTGGTTTTGGGTATTATAACTATATATAGGGGTCATATTTCATTCATATCATATCATACACCATTTATTATCTCTATTTTTTCTTACACATCTTCTCTCAGTATTGTATCAGAGAGTTAGTGGATTATGACCTTATATTGAGGAATATTGTGTTTTGGTGTCATTAAATCTCAATAAGAAGAGTCATTAAAAGTTTATATATATATATATGTATGTATATATATATATGTATATGTATATGTATATATATATGTATATGTATATGTATATATATATATATATATATATATATATATATATATATATATATATATATATATATATATATATAGGTTTTTAATGAAACCATTTGAGGTTTTCAATCTATAACATTATCTTTTAAATCTCCACTTGAGCCATGGGGGAGATTGAAGTGTCGATAGGTCCACCCTAAAGTAAGTATTTATATCCCTACATTCTTTCATTTTTTTACTTCATAGATTAGATATTTCTTGTTGTTTTTTATATTAATGCATGTGTATCATTTCTTAGTATTTATCTATAATGAATAATATGGTGTATCCATTGGATTTATTATACATACCATAAATCACTTTAGGTTTCATAAAACCCTATTTGGTTGACCATTACATCTTGCCAATTTACAATTAGTCTAACCCATCCTCTAATTTAATCATAGTTTACAACCATTTACCTTTGTTGAGGTATAGTGAGAGAGACATCCTTGTGTCATAGGCTTAGGATTTGGAACCATTTTATCTTGACATTTACATTATATGTAAACCACTTCTATATCTACATAATTGAGTTGGTCATTACATGATCATCCAAGTATCACATACTATATTTGATTGAACTTATTAGAGTCTTAGACTATTGAGAGAAAGTGTATAGTTGTAGGTTATCATAGCCTATGAATACATAAGGTATAATAAATATAAAGACATGTGTAATAAATCAATGTATCTCAACATTGTAAAATTTCATATAAATTAATAACTTGTATCAATTTAACTTGTGGAATAAGATGCCTTGAGCTTTGACATGGCCCCTTGAAACAAGAAATTCTAACATATATGTATCCATGTAGAATCTATATTTGTATTTCTTACATGACACTCATTTATACTATGGAATGCATGTGCATTTGAAAATGTAAATGTAATCTACTAAACATGTGATAAATAAATTATGAAAACAATGTAAACAAGTAATCATGTCATGCTTAGGTCTTGATTTGTTTTTGAATATTTGATTTTTGTATTTAAAATTAATGTGAAAAAAAATATATCCAATAATTCATCCTAATAATTAATTTCACTCATATAAATGGGGTTAAAGTTGGAAATGGTCTCACCCATAAAAGTGTGTTGGAAATTTTTGGTCCACAAGAAATTGGTATACTAATATGTCCAAGGAATGTACCATGACATGGACTAAATGAAACCATTAATGTCATGTCCTAATTTTTTTAAGAATACAATTCTATATATGGTTTATAATTGTATTAATAAATCTAAATATATTTTTTGATAAATAGCTTCTATATATGATGTTATGGTCAAAAATATATTTCCTTTAACACTTATAGCCTATGCATGTTGTATTTGTGTGATAAGTTTTATTCAAACTGAGAGGTGAGTATTATTTCTTGAGTGTGATGAATTTAATGAACCCTTCATTCTTGTACTTTTGAATTTTCTATTGTAATGATATGAAAATGTCCATTCCATGTCAACTGATTCTATTTAATTTTGACTCTAAAAAGTTTACATTGTTTATTTAATTTTTCCCAAAACATTTATTAACATGTGGAATTTATGACTTTTATTATTATTGAGTCATGTTTGAACATATAAAGTTTTTCCTTAATGGTGACTTTGACATTTGAGGATCATGGTGTGAAGTAAAATTATAACTACTATTTTAATTTTTATTATATTGATGTTCTAACATTGTTTCCTTTCCTTTCCCTCTTAATATTTTTTTTTATGATCCTTTTAATAACCATTCTTATTTTTTTTATGAATTATCTCAATATTATTTTACTAAAATAGGTGAAAATAAAGTATGAAACAAGTAATCATATGGACCAATACGATTGAAGTTTATCTTATGAAAACAATCACATATGTTATAATGCACATCATCATCATCATCATCATCATCATCATCATCATCATCATCATCATCATCATCATCATCATCATCATCATCATCATCATCATCATCATCATCATCATCATTATTCTAATAATCTATGACATGCCATCTTGATTTTTTGAATTTACTACCAAAGGAGGATAAAAATAATCTCATTTATTATTTTAATATCTTGTGGTTATTATTGTTTTTTTTCCTTAATTTTCATGATTGGTTCATTGTAATTGAATTTACTATATTCTCTCACCTCACATATATGCATTTTAGCTAGTGGGTTAGGTTGTGCTAGTGGTACTATATAATAATCCCCAAAAGGAGATTGTGAATGACTTTGATTAGTAGATTAGATCATTTTGAAATATTTGAATACACTTAAAAAATTAGAGATAATAAAATATAAATTCAAAATGAAATTAAATTTATATTATAAAAAAGAATAATACTTATGATTGATCTTAAAAGGAAAAAACATACCTCTACTTACCATTAATATCCCCTTATTATATTGATTTGCTTGGATTGTAGATGATGTGGCTACTTAATTGGATGCATACAAGCATTTTGTTTGCATGTCCCCTTAGATTGATGAAGATTTATTTATGATGTTAATAGTTAAGATATAAAAATGGAAGAATCTCCTTGGGTTCACTTGGCTTGCCAGAAATGAGGGTGAGGGGTTCAATTTATATATTTTTCATGGGGTAAATGGATGGTTAGAATTTATTTGAAATGCATGGATAGATTTAAATCAACATCATCATTAAATAAGGGGGATTGTATATTGAATGAGGGGGTTTGATAATGTAAGGATTTAAATTTATGAAGTGTAGGTTTGATTGACCTTACTTCTGATCTTGGATTTTAGGGATTTGATGTAATATTCATTGATTTTAATTTTACTTTATTTTTTAAATTTAAATTTTAGATTGTGCATGGGTTTTATTCTTAAGAATAATTAAATAAATAATGTTATTAGTTAGTTTATTAATTTGAGATTTGATGTGGGATTGGGTAAGCTCATGATAGGAATAAGATAGTGTGATAAATTGATTATGGGTGATGAAATTATTAGAAAATATTGGCTACGGATGTATTGATGATGGAATTAGGGTGTAAAGATGATGAAAGAATTATGTTTTATAATGGATGATAGGATTAGGGATTTAATGACACATGAATTAGGTTTCATAATGAAAATTAGATTTTTTAAGGGCATAATGAGATATAATTAGGTTTTAGTGATATTATTGTGGAAATTAGTGGATTGGATGAAAATGAGAAATAGTGACATAGGGGTGGTATAATTTAGATGTCTATAGAAATGATTATTTGTGGGGAAAGTACAAAAATATCCATAATGAATGAATTTTATACATATACATAATTGAGACCGTACTACTTCCATGGTATGTATATAATGTCACCACAATATAAAATTGTAATATAGATGATTAGGCATGATCTAAAATATGGTAAACATTATATTGGGTCCTAGTTGTACATTCAATGATAAATATTTTTTATTAAGGTAAAAATGGGTTTTGAAAGGGCCCAAACACTTATATAGTCACATAGGAAGAGGATAGACTATAAAGAATAAACCAAGGGAAAATAAGAGAAACATGGAAAAGCAAATACCCAATTAAAAAAATGATGTGAAAAATAATAAACTAGTTAACTAAAATAAACATATAGAAAATAAAAATAACTACATCAAATAAGGATATATAAAAGCACATGAATCTAGCTAATCTAAGATTATCTAGACACCATATATTAATATAATTACTAGGTGTTATTCATCTAAAATTAGTGTTCAATGACCTATGGGAGCCTCTTGAGTTAGTGTTCAAGAAATTAGTTGTTACCAATATTATTATTTATCTTGTATCAAAAACCTTTCATGAGGATCATCCTAAACCTAAATGGTATCATGAAGATGAATTTTGTGATTTTCATTATGTTATTAGCCATGTAGTTTATAGATTCATGCAACCAAGCCACATTATTTAAATATTTCTAGAAAATGGAGAGATTGATCTGGACTATAGAACTCCTAACACCAATCAAAATATGGGTATATATAAAGATCCATTTCTCAAGCATAATGACCAAAAATAGAGGAGGAATCAAAAATAAGGCCAAGAGTGCAATCAATAGTAGAATTAGGGTTAAAATTAGAATAAAAATTTGAATAATAATTATAATCAAGATCATGACACCTAAACTAATCAAATCGAGTACCATGCTATGACATATCATTACAATAACACCATAAGGTGTATTACTAGTAATCATGTCACTACAATTAATATCAATACCTATTATAGTCAAACATTTCTCAAAACATTGGTCCTTCTATTTTAGGATCACCATCCTCATTTTAGGTATTTCCACACTAGGTTTTGGAACTTCAATTGCACCTCCATTTTTGTGGGTTACCATTCTTAGCCCTCATTAATCAAATTATAATAACTCCCTCTTGAATTGAGATTATTTAGTCATAACTAGATGGTAAAAGTTTATCCTCCATGGCCCTTTGCTTTCTTTCAACACTAATCCTAAGATGAATAATGTATTGATTAATACCAATATTAAACCAAAAACTATGCTGATTAAGACCAAAACTACTCATCCCATTATTAATAATCCATATAGTGTCAATGAATAACAAATCAAAACATCTATAAAAATCTCTATTTTGGATCTCTTATGTACATTTTAAGTTCACAAGATCATACTAAATGATTTCCTTCAATAATCCATCATGCTTGATGACATTAATCTTGACCAATTCCAAGTGCTTTTGGGACATTTGTCTATAGGACAATATTTTACTTTTAAAAAAATGAGATATTTCTTCCCTTGGTCCCCTACATAAAAATACCTTGTATATTTAAGATATTATTTCCCATCATAAAAGCAAATGGATTATTATAGATAATGTCTCTAGATTGAACATAGTGTCATTGAAACTAGTCTAAATATTGGGGTATATAATGAAAATATGATATTAGATACCATCACCATCAAGGCTTATGATAATGTATAAAGAGAATATATATGAACCATTTTTTAACCAATCATTTTTGGTCTTGTTACCCATGATACCCTTTTCCATGTCATTGATATAAAACTACCTTATAATCTACTTTTTGGTCATCCTTAGATCCATGAAGTAGAAGCAGTCCCTTCACCCCTACATTAATTCATCAAGTTTCCCATTTATGGTTTAGAGGTCACTATATATGGAAAATTGCAGACATACCAATATTACAAACATTTATAAGCTGAATACATCAATTAAACCTATAATCCTAACACCAAATTGGTAGGTAATAAAGGTAAAGAGGTGGTTTTTTAACCTCTCAATTCTAATTATATTGACATTGGTGACCTCAATTCCACATTCACTAATATGTTTCCCATTATAATGTCTACCCATTTCACTATTAAGGATGATGGTATTACCACATATAACATTTATGATGTATTTTTTATACACATAATATTTCAAACTTTATGAATTAATGATGCTTTCTATCTTGCAGGAACTCATTGAATCTCAATCTCTCTGAGTGCATGCCCTGAAGGGTGTACTAGGAAAGGAGTGAGTAGACCATTGGTGATTTGTAGGATTATTATCCCTTATTACCACTAGTTATCAATCCAACCATCTCTTAAAACCTTTCCCCTAAGATTTGACTCCTCTTTTGCACACTCCTCTAGTCATTTACCACCTTCATTAGCCCTTTTCCTAACCTAAAACCTATTTTTATAGTTTACATGACTTTTTTGGCTGTGACAACCTTGTACTCTTATTAGCAAAAATTATTGAGGGTCTAGGTCAGCTCTTGTCTAACCTAGTCCATGACTTAATGAGTTTTTGTCAATTACAATACTAGGTCGACTGGGTCAACCCTATTGGTCAAAAATTTTAGAAGGGTTTAGGGTTAGATAAACCCTATATAAACACATCTACTTCACCATTATTAGAGAGACATAAAGATTTATTATTAATTTGTTCTTCTTTATAATATGCTCTTCCTTCATTCTACTTGAGGAATCTTAGCTTAGGGTTTTTACTTGGTGAAGAATATAGTCTTATGGAGAAGTCTTGGATTCTTTGGCCTTTCTTAGTGATCCTTAAAAATCACAATAACCTCTTATGAAACACATTTGGCCATGGGAAAGATTGAGTCTCTAAGGGTTCATCTTCCAGATAAGTATCTCTAACTTTTCTCCTCTATTTAGTAAATAGAAGTAGCATAAGTAATGGATTTTAAATAATATTACTCTTCCTATCCATGTATTAGGATCTTACCTCTACATAGGTTAATTAGGATTATCTTATGCATGTTTATTTTCATTTGTTTACTAACCCCTATTTTATGCCACAAGTTTTGGTGAGTAATAGATTAGACTTTTACTTTACTTGTTATTAGTTTAGTGAATATGAAACATAGGAGCTAGTTAGGGTTATTTCATAGTTTTGCTTGACTGAAGGCTTTATAACCCCCTAGTGATATTATTATGGCAAGAGATCCCCTAATTGGGTCTAGAGGATGCATATTGTTCATGATCCCAATTATATAATGTATCCCTAATAAAAATAATAAGTAGGATCTATCTTCTTTGAGTTAGGATTAATTTGTAGATCTGATGCATTTATAATTGCATACGTTTTGGTGAAACCAATGTAAATATAACCCTTATAGCTTTTCCTTCAAAATTTTAATTTCTATCATTTTATTATTTTTATATAGTTAAAATACTAGGTTAACTAGGTTAGTATAGTTTCTAACTTCTATATGTAGGCTTAACACATAGTTGCATCAAAATGAATTTGTTCTTTTTATGTAGGTCTTCATCAGATATAGGTTACTAGATCAAACAAGTTAACACAATACTCTTATTCACTTCTATAAAATAGACTATGTAAAATAGGTTGACTTAGTATCTTATTCATATCTATAAAAACAAACTAATTCATATATGTCAACTTAGTATTCAAGACAACTTCTAGATAACAAACTAGGATGACTAGGTCAACTCAACCATCTTAAACAGGCTTCAACAAATAGGGAATTGTAAAACTAGGTCAACCTACTCGACACAGTTGGTAGAACTTGTAAGTATCATCCTCCAAACCACCAAGGTTCCTCTATTTATCTCTCTTTTAATTTATTTATTTCTTATAGTTTTGTTTTTCAAAGTTTGTAGTCTTCAAAATTGAAATCATACAACAAACTAGGTTGACCTGGTTGACCTAGTTCTATAGTCTATCTTCTATCTGAAAGACTAGATTGACTTGATCAACTTAGTTATTAAGTAATATTGATTCTAAAATATATTAACAACCCTATTAACTCTATTATTTAATGTTTTTATATACTATCATCTGAATTAACTCCACTCTATACTTAAAATTGGGAATTAACAACTATATGCTAGTAATTAATTCATACTTTTATTTTTAGTTTTTTGCATGTTTAGAGTAGCTCAAATAATATAATTAGGTGGTTTTAAAATATACTATTTAGTTTCACTATTTTTCTCTTTTTTCACACACTACCAAATCACATAATTTCAAAATTCATTTAAACATTTGTTTACCCAAGGCCTACCTACTTGGATTTTATCACCAAGGGGGAAGTTGGATTGGTTTTTTGGACAAGTAAAAACATGCGGTTAATTGTATAAATTATCAAATTAGTTGACACCCTTATCACTATGAGATTGTGAAGTTAGGGGGTAGTCCCCAACACCAAGTTAGTATGATTACCAACATAGATCCCTTTTCAACCTAGACATCCTCAAACCATCCATAGATTATTGCCTAGTTCCCTAATTTTAGACAACTTCCCTATCACAAAATAATCACTTTATAATAATCTAAAAACATTCAGGATGATCTCTTACTTATCATTTACTTTTTATTTGATTACTTTCTCTTTGCTCATTTTATGTTGTATTATAAAAACTTACATTGGCTAGTGTTGGTGCAAGGTTTTGTGTTATGTGTTAATTGGATCATTCTCATTGATACCATTGTTTTCATATTTCCTCTCATTTAGTTCTTCAAGCACATTACAAAATTTCCCCTATTTTTAGTATATTATTATTTTATTCAACACAATCTTTTACAAACTAATTTTCTTCCTACCTATAATACTAAGTCAACCTATTCAAATCTATATCCTTTTTAATAATTAGGTTACAGTACTAGGTCAACCTGGTTAACCTTGTATCCTTAATCAAAGTGTGTTTTTCATATTTTTAAGTACTAAGTTAACTTGTTCGACTCTATAATCTTACTATTGTCTTGTCTCTCTGACTCAATTATCTATTTATCTTTCCTTAAAGTTATGTTCATTTACTCAAATCATCATGAAATCCATTATCATAATATTCTTAGACAATCTAAATCCATTTAGACACTATATTATATATTTATTTCTCCCTCTCTTTTCCTCCCAAGAGAACCCTCACTCTTGGAGCACCCCTTCCCCTCATTCATCTATGAATTGTAACATGGTTCAAATCAAACCTCAAGATGAATTAGGTGGATCTGATCCTTTTTTTACCTGTCAATAAAATTATCATCTTCAATATTTTAAACATAATGTGGGAAAAATTAACACAAGTCTATCCAAAAATCACACTATTAATCCATCTTTGAATAACCCTCCCCCTAATACCAATTCAGGGAGTTATCCTATAAACACCAACCCACCAATTGATATGACTTAAATTTGTGAAGAATTCATACATTAAATGAACATAATGATAACTTCTAACACCTCTCAAATGATGAAATTACAATATCATTTTATCAATGTCGCTAATCAACCTCTGAATCTCAATCCTCAAGCCAATCCAAATTTTTTTCCTCCACCTCTCAGAGATTCCTTTAGAAATGTTATTCCTCAACCTTTAATAAATAAAAAATGCTTCAAAACATCCAAAATGAGCCTTTATTTTACTTAATTTTATCTATTGATATTGGTAACATATCTCCAACTATCATGTATGATGGGACTAAAGGCCGTGCATCCTTTCTCAATGTATTTGGGAATCTTTATAAAGAGTAGATCCAAACTAATACTTTCACTACAACCAAACTTGTAGTTAAAACATTTAGTAGAAATGTGTTAGAATTGTACAACTAACTTCCCTAACATTATTTTTTTAAACTTAAGCAATTACTCAATCCTTTATTCGAAGAGTTTCAATATAATGGTCTTCCAAAAAAAATCCTTAGCCATTTCATTAATGCTAATCAATCTCCCACTAAATTAGATCATAATTTTATCAAATGATGGAAATATCTAGCTCATAAGGCTGACCATAAAATGATTAAGGATAGTTTTTTTAAAAATATTTATAAATACTTTAAATCCTTTAATTCAATATAAGGTTCACACTTTTTCTCCTCAAACACTTAATGAATCTCTTGACTAAGATAAACATCAAGACTTCCTCATGAAGCAATTCAAACCTAAAAATAAATTACTCAAAGGATATTTTCAAGCTTATACCAATGCCATCACCAATAATACTCCTCAAACCAAATAATGAGTTAAAAAAATTGACACTCCCCTATCTTCTCACATACCATTAACTGTGTAATAAATGAAAAAATTCTTACCACCCTTTAAACCCTTTATAGATCCTAATAATCCTCCTAAATGGTATGACTCTAATCAATTTTTTTGGTCCCATGCTGACATTGGTCATTCTAATGAAAGTTTTTGGGGGATTACTAATTTTTTTTCTCATTCATGCTTGGTAATTCCTTCAATCATGAATCCATGATCTAACTTTGTCGTCAAGAATACAACACTACTTCTAAAAAATGACAATTTTCCAAAGCTTCTTATTATAATAACCAAAAATCTTTTTCTACAACTAATAATCAAAAAAATACCAAGGATGTTTGTGATATAGATGCCGATTATGACCAATATTACAATAATTTTCAATATGTTAACATAGCTACGGTCAATTATCATTGTGAACCAATTCACAAAGATCCTATCACAAAACCTAAGAAATTGTCTTTGGAGGAACAACTTATCAAATATACTACAACCACCCATTTAGCTTTAGAAGCTTATGAAGAATCACTTCCTTATTTAGAAACCCCAATAACTTATATTCCTTCAAAATCTACCTTACCTTCCAAAATTTTCACTAGTTCTTCTTTTAAATCCCATTGGAACTTTCCTAAAGAACTTAACTCCATGTCTTGAAATATTCCACTTATGGAGTTAGTTCATACTTCCCCTTATCATCTCAAATTTCTTATGAAATAATTATAATAAATTAAAGATCCATTTTCTATAGATGAAGAACCACCCTCTATTGAACCTCAACCTACCAATGTGCATATCATTGGAACCATTTTTCCTCTTCTAAGCCTTCTATTAAATTTATTGAAGAAGACATGATTAATGATGAGATCCTTTTTCATGTTAATGGTCCACCAATATTCATTACAATAGCCATTAATATTACCCTTATTCATAAAGTTTTAGTTGATAAAGGGTCTAGTATTAATGTGACATCTTTATGGCTTACCCAAAAACTTGATTATAATAAGGACCATCTCAAGAAAACCCACTTTAACTATCATGGATTTGATACACTTAATCAAAATCCACTTGGTTATATGTGTCTTCCCCTAACAAACAAACTTAAGACTGTTCAAACTAAACTTATGGTCCTTGATTTTCCCCTATCTTATAACATACTCCTCATTCACCTTTTGACTCATAGAATGAGGGACATCAACTCTTCTGGTAGCTAATGCATTAAATTATAACATAACAAAAAAAGGTACAATCATGAATCTGATACCAACACTTAGATTATTCAACTTCCTAATCCAAAATATCAAGATTGCATCCCTACTATTCCTACCATCAATAGTGCTCCCTTACCTGAGTTCATCAACATCAATCTAGACTTAAAAGTCACTTTTGATGATTTAGATGATGATGAACCTAATGAATTTAAACATACATGCAACACTACTAAGCTACATCCTTATATCTCAAATTAGCTTCCTCCTTATTTATTACCTCTTGATCATGCCATTATTCTCATTGATGAGGTCACTAATTTTACCCCTCCATGTAATGCTCAGGAACATTATTTACTAAAAGATGCCTTAACATATAATGACTATGGAGTGGCCAAATTATTCCAAGACCCTTTAATCATGTCTCCATGAAACTTTAGTAACCTTAGAATTTCACCTTCTAAAACTCCCCCTGAATCTCAAGCATGTACCATTTCTCCAACCAATGATGCTAACTACATCATGGTCCAAGCTCAATATTGAGACTTAGATTTTCAAAATTATCAAAAAACTTTAGCTCAAATACATGCTTTCAACTGAGATGTTCATACCATTTCCATGGATTTTAAATTAGCTCCTAAAGGTCATGTACATCCTATTAATTATCTACTTCTAGATACTCCTTGGGTGGTAGAACAACTCCTACCTTCTGAACCTACAAAAAATATTTCATCTTCTCTACTACCTACATATCCCTTCACTACACCTGATTCTTCCCCCATCAAATAAATCAACTATATACCAATCCCATTCAATCAATCTACTCCTTTTACTCCCAAGATTACACTAAATGCCAAGGCCATAAATATCCATCAGATACATTTTGAATATGATAGCCATGGTAATCAAATTATAGATCTAAAAGTAGGCATTGAGTACTATGGTCCTCTTCCAACTTTACTTAGTAATGAAGATATTCTTAAATTACTTCTAGCTTAAGAACCTCAAATTCCTTGACAACATCACAAACTTGGGAATTTCAAAAATAAATCCCTTATTTTAACAATTTCATCACTAGAATTGATCCTAAAGCTATTCCATTTTCTTCTTTACCTAATTCACCATAACACATCTAAGATGGTAATACTAATCTTATTGAAGAAACTACTTGCATTGAATATGGTACTCCATCCTTCCCTCAACCAATTATTGTTTCTCTCAAACTTTCACCTACCAAACATGATAAATTTAGTTTATTTTTTGATAAATATCATGAGATATTCACTTGGTCCTACAAGGACATGCCTGGTATTGACCCTAACATTATGGTGTACAATATCATCACTTATCCTAATGCCAAACCTGTACATCAAAAGCAATGGAAATTTCCACCTGAGGTTTCCACCTTATGTCATAAAGAAATTATAAAACTTATTGATGCTAAATTTATCAAACCATTGGACTATTCTAAAAGGGCATCTAATATGGTTCCTATTAAAAAATGTAATCATAGTTATTTGCATTTTCATTAATTTTCATAATCTTAATCTTACTTGTCCCAAAGAAAATTTCCCCCTACCTTCAATAGATGCCATTATCGATTCCATAGCTAGTTATGAAATTTTATCTCTCATGGATGCTTTATTAGGCTATAACCAAATTCACATTGCCCCTAAGGACCAACATAAGACAAATTTCACCATATAATGGGGCACTTATTGCTATGTTAAAATGCCCTTTGGACTAAAAAATGCTAGAACTACTTATCAATGAGTAATGACTAATATTTTTCATGATCTTATCCACACAATTGTATAAACCTATGTGGATGACCTCATTACTAAGTCCAAATATTGCATGACCCATCTTTCTGATCTTATTATCATCTTTGACCATATTCTTAAATACAAAGTTAGACTAAATCCTTACAAATGTGTCTTTGATGTCACATCTAGAAAAATGTTAGGATTTTAGTCTCTTTCTATGGCATTGATGTTGACCCTACCAATACAAACACTATTGTCAACATGCCCATCCCTCAATCCATTCTAGACATTCACACTTATCTTGGTAAACTTGGGGTAATTATATGATTCATCCCCAAAATGGCTTACTTCATTCACTCCATAAATTATCTTCTTAAGAAAGATAATGCTTTAGAATGGACTGATCCCTATAAAAAACATTTGATAATATGAAAGAATCATTGCTTCACCCATCCATGATTTTTAGAGGTACAATCACTGAGAGAGGGGGGTGAATTAGTGAGCCTAGAAATTACAAATTCAATTTCAATCCTTTCAAAACTCTTAATCACTTCCCACAAGCATTCATGAAGCAAACACATCATTCATAGTAATGAACAAGAGAGACAATGCAAGATCAAACACGTAACACATGAGATATGTGGGAAACCCTCTTGGGGAAGAAACCCCACTAGAACCTATAATTGGACTACTATCCTATAATAACAAAAACAAATTTAGACCAGATATAATTGATAAAGGAACTACCATCCCTTATTTAGAGAGACTACAACCCCACAAGGTGCTACCCCACCTATCTAGCTGAGATACTATAATAACTAGACCTTTAGCAAGTTTGAACTTGTAAAGAGGATGCAACCCTCTAGATGTTGAGATTTCATAACAACACCTATGAACACAACATCTTATGAACATTGATTTCCTACCAATATTATAGAGATATAAAGTAAATCAACTCTCTTCAACTCTGCACACTCAAAGCAACCAAAACATCCTTTTGGATCACCCTAGACTCCTTCACTCATCCTCAACCTATAAGAGAACTATTATAACATTAGAAACATAACCCATAGGTCATACACATAGTCCTAACTCTAATTTTCTTATCAACTCATCTATTGGGCACTCTACCTTTCCTTTGTTCCATAATTTTCACATATACTCTTCTCTTACAAGTCTACAAACCATTACATTTAGTTTTAATATTTTTAGAACATTCATGATCATCACCATCTTAGTTGGAAAATAGCGATGCATTAACCCTTAACGCATCTATCTCATTGAGACATAGATCAATACCATCCACATAGGTCATCCATAGTACTCATGGGTCATCCTTAAGCAACAATTAATTAGGCCATACTAGCCCTTATAGGTCTCATGGAGACCTATTATCTCTATTAACACAAAAATGAGCAAAATAGAAACATTTTACCACTTATAAATACATATTTACACTCTACATGACCCTTTAGTCATCCTCAAATGATCACAATCATCTCTACACTCTTCTGTGTAAGCTCAATCAACTCAAACATTAGCCTTGTTCATAAGGACACCATAAAAAAACACATACTCAACTTATTAAGCATTATTTATACTCAAGATAGATTGATCACACCTCAAAAATACATATATATGATCCTCATGTATTTAAAACACTCTCTAATGTCTAAGTCATCATGAAACATCAAAACATCATCTACACAAGATTAATTATCCTTCTTGGGTGACTTGTCAAACAAGCACGAACACACCATAAAATTTAAACCTTGATAAATATTACTATCCAAATTTTAAGATATTAAAATTTATATTTTTATATGTGCCTTGTATTCCTCTACAAATTCATTTTTTACACCATGAGAAAATACTACATAGATCAAAAGATATGGCCCAGAAACTAGACACTAGTCATTCCTTTGTTAAATTCAAATATTTGAATTCAAATAGTCATAGCTAAACTTTGGTCACCATGATATCTTATTGTGTCATCACTACTTAGATTAAACACACACCATTGATATTATTCAAAATTTAACTCATAGTGTGCCACTTCCCAAATGTTAAACTTTAAACACTTGGACTCATATCGTGCAATCTTGATCATATACTCTCTATTGATCTCTTTGGAATTATCCTTGCTTTAGCAATGCTAAACAACTATCACTTTAACCTCTTGAATTTAATATGAATTATTGATATCAATAGGTAATAACACCCACGTACCATTTATTCTTTGAATAAACTTGATCTTTATCTCTACTCAATGTTAAACTTTGAACACTTGTCCTCATCTTGCTACTTCCAGACATATTGGAATGAACATGCTTCGTAGATCCTTTTGTAAGGAGCTCAATTTTTAACTTCATTAACCATTAGACACCTTAAAATCATCTCAATAAATATGAACCCATAGATAAATATTGTATGATCTTATGTGAACCATTGGATATTCATTTGATCTTGATCTTTAACACCCTGCAAGATAGACTAAGTATGAGAACCATTGCTATCTACCTAGAAGGCTAACTTTACACCTCAATAAATTTTGTTGTGCTTAGACACATGATCTAAAATTTGGACCATATGATATCCTCACATATTAAAATCCAAAAATGTGTCAAAATACTCTTTAAATATTCACATGTGTAAGATATAAATCCATTAATATCTCACTTAGATTTCTTCTGCCATAGAGCCAACTATGTTAAGAACTACCTAGAAGGCCAAATTTTCACATGAATATATTTTGACATGATTTATCAAATGACTTTAAATTTAGTGAATGTAAATTAGGAAAAAAATTAAACAAACCCATATGATCATATTGTTTTGTAAAATCCACATGTGTGATATATGCCATCACCAAACTTCTTACTTGGCTCTTTCTTACCACATGCAAATCTGGCTAAGTATGGGAAAACACTGTCAAATTGCTTGGGAGCCCAAATTTGCACTTGCATATATTTAATCACACTTAGTTTCATGACCTAAGATTTATGGAATAATATATAGGGACAAATTCAATCACAACTATATGACCAACTCACCCTGACTCATCCACATGTGGTAATGGTGATGTCAGCAAATTACCCACTCAGATTTTCTATCACTAGACCCAAAATGTCTAGATGAAAACAATGATCAACCAGATGAAATACACTCATGCACACAAGAAATCAAATCATATAAAACCTTTTATAAGACACTTTTCACATGCTCAATAATCCATACTCATCTGTGAACATCTCTAACCATGCCAAAACTAAAGATCAACCAAGCCTCCTTTAAGCATATTAGGACAAGCACATGACACACTTTATCATTATCACTTAGATTATCAAGGAACTTCATACACTCACTATAACACCTCCATGAAATCATTTAAAAATTATCCAATAATCTCCCCCTTTGTCATTGATGTTAACACCCATCAATATAGTAATATACAACTCACCTTCCTTCTCTCTCTTTAATTACTCTAAAAAATAGGAACTTTTTCCCCCTTTGACACAATGACAAAGTGGACACCAAATAATCCTAAGGAGATAACAATACTACCAATATTAGAGGACCACCTTATAAAATATGATACCAAATCCCCCTTACCTTGATCCTACCTCTTCTTGCCTTGATAACTTCCTCTTGCTCCATGCCAACACTCTCTTCAACCAAGCACTCCAACCAATGAAGAAAGAACACACAAAAAACTAACATCTGATGGAACTCACCAAGAAACATCTTAAGAGGGAATCCCCCTAATATATATAATCCATTTCACCTCTTGAACATCTTTAGATCTTGAAATACTAATGATTTTCTTTTTTGGAGAAACTAAACAAAAAACACTCTTCTTCTTACTAGGCCTATCTAGTCTCTTTGTAGCCCTAATTATGACATGTAAAGCCCACAATTTTTTTTAAACACACATTAAAGGTCTAAAAATTCATATATGGATAACTCTCATATGCCCCCTCTAACACACCAATTTTCAATAACTAGCTCATCCTTTGCAATCTACTTCCTTCACAAACTAACTTTCCAATTAGGCCTCCATCTTGACAAAAACATGAATAATTTGAAAACCATAAACCTTAAAATCTCTCTGAAGATTTATTTGAAAACTAGTTTGGCCCATTAAACCTATTAAAAATATTAATAATTCAAATCATAAGGAAAACCACTTTTCTAGCATAGCTCAAAACCCTATAAATTTAAAACAAATAGAGTCAACAAACCTCTTTCTGGTCAACATCCATCTTTGAAAAATATTGCACACCTAGAGACAACCATCACACACTTTTGAACCAAGATTTGATATTTCAAAAATTTGGGAACCCATACATCATATAACCCATTTTAGGACCTAAATACTCTTAAGCATAAACTGGGAAACTTGAGAACAAAAAAAATTCTCTAATTTAACTTCATCATACCTTTAGACCGCAAAAACACATGGAGAAATCTAGAATAAGGTCAAAGAAAATTTCTATGCAAAAAGATCATTTTAAAAAATCACAAATACTCTTTTTCCACTTGATAACCTTCAATTTAACCCTACAGACTAACCATATATAGCTATGACATTACTCTAACATCACCACAACATATATTCCATCTAGACATACCTACTCCAACTAAAAACACTCATATCTAGCCTTCTAAGACCATCTAAAGAACACCACAACACTTGATTCTCCACTTAAAATGAGTCTCTTAATAAGCATAGATAAATATATCCTTTGTACTACAATGCCATAAAATAAAGTGAAGCAAGTAGTAGCCCACATTTCCTCAGTAAACACTAGAATCCTCTTATAGATATAAGATTTATTTCTTTTATTCTTCTTTTTCTTAGTATGAACTATGAAAACTAGTTCATGTTCTAAATCACTCTCCTCTTTTAAGATTGGATTGATAATACATGGAGACAACATAGATTCATGACATATATTTTCATCTAAATAATCCACCTTATAGTTAGGAACCTCATCACTATAAACTAATAATTGATGTTTTTTGTATGATACACGCTTAACAACAATAGGATGTTCACTTGGATCCATACACATCTCAGAACTAGCCTCAACTAGTATCTTGGTCTTGTCCTTGAGCTTGGTCTCTTCATTCAAAACATGAGTAGATAATGAGAGTCCTTGGTACTCTTCATCTTCTATAGCATTCTCCATCATATCAAACATATTACTTGGTCCTACAGTCTCACCATGACTCATACTTACCACCTTTATTTTCCATGAATTAACATGCCTTCTACCTTGTACTCTAGGATCCTAATTGAACCTATTCTAACTTGTAGAACTTTTCTTGCAAAATCTTGTAATGTGACATATGTATTCATAATTGTAGCAAACCATACTCCTTGAAGGAAACATAGTTTGTCTTACCTTGTTTGGATAGAAACTTGTAATATGTCTTATGTCATGACAAATGAAACAACCTCCTCTTTTTGAAGAGGACTCACCTTGGTTAACCTTATGGGGACAATGGTTTGTAAAGTGTCCCACATCAAGACAATTGAAGCACTTAACATTGTTCACACTTTTCACTAATGACCCCCATCATAGTTCCATGTAAACTCATTTCTAACAGGTCTCTTGCATTCTCTAACTTATACCCAAATTAATTACAGTGAAATAGTAACCATTGAAAATTGCATACCTCATGTAATATATCTATCTAATCTTATTTATCTTCATTATATCAATACCTTCATTCCTTGTCTGATGAGTTCTCTTTAAAGTATGATTGTCCTTGTTCACATTATCCTTTATCTTGTTTTGAGTTACATTATCTAGTTCTTTTTGTATCCAAGACCAATTATATCACTAACATGATTTTAACCACTTAACATATTATCTAGATCACCTAAGCTCTTTTCAAATCTCACAAATGACTTTACCTTATTATATGTCTTCTCTAACTTAGATTTTGATGAGTCTTTTTCAATTACATACCTTGAACATTCATCTTATTTATCTTTCAAGCTTGTAGATAGGATTTCCAATTGACAACTGAGATGCTTGATTATATCTTCATGTTGCTTGGTGTCTTCATTCATTCTTTCCTCATACATACTGAATTGATCCTCATAGTCTTTGAGTTGAGACTTCATATTCTTATTGATATTATTCTCAATATTCAATTCTTCAAGAGAATTTATCAATGCAGTTTCATAGTCCACCTCTTCTTCTTCATCATCATCTAAATCACTCGAAGTAGACTCTTTTTTATGTGATCAACTTCCTTCCTCAGCCATGAAGAGGGCTTCATATTTAGTAAGACCATCATCTTCATGATCACACTCTAAGTCACTATCTTCACTCTCATCTAATGAGATATTATCTTTATTGGTGTAGAGACTCTTCTTGTTGTCATACTTTCTAAAAACATTCTTCCTCTTATAAGACATGTATGTCTTCTTGTCTTCATATTTGTCTTCATCATGCTCTTTATAATCATGATTATGAGGGAACTTTATAGAAAATTCCCTATATATTCAGAATTTAATCATTTGAAGGGTAGTTTACCCTTTTACTTTCTTGAACCTATTTTCAATTTCTTTGTAAACAAAGCAATTAGTTCATCCTCATCAATATCAAAAATTTCATTCTCCTTAGGTTTCTTACCTTAGAACTTCTTCTTAGGATTCATCTCTATCTTGATTATTGATCACTTATTTAGTGGTATATCATCATTCTTCCTCATCTCATAGGCAATAAGGATACTATGCAATTCATCCAAATTTAGCTGAGTAAGGTCATGAATTTATTTTACACTAGATACTTTAGGAACAAACATGAGAGAGAGGGACCTTAATACCTTTTAAACTATAGTAGCCTCTTGAAGTTTCTCTACAAGATCTCTGATGATGATCACAATCTAGTCAAATCTCTACAAAAAGGATACATAGAATCTTCTTCCTTCATCTTGAGACTTTAAAATTACCTTCTATGAGTTTTCAACTTATCAAACTTGACCTCTAAATATCCTTCACAAATGATGTGAATTTTATCTCATCTCTTTAGCATATTTATAATGGATTACCTTGGTGGACTCATTCTCTATAAGACCACAAGTAATGGCATTCATTTCCTTAGAATTATTCTTTAACATCTTCTTGTCTACAACACTAGATGGAGAAGTATTAGAAATAACATAACCATCCACAATAGATTATCTTGCATCAAACCCTAGGAAAATAATGTATATCTTCATAATTTCACTCTAAAAATCATAATTAGATCCATTGAACATCAATTCTTTCTTAGTAGAGAAACCTCGTTGATGACTACCAATATTATACCTTTGATCACCTTAAATTTTTCAAGCCTTTACCAAAAGACCCATTCTGATACCAAATTTTAGAGGTACAATCACTGAGAGGGGGGTGAATTAGTGAGACTAGATATTAAAAATTCAATTTCAATCCTTTCAAAACTCTTAATTAATTACCATAATTATTCATTAAGCATACACATGATTCATAGAAATGAATAAGATAGATAATGCAAGATCAAGCACATAACACATGACATATGTGGCAAACCCTCTCAAGGGAGAAAACCCACTATAACCTATAATTGGAATACTATCCTATAATAATAATAATAATAACAATAATAATAATAATAATAATAATAACCAATTTAGATCAATTAAAACTACTCAAGGAACTACCATCCCTTATTTAATGAGACTACAATGCCACAAGGTGATACCACACCTGTCTAGCTAAGCTACCACAATAACTGGACCTTTAACAAGTTTCACCTTAAAAGGAGGTTGTAACCCCATAGATGTTGAGTTATCAAAAAAATACCTATGAGCACAACCTAATTAAACATTTATTTATTTCCAATTTGATGGATATATAAAGTAAATCAAATCTCTTCAACTTTGCACACTCAAAACCTCCAAAACATCCTTTTGGATCACCCTAAACCTCTTCGCTCATCTTCAAACTATAATAAAAATATTATAACATAAAAAACATGAACCATAGGTCATAAAAATAGTCCTCAATATGATCTACTCATAAAATCATCTACTAGTAACTCTACCTCTCCTTCACTCCATAATTCTCACATATACTCTTTTCTTATAAGTTTAGATACCATCACATTTGGTTTTAATATTTATAAATAATTCATGATCATCACCATCTTGGTTAGATAATAGGAATAAATTAACCTTTAATACATCTATATAATTTAGACATAAATTAATACCATTCATAGGTTGTCCATAACACTCATGGGTCATACTTAAGCAACAACACCTTTTAATTAGGCCATACTAGCCCTTATAGGTCTCATAGAGACCTATTCTATCTATTAGGAAAATAAAAATAAAAATAAAAATAGAAACATAATACCACTTAAAAATGTATATTTACACTCTAAATTAACCATTATTCATACTTAAATTATCATAGTCATATATGTAATCTCATATGCAAGCTCAATCAACTCAAACATTAGCCTTATTCATAAAGACACATAAACAAACACATAGTAAATTAATTAAAGCATTGTTCATACTAGAGATAGATTTATAACACCTAAAAAATCCATGTATATGATCCTATTAGAGTCTTAAACAATCTATAATAGCTAAGTCATCATGAAACATTGAAATAACATCTACACAGGTTTAATTATCCTTCTCAGGTCACTTGTAGAACAATGCACAAACACATAGTCAACTTTGAACCTTTATAAATTTGATTATACCCATTTTCATATCTTAAAATTTATACTTATAAATGAAACTTGGAGTATTATACAAATTCATTTTTTACATCATGAGAAAATTCTACATAGATTGAAAGATTTGGCCCAAAATCCAGACAGTAGTCATTCATTTGTTAAATTCAAATATTTGAAATCAAACGGTCATAGTTAAACTTTAGTCACCATGATATCATCTCATGTACTCTATGCTTAGATTAAACACACACCATTAATATTATTTTAACTTTAATTCATAGTGCACCACTTCCCAAATTTTAAACTTTGAACACTTGGCCTCATCTCACGCAATCTTACAATTTCGCTCATACATGCTCCATCAATCTGTTCGAGATTGTCCATACTTTAATAATTCTAGAAAAATATCACTTTGACCTATTGAATTTAATACTTACTATTGATCCCAATAATTATGAAAACCCACTCATTTTTTATCCTTGGAATAAAATTTATCTTTATCTCTTCTCAATGTTAAAATTTAAACACTTATCCTCATCTCACTACTTCCAGACATCTTGGAATGAACATGCTCTGTCGATCCTTTTGTAAAAAACTTGATCTTTAAGTTAGTTAAAAATTAGAAACCTTGAAATAATATCACTAACTATGAACCATTAAATGAATATTTTATGATTACCCATGAACCATTAGATCTTCATTTGGTCTTGATTTTTAACATCGTGCAAGATAGACTAAGTATGGGAACCATTACTATCTACCTAGAAGGCCAACTTTGTACCTCAATAAATTTTGATACACTTAGACACATGATCTAAAATATGGAACATATGATATATTCAAATATGATAATCCAACCATGTGTCAAACTACTCCTAAAACATTTTCATGTGAATGATATAAATCCATTAATCTACTCACTTAGATTTATTTTGCCATAGATCCAACTCTATCAAGAAGTGCCTAGAATGTCAAATTTGTACATGCATATATTTTGATGCGCTTCATCACATGAATTGAAATTTATCATATATCAACTAGGAATAAATTTTAACAAACCAATATGATCAAATTTTTATGAAACATCCACATATATGGGATATACTATCACCAAACTACTTAACTCTTTATTGCCACATGAAAATTTGGCTATGGGAAAACACTATCATACTACCTGGGAGCCCAAATTTAAACTTGAATATATTTTTATTAATTATTATCATGAATTGAGATTAAAAACATAAGATATAGGAATAAATGTGATCAAAACCATATGACCAACTCATAATGATTCATCCACACATGGTAATGGTGATATCAACAAATTGCCTACTTAGATTTTCTACCACTAGACCCCAAATGTCTAGATGAAAACAATGATCAACCAGATGATATACACTCATAAAAACAAGCAATAAAATCATATAAAACCTATTATAAGACCCATTTCACATGATCAATACTCTATACTCATCCGTAAACATCTCTAACCATGTCAAAATTGAAGATCAACCAAGCCTCCTTCAAGCATATCAGGACAAGCACATAACATACTTTGTCATTGTCACTTAGAATATCAAGGCACTTCATCCACTCACTAGGGAACCTATATGACATCACCATGAAATCATTTATAACTTCTCCAACAATGCTTTATCCCCATTATAAAGATCAACCATTGATCTTATACACCTCTTCCACACCCATATCAGTTGGGGTAATGCTTTCCAAATAAGATGATACTTGAATCTAATGTGACATATAATATATCAGCCAAGACCTAATTTATTATGAGATACATTACAAAAAAGTCAAGTGTGATTGCCTCACCATATATTTTTTAGCTAAAAAACTTTGACATTATATTCTTTATCAGATCACTTATGTTATCATTTATTCTAATCCCTTCATCACTTTTTTTTCAAATACTTTATTATTAGAGATATAATTGGTAAGTGGATGGTTATTCTCATGGAATTTTATCTTTGAATTATTACTCAAAATTTTATCAAAGGACAAATCATTTTTTATCAACTTGTTGCATCTCTTGTGCCCACTATCGACCACCTTCAAGAGAGTCTTCCTGATGACAATATTCTCTATATTGAAGGTCTCAACCAAGACATATATTTTAAATATTACTTCCATAACATCAATTTTAATATTGAATAAATTAATGTTGATGAATATTTTATTCTCCCTAATACTACTAAACCAAAAGTAGTCATAAAAAAACATCCTAAAATTAATGTCAATTTACATGTGGATACTTAGAACCTTCACTTTGATGGTGCTAAGTTCCTTAAAGGTGTTGGGTAAGGTTGTATTATTATAATAAATCTTGTAAAAATCATCCCTTTATATTTTTTATTAATATTTAACATCATTAACAACATGATAGAGTATGAAGCTTTAGTATTAGGCATGAGAGCTGCTCTTGATTTAGATATCCAATATCTACATGCTTTAGGTGATTCCCAACTCATTTTCCAATAATTAAATGGTGATTACCAATGAAAAAGTGATAATATAATTTATTATAATTAAATTAAAACTACTTTCACCAAATATTTCATTTCCTTTGTCATAACCTATCCCTCGAGATCAAAATTCTATTATTGATTCCCTAGCTTCAACATCATCTCCTTTCCATCTGCACTAAGTACTTACCAATCCCACTTTTATTATACAAATGATAAAATATCCATCCTATATTCAACCACATGATTCAATAATTTAGCACATAGATTCCATCACCATTCATCAAAACTTATGGTATAAAGACATCATTCAATTTTTAGAACATCAAACTTATCCTCGCAATCTTGATTCTTGAAAAAATACATGGATTCATAAACAAGATTTTAAGTATGTATTTAGATATATAATCCTATATGATAACAATGATGAAGTTACCTTTCTATGATGTGTTATGCAAGATGATCTTCCTCCTCTTCTTTAGCAAGAGCATGGGGGTATTTGTGGTGGCCATTATAGCATACATGCTACAACCCACAAATGCTTATGTATGGGATACTTTTGTTCCAATATTAAAAAGGATGACATAAAATTTAATAAAAAGTGTACTCCTTGACAAATTCATGATGATTTAATTAATTCATCTCCAAGTTAGATTCAAAATATCAAAACTCTCTTTCCATTTTCTATGTGGGGATTAGATCTCATTGATAAATTACCTCGATCTCAAGATGGGAATAAATTTATAATCACAACCACATAATATTTTACCAAATGGGTCGATGATATGCCCCTTTTTAATGTCACTGGTACCACCATATATAAATTTATCATTAATAAAATCATTTACCACTTTGGTATCCCTCATACTATCATTTTAGATAATGGTGGTAATTTCACAAACAAAGATGTCAAATAGCTCTATGCTAATTTTAAAATAAATCACAAATTTTCCATGCCCTATCATACATAATATTATGTCCAAACTAAGGTCACCAATTTTTTTTTAATAAAATTCTCCAAAATATAATTCATTAAACATGGATGGATTGGCACCTTCATCTTTATCTTAATATTTAGGCCTATTACACTAACTGCCTCTGGGACAACATCATTCTCTCTAGTCTATGGTTCTGAGTTAGTCCTTCCATTAGAAGTTGAGATTCCCTCTCTCTATATATCTATTCATGGTATCATACCTAATGAATAATTATGTGACTCTCACCTTCATGTTATACATCTCCTTGATGAACACTATCTTTCTTCTTTGAAACATAATAAGCAATACAAGGTTCATATTGCCAAACAACACAAAAAATGAGTTAAAATTCACACATTTAATGTTGGTGATCTTATCCTTAAATTATACTACACTCATGAAAAATAAGTTAAATATTCCCAAAAATTGTGGGGCCCTTATTTATTCAAAGATATTCATGGTCTAAGTACCTATCACCTTCAAACCAATAAAGTTCATATTTTCAAAGAACCCACTAATGCATGATTCCTTAAGAATTATTTTTCCTAAATCCTTCCCTTATTTCCATGATTTATATATTTTATCTATCTAAAAAATTTTATAGGATAATTATATGGGTCTCATCCCCTACAACAATTTTCTCTTTTCAAAAACCTTAGTCCTTCCTTTTTGGTCTTTTGGTTCCCCTTTTTTTCTCATGAGTTGAATTGTAAAACCATGGATAGGACCTAGTCTTCCTTATGATTTAATTTTATCCTCTTTGATTTCATAATTTTTATACACTTTTTGGCACCCACTGGTTTTTTCTCTTTGTGAGTTAAAGTGTAAGACCATGGTAGGACCTAACATTCCTTATAAAATCACCATCTTTTCATATCTTTTCTAGAATGTGTTTTACAGTGGTTACAAGTTTTGATCCTTTTTTCTCATATTTATCTTTGATTTTTTTAATATATGTAATTTCCACAATAATATATGTTATCATGTTTCCCTAAATTTCCTCATTCTTATGATAAGGAATTACAATTTACTGTCATTGTATCCATTTTTCACCTTTTGTCATATTTTTTATGATTTGAATTATGACAAAAAATTTCATGTTCCTTCCTCTTTATTTCATTTCCTTTCACTCCAAATTTGATAAAAAAAATTGAAGTCAAGATATCAATTTTATTTCACCTATATTTATGAGACTCTTAGACACCAAGCTCTCTAAGTTTCTCTCTCTTAGCAACTAAGTCCCAAATATTCAAATGAGAGTCATATTTATCACTAATGTTTGGTTTTCCAAATCCATATGGAGGATGAATAGAAAAGGCCATCAAGAAAGTCAAAAGTTAAATAATTTTAAATAAAATTAAATGATATAAAAAAGGCAACATAAAAATCTTAAAATTCAAATTCACACCAAAAGATGTGATTATAAGCACATCTCCTATATCTAATTGAATCTAAAAATCCAAAATTGGCCTCATGATAGAGCTGAGGTCCATTGGGGTGTGATAGGATAGTAGATTTTAATAATATAATTCAATAAACTCTATGTTCTTACCTACTTTCTCATGTAAGTACCCAATCTTCATAGTAGACTGACAACTCTATGAGGGGTCCTGAGAAATGGGGAAAACATTATGGGAAGGTAGGTCCATTTTAATTTTCATGTATATATCCTTCATGGGATTATTTACATACTTCATTTGTTGATCTAAGATTTGTGTGGCTAATAAAATTTCTTTCGAGTACTTAATGTCAAAAGTCCTCTTATTTTGACAAACCTAGTTTGAGTGTCTTGACTTTGATAAAGAGTTCCTCTACCTTGGTTTTTTTTCATTATCCCATCCACCCATATATTTTCCCACATTGATAGGCAAATTATGATTTTAAATATATTTTCCCTCTTCTATATTTCCTTATTCACATCTTAAAAACATGCTAGCACTGCTTATTTTACCCAACATCCCTTCTCTCTATGAAAATAGGGGCCCACTTTTTTTAGATTATGGTATTAAATTTGAGTCCCTCTTCTATGTGTTTAATGAAATTTTTTTGGAAAATATTGATTATCAACCTTTCATGCTTTTCCAAAATAGGATTAGTATTGTGTTTTCATAGACTAAGCTTATACCTCTTGGGAGTTTTTTTGACTTATTTGTTTTAGGACTTATTCTATCAAGCTATTATATCATAATTAATTCCTTTGGGTCTTTTATATGAATTATCTTTATTGGAATTATTTTTATTGAACATTTTCCCAAAGTTTTTGGTCTTTATCAAGCTTTTTGTTTGAACATTTTACCATGGACTTATTTTTATCAAAGACATTATTACTAACATTTTGTCTAAAAAAATTACCCCAATGGAATTAGGTTTTCATGATTTTTACCATAGGCATTTTTCCTGACAAAATAGACCTACCCTTTAGTCTTTTTAGAATGACTCTTTGTTTTTATCAAGGGCATTTTTCCCTATGAAGTAGATCCTTCAGTATTTTTATCATGGACACTTTACCCTATGAATTAGACCCTTCAAAAATTTTGTCATGGACACTTTTCCCAAAAAAAAAACCCTACAAAATTTTCACCATGGACACTTTTTCTGACGAACATACCCTTCAAAAATTTTATCGCAGGCACTTTGCCTAATAGACTTACCCTTATAAATTTTTACCATAGGCATTTTTCCTAATGAAATAAAATCTTTGTGATAAATTTATTAAAACATTTTGTCTAAAACAAATTCCTCAATGATATACATCCCTCAAATAAAAAGGCCACAATAATTACCTTATATAAAAAGCCTACAATAATTGTTGGATATAAAATTGTCATAACAAGAACCTGAATACCCTACTACCAAGATCAATAGACCAAAATCCTTGTGGAACTACCAACTAAAAACCCTATGTAGAGATCATTTTATTATGTTTTGAACTTAGTCTAACCTAAGTCTAAATTATATTTATTAATACAACTAATATCTTAGGCTAAAATCTCTGTGTTAGGTTATTTATATTTCACAAAACTAATTAATGCATGGGATCCTTTATATATTTTAATCCCAGGTCCAAATTATATTTATTAATATAAATAAGACCTTATGCTAAATTCTCTATGCTAGGTTATTTATATTTCATGGGACTAATTAATGTAGGGGATCTTTTATATATTCTAAGCCTAGGTCTAAATTGTATTTATTAATATAACTAAGACTTTAGGCTAGAATGTTTTATGCAAGGTCCTTTATATTAACTTATGTATTTTATTTATGTCTACATATCTAATAAACTATATTAACTTGAGTTAACTTGATATAATTAAACAAGAGTAATGGTTGAAAATTCAAAGGACTTGTTGAGCTCTGCAAGGGTGAAAAGTGTCACCATCATAGGACCTTGGTACAAAGATCCAATGATGCAAGCAAAAATTGAAATTTTAAAGGTTCTATAGAGCTCTATGAGGGTGATAAGTTTCACCATCATATAATACTAGTACATAAATATATAATGATGTGAGTGTCAATAATCATAGAGCAAGAAGCCTTGAGTAGATGCTAAGTGGAGCAGGGAGTCTTGAGGGAATGTCAAAATTAAGATCGTAGGGAGTTAAGTCTATTTGATGGTCATGTAGACATATTTAATGTTTACACAAACATTAAAATTACTCTAAAAAATAAAATACATGGGTTTAAATTTTGAAAATCTCATGGATGTCATTGATGATCATGAGGATGTCTTTGATGGTTGTGCAAACATCAAATTTAAGCTCATAAATTATCCATTTTAAAATAAAAGGTTAGTGGGCCTAGGTAGATCAATGGCTAGTATTGATATATATAATTGACCTAATAGTGCAAGATCAATAGAGACTTTTCAAAGGAATGAAGACGTGACAAGTGTCAAGCTCACATGAGTCAATGAGTCAAAGTACTAAGGTCTACAAACCATGTTAACTAGAGCATAAATGATTGACAATGAGAGATCAACATGGAAAATTCAAAGGTTTAATAAAAAATAAGGAGATACAAAGTGACATGCTCATGTTACATCATGAATAATATCAAATGGTGCAAGTTGATAGTGGAATTTTCTAAGATCTAGACCCAATGAGGTAGGGATGTATGTCTTAAAGGTAACAAAACATAAGAAGGATATAGTTACATGGTATCTCAAAGGTAAATTAAAGTTAAAACTATCAAATATTTCAAGATAAAGACCTTGTAAATCATTACAAATGGATATTATATAAAGGCATGGGTGACATGCAACACACAGTTTAGTTAGATTAGTCATAATTAACAATAGCGTGACTAGTTTCAAAACATTGGTAAAGTGATACTTATATTTGACACATGTCTAAGATCCATTTGAAAATGGATAATTTCAAAGATCAATAGGTTGTTCTCACAACCTATAAAATGAGGCATGTACAGTTCTGTAAAATGACACATATATTTGTAGTTTGCATATAGTTCAAGATAGAATTGTAAAAATAGCCTTTATCTTTATACACATGTAGCTATTACATATCTTTGGTAAAGGATAATTTAAACTAATAACTATAAGTAGACTCTTCTATGGGTTTAGACCACATTTATAACTTAAGTTATGAATATTACATGTAATGACCTTGCATGGACTTAGAGAATGAGGTGACCCCTTCCCCAAGTCTATATAAACAATTGTAATACAACTTGGATTTTTGTTAGAGAATTTTGAATACATGAGCAACATAAATTTTGATCATCAAAAAATGTGTGTATTTTATTTCCAATTTATGTGTAGTTAGTTGTTACTTTTTTGGTTGTATGTTTTGATAATCCTTAGTGTGCAATAGCTACAAATATATTATTAATTATTTTGATTGATGTATTGATCTATCGATATGTAAAAACTATTGAAAGATTTGTGAATTATATTGATTAAGATAATTAATTTTATTGATTCATAATTCTAAATGTGCACTAGTGATTTCTTTGATGTAGTTTTATGTGTGTGTGCCAAAGTTGCCTCAAATACTTCATTAGCCTGAACCATAATCTCTTAAGTAAGAGATTGCAATAGCTATACTAAAAGGAGAAAATTTTGTCTGAGGCCTATGAATTTTTTACATCATTATCTCCTTATAATTTGTAACCATGTTTGATTATGTGTGTGTAATTGCTTCTATAAATAGGCATATGTTTTGAGAGCACAAGCCTATTTAGAAATTGAATAGAGAAGTAATTCCTAAAAACCATAAAAACCTTCTTTTGCCTTACCCTTCCCTCCTTTTTTGAGATTTTTTTTAGATCTACCTACTCTAGATTAGCAACCAGGTACCCATATAACTCACATAGATATTTACTACCCTTATTAGGAACCACACCTCCATCCAAAAACTTTGTCAACAATCTGTATGCTTTACCATCTATTTCATCAATAGGTTGTTCAAACCACATACCTTCAACTCATGCCCTAGAGCAGATTTTACCTCCATTGAGATCCTTAAATATTAGAGGCTACCTTATTATGTTGTGTTGTGCATAAAACCCACATCAACAATAAATTGGCACTAGAAGGAGGGATTTAACCTCGATAATAGTAGTTATCCTTTGTATAGAGTGACATTGTAGTCACCTAGGAGAGTGAATAGATCTAATTCCTAGGCTAGTTTTATAGTCTCACCCTTGACAAATCATAGGAGACCTATAAATATGCCAAAAATCCTAGTTCAAAATAATCCACCTCCTCTATTATTGCCATCATAGGAGATGTGCATGATTTACCTCAAAATCTCAAAAAGTAATTACCATCATTTTCTCTTGTAAGAGAAAGGAAAAAAGAGGAATATATCAAATATTTTAAATTTACATTAAGGCTAATGAATGTTATCCATGAGGAGGTTTCATGTAGATTATTCCCTTTTACTTTAGTGGATGCTACTTATGATTGATATTTAAATCTAATCAAAAATTCCATTACTTCTTAGGATGAATGTCAAGCAAATTTTCTTGTGCAATTTGGATAGGTCACCAATCTTAGTTTGGTATACCATCACTTCACCAACATGAGTAGAGAACCTAATGAGCCCATTCATGATTTCAATGTAAGGTTCCAAAATATGTATAACTAGTGAATTCCAAGGTATAAACCAAAAAATCCATTAACATTAGATATATATATATATAAGAATTAATTGGATCCAATTACTATGGTGTTCCTAATAAAATTAGTTTCTACCAATAATTTGATGTTAGCATATGAAAAGGCTATCAATATAGACAAGCATCTTAGTCCTAAGATCCCTGGCGTACCTAATGTTAATGATGGCTTTATAGAATTAAATCTAATACCACATATGAATTAGAATATTCCCTCATTAAATCTAAATCAATTATACATTATACCTCCATTAACATAGATAACATAGCTGAAATTTAGCTTATTTTACAATCATATGATAAGTAATGGTTATCAGCAAAATAAAAAATTAGCTACACTCCCCATCACTATTTTACAAGGTACTAATTTTAAAAAGGTAGAACTTGATTCTATTTAGAAGATAGTTCAAAATTTGAGAAATGACTTATTAAATATACAAAGGAAGATGGACAATAAAAATGCCCCAACTAGTAATTAGAATGCTAAATTCCAAAGATACAATAGACCATTCAATAGGCCTGAACAACCTAACAAACTTCTAAAGATAAACATATAAGAAATGGATCTTCCTAATTGGTACACAATTCATAATACTTATGATCATGGTGATCTTAACTACTTTGAGTTATATGAATCATTCAAAATATTTCAGAGGGAAGTAGTTAGATAAGATCAGCTACATAACCTACCTAAGCATCATCTGAATCTTGGCTCTTTTAGGACTACCATGTTATTTGAAACTCATGAGTTTCCCTTTCTAGGTAAAGATGACAATGAACCAAAACATAATATGGATAAATTTCATGATTTATAATGGTTTCAAAAAGGTGCATACAATCTAAGGAATAATTAGCCACTTATAACACTGACTCCTCCAAATACCATGATGATTCCTACTAATATTAAAGCAAACAATAATCCACCCCCTCCAAAGGGGAACAATCAACAATAAATTAAGGAAGAATCAAGCAAGATACAACATTATAGAGGATATGAAAAATATCAAGGTGAATATAACTCTTCATGAGTTAGCATAGATCTCCAAGCAAAAGGAGATGTTATGGAAATCCATTACTATAAAGGATTCTATGGAAAGAGCTAAAGTATCTGTTGACAAAGTGAAAGTTATTGATTCCAACGTCATCTACAAGAGCAAGACAAAATTTAAACATTTTTTACTCACTATCAAAGCATTCAATAAGAACATTCATAATTATTTAGTTGATTTTGGATCATCTACAACTATTATGTCCAAATCCATAAGTCAAAAGTTAGGTCTCATTCTGAGTCCTTCAAAGAGAATAGTTTCACAAATAGACAAAATAATAGTACTAATAGTTGGAGAATTGACCAATGTGTACATTCAAGTAACATCTAAACCATGAGTCCATATGACCATTGATATTCTAGTATTATACATACCTAAAGGCTATGGAATGTTTCTAATTAGGGATTGGTCCAAAATAGTCAATGGATATCTCTCTATAGACTTCTCTCATATCTAGCTACCATGGAGAGGAATTATAAATAAAATTAGGATTAACAAAGAGTTGAGAATTAAGTATCCCATTACAAAATATAATGTCAAAAATGAAGAGGTAAAGTATTAGTCTTCTAGCCTTGGTATTTATACTTTTACTATGTAGAATCAAGTATAGAAATTAGAAATTGAAGGTTTGAATCAACTATGGACTTTACACTTTGATGGCATTAGATCTAAGTATTAGGTTTAGGAATATAGATAATTTATATAAAAGGTAAAAATTTCTTGATAACATATATATTGAAATTTCCATGAACTAACAATAGAGCTAAGTATGAGGCTCTAATTCTAGATATACAGTTTGCACTTAAGAATAGTGTGAAGCAAATATCAGTATTTAGCGACTCAAAGCTAGTGGTCAATCAAGTAAACAATAAATACCAATGAAAGATGTTTTATTTAAAGGGATACAAGCATAGATCATGAGATGTGTTAAAAGATTCAAATTTTTCAACATAGTATCCCTTCCTAGAAATCAAAATCAAGAGTCAGGCTCGCTATCTGTTGTTGCCACTAATTTTGAGCCATCACAAGAATCTAAGGTAAAAAAATTCTCAATTTTGGATAACATAGAAAATTTATATATCTTTGATTATGATCAATATATTATTTAGTTTTTAACTAATATAAGGGAATTTAAATCCCAAATCATTGATGATAAGGACATTAATCACATCTATCCAGAGGAATCAGACAAAGAAGGCATTCTCTAGCTCAAACATAATCAAATTCTAGCCAAGTTGGTCTCTTTAGAAAGACCATTTGACATAGACCCTTAATATCAAAAACTTAGGTATCCCAAGGTCAATGAATTACACTTTAGAATGGAAAATATAGGAGATGAAAATAACCCATGTTATGTTAATATCAGTTTTAGCTACACCCCAGAAGAGAGACAATGAGTGAAAGATCTAATCACTTGATATAGGGACATTATTTATTATACATATGAAGACTTGAAGGTAGATGACCCATAGGTTATTAATCATATAATTCCCTTGAATCTAGATCATAAGACATTTAGATAGAGCTAGATACCATTCAATCCTATTTTGGGACCTCTCATTCAATGAGAATTGGAGAAGTTGTTAAGCACAAAAATCATGTTTCCAGTAAGACATTCTACCTAAATGGCCCATTTGGTCCCAGTAAGAAAGGAGAATGGTGAGATTAGATTATGTATGAATTTTATGAACCTAAACAAGGATTTAAAAAAAGGATAGTTATCCCCTACCTTATCTATATGAGGTGATACAAATAGTAAGTGGTTTTGAAATGATGTCTTTTTTGGATGGATTTTTAGGCTATAATCAAGTACTAGTGCAATTTTAAGATAAAATGAAGATTACATTCACTATGAAGTGGGGAAATTATGCATGTAAAAGGATGCAATTCGGCCTAATAAATGCAAAAATGACCTTTCAATGTGCCATGAATCATGATTTCAAAGGACTAATAGGAAAATGCATAATCATCTAAATGGATGATCTTATTATATTTTCAAATAATAAGAAAAACCACATAATTCACCTACAGTCCATATTCAAGAGATGTAGAAGATTTAGTGTTTTATTAAACCCAAAGAATAGCATATTTGGAGTAACTAAAGGTAAGATTTTGGGACACATCATCAACAAGGATTGGATCACCATTGATCTAGATAGAGTTTAGGAAATTTCAAGGATTGTACCACCAAACAAAAATAAGGAGCTCAAATCATTATTTATAAATATTAAATTAATAATGAAGTTAATATTATTATTTGTATAGATTGCTCTACCTCTAAATTCCATGCTCAATTAGGATGCCAAAAAATAATGGATGGTTAAAGCCTAAAAGTCCTTCCAAGACATTAAAGATGCAATATCATAGGCTCCAATATTTATTAGTCCATCTTTTAACAAATATTTTTACCTATACTCATTTTATTTAGAGAATATGATTACAGCTATCATCACACAAAAAAAGGAAGAAACTAAGCATCCAATTACATTTATGAGAATAAATCTAAAAGATGAAGAACTTAGGTATTCGATGATTGACAAATATATTTTTGCCCTTATCAAAGCCATGAATTTTTTTTGGCATTACATCTTTAGGAATAAAAACATCACCATTATACTTGATCCTATAGTCAAGATCATCCTATATTAAAATGAATTAGGAGAACATTGAGGCAAATGGATGGCTAAGATACAAGAATTAGATATAGAGATCAATCCTATAAAGATCATTCAGGGCTAAGGCATTGTTTAACTTATGAATGAACTTGATCCTCATATCATGGTTAAATAGGTATGTCAATCTCAAGTATATAAAGGAGAATGGTATACTAATATAATACAATATTTAATTACATTAACTTGTTCCCCAGATCTCAATAGATAAATAAGGAGAGATTTAAGGCTCAAATTTTCTCATTACATGATCAATAAGGGAGTCCTCTATAAAAGAAACTATGAATGCATTTACCTTAGGTGTGTATCTACAGAGGAAGCTCAATAAATTTTGGAAAACTTGCATCATAAAGTAGATAGTGTTCATCCATCTAGGAATACCATGGTCCAAAATATCTTAAGAATGAGATACTATTGGCCAATAGTTTTCAATGATGCTCATAATCATGTTAGAATGTGCTATGAATGACAAACTATAGCCAAGAGAGAAGTAAATGTAGCAATGCCTTTAAATTTAGTTGTTGAATGAATGCCATTCACCCAATGGGGTTTAGACTTCATTAGTATCATCAACCCAAACTCCTTAGTAGGCCATAAGTTTTTTATTACTACTAAAAACTACTACACTAGATGGACCAAAGCCATAACCACAAAGAATTACAAAGCATAAGATGCGATCCACTTCTTGGAGTAACACATAATAACCAAATTTGGCATGCCCATTTATTTGGTTTGTACTAATGAAATAGATTTTATATCAATAGAGTTTACTGAATGGGCACATGACAACTAGATTATTATTAGGTTAGCTTCTAACCATTACCCTTAGGGAAAAAGACTGGTAGAATCAACAAACAAAAATTTGATAGATGTAATTAAGAAAATAATAGGGGATAATCCCAAGGATTCTCATAACTTGTTAAAGTATGATATTTGGGAAAACCTAACAAGATATAAATATTCCCTTAAAACTTCACCCTATCTATTGGTGTATGGATGCAAGCCTATATTCCCAATTATGTTGAAGTTACTCACTTATCAGTTCATGCAAGATTATATGGAGCTATGTGATGAAATAGAGTCAAGATTGTTGGACATAATAAAAATGGAAGATTAAAGGACTGAGGCCTTAGAAACATTTATCAAACACTAGGATGTGGTCAAGAGGTGGTTTGACAAGAGAGCAAAAGTTAAAGCATTCATGATTTTGGATCTAGTGCTACTTTGGGATAAATCCCATGAGAAGAAAGGATATCATGATAATTTTTCCCCATTATTGATTGAACAATACTAGATTTTAGAGATCATGGGAAATAACACATTTTTTTGAAGGACCTCTAAGGAAATGATTTCACATATCTAATTAATGAATAGTTCTTGAAGCACTAGTTCAAGGTTATGTTGTCTACTAGTGTTATTAATTAATGAGGGACATATGAGTTTAGATGTAGAATTAGATTAGATTTTAGGTATTTATTAATATAGTTTATTTATTTCAAATATTAGTTTCCTAATTTCTAGATTAATCTTTCCTGCTTTTAGTATTTTTCTTTCATGATTAGATTTCATGCTCTCTAGATTACATTTTAGTGCTTTCTTAGATTAGTCTCTTGAGTTCTAGAGTAGCTATTATTTTATGATTTCTATGACAATTAGAATTGTGTTTTCTCATACTATAACCAAGTTAAAATCCAAATCAACTAAGTTTATGACTTGTAGAATCGAAGGAAAATTAAAATATTGACACTTTAGGACTAGTTTATAGATTAGGTGTATTTCTATATTTTTGAGTCTTTAGGATGAAGGTAGGTAATCATGGACTATTCTTGATGGTGTCATTATTAAAGAATTTTACCAAGCATGTGGAAGTTTCTCTCAGAGTGCTTCCTACAAATTTATAAAGTTTTTTTATTTTATGGGATCAAATACACTTATCACATTAAATACCTATTATAAGTGATAACTTTGGGTATAGGTGTGGTTGGTAGGGAAATTTTAGTAATGATTTGTTTTATAATTATACAAGATCACTGGGGTTTTAACTCTTCTATTTTAATTAGAAAAAAATAAATAAAAGAACCAATGAGTTCAAAATATCAAAATAAAATCTAAAGAAAATAAAAAGGCATACATGACAAAATAAGGTTAATGTACCATGCATCAAGATGGAAAGAAGAGAGAAGAAGCTTATGGTATCTATATCAGGGCTATGGATTTTTGGTTAACAATAGATAAATTCTTGAGATTCCATTGATTTAATGATCTTTAAAGGGATACTAGAATGAAACTTATAGCCTCATCAAGCCTTTGAAAAACTCATCATAATAAGGGTTAAATAAACTACATGTTTGACACACATAGATCTAAGAAGTTAGAAGGAAAGTATGTTGTGTAAATGAACTTAGGAGTCTATTTCATGTTTTTGATTTAATTAGTAATCTATGACACACTTCATGTTTAATTTAAGGATTTATAACTAGAGTCCTAGATTCTTGAATACTCAAGAGTATTCCCACTTTAAGTCACCATTTGTTGTACCCAACATCCCCTCTTTTTATATAGAATTGGGGACCAATTTTTTTGGATTATGGTATTAAATTTGAGTCCCTCTTCTGTGACTTTAATGTAAAAATCTAGGAAAATATTGATTATCATCCTTCCATGCTTTGGCAAAATGGTATTGGTATTGTTTTTTCATAGACTAAGGTTATACCTCTCAGGAGTTTTTTTTACTTATTTGTTTCAACACTTATTCAATTGAGATTATTATATAAAAAGTAATTCCTTTGGGTCTTTTTTTTAACCTATCTTTATTAGAATTATCTTTATTAGATATTTCCCTTGAAGTGTTTGGTCTTTATCAAAAATTTTGTTTAGTCTTTTTGCCACAGACTTATCTTTGTTGGGGACATTATTATAGAAATTTTGTCTAAAATAATTCCCCTGACATAATTAGGTCTATGAGATTTTTTATGTGGGAATTTTTCTTAAAAAAATAGACCTATCCTTTAACCTTTTTTGAATGACCCTTCAGGTTTTTTGTCAAGGGCATTTTACCCTACAAAGTAGTTCCTTTAGGATTTTTTTCATGAGTACTTTACCCTACAAAGTAGACCCTTCAAATTTTTTTCCATGGACACTTTTCTTGACAAACATACCCTTTGAAATTTTTTCCGTGGACACTTTTCCTGATGAATATATCCCTCAAACTTTTATCTACTAGAACTTTGCCCAACAGACTTACCATTCATACTTTTTTCCATAGGCAGTTTGCTCAATGAAATAAAATCTTTGAGATAAATTACCATAGATATTTTCTTTGAAACAATTTCCCCAATGATATACATCCCCCAAACAAAAAGGCCATAACAATTACCTCGCATAAAAATCTCATAACAATTTCCCTACAAAAAAATGGTGCAACAAGAACCCAAATACCCTACTATAAAGATCAATAGACCAAAATCTCAAAGGAAATACCAACTGACACCCATGTGTAGAGAGTATTTTATTATGTTTTGAACTTAGTTTAACACAGGTCCAAATCATATTTATTAATACAACTAAGACCTTAGGCTAAAATCTCTATGCTAGGTTATTTATATTTCATGGGACTAATTTATGTAGGGGCTCTTTTATATATTTTAAACATAGGTACAAATCATATTTATTAATATAAATAGTACCTTAGGCTAAAATATATATGATAGGTTATTTATATTTCATGAGACTAATTAATACAGGGGCTCTTTCAGATATTCTAAGCCCAAGTCCAAATCATATTTATTAATATAACTAAGACCTTAGGTTAGAAATTTTTTTATACAAGGTCCTTTGTATTAAATTATATATTTTATTTATGCCTAAATATATAATGAACCATATTAACTCAAGCTCAGTTGATCAAATAAATCAAGAGAAATGGTTGAAAATTTAAATGGCCTACTGAGCTGTATGAGGGTGACAAGTGTCACCATCATGAGAGACCAGTAAAAAGATCCAACAATGTAAAAAAATGTTGAAATGTTAAAGGTTATATAGAACTCCATAATGGTGACAAGTGCCACCATTATGGGACTCCATTACATAAATATCAAATGATGCAAGTGTCAATATTCATAGAGCAAAGAATCCTTGATTAGTTGAAAAGTGGAGTAAGGAGTCCCAAGGGAATGTCAAAATTAAGCTTGTAGGGAGTTAAGTCAATTTTATGATCATGTGCACATCTTTGACATTAATGTGAATGTTAAAATTAAGATTAAATATAAAAACATGGGTTTGAATTATGATAGTCACATGGATGTCATTGATGGTTATGAGGATGTCTTTGACAATCATGTGAATGTCAAATTTAAGCTCATAAATTAGCCATTTCGAAATCAAAGGTTAGTGGGCCCAATTAGATTGATGGCCAATGTTGATCGATATATTTGATCAGATGGTGCAAGATTGACAAAGATTTTTCAAATGAATGAGGACATGTTTAGTGTCAAACTCACATGAATAAATGAGTCAAAGTACTAAGATCTAAAAACTACATTAACTTGAGCACAAATTATTGATGGTGTGAGATCAATGTGGGAAATTAAAAGGTCCTAGAATAAGTGAGGATCTACCAAGTGGTATCCTCAAGTTCCATCATGAAGAATATCAAATGGTATGAGTCAACAATGGACTTTTCCAAGATCTAAACCCAATGATATAGGGACGTATTTCCTAAAGGTAAATAAACATAATAATGTTATAGTTACATGGTATTTCAAAGGTAAATTAAAGTTAACATTATAAAATATTTAAAGATAAGGACCCTATAAATCATTCCAAAGGTATATTATATAAAGGCATGAGTGACATGCAATGTAAAGTTTAGTTATATTGGTCATAACTAACAATAGTGTCACTAGTTCTAAAATATTGGTAATGTGATACTTGTCTTTGATGCATGTTTGAGATCCATTTAAAAATGGATAATCTGAAAGATCAATAGGCTGTTCTCATAACCTATAAAAGGAGGTATGTATAGTTTTGGAAAATGGCACATGCATTTATAATTTTCATAAAGTTTAAGCTAAAATTGTAAAAATAGCCTTTATCTTTATACACATGTAGCTATTGCATATCTTTAGAAAAGTTTAATTTAAACTAATAATTGTAAGTAGACTCATACAATTTTTGACCATAGTTATAACTCAAGTTCTGACTGTTACATGTAATGACCTTGCATGGACTTGGAGGATGATGTGACCCCTTCCCCAAGTCTATATAAACAATTGTAATCCAACTTGGATTTTTGTTAGATAATTTTGAATATAGGAGAAACATCAATTTTGATTATTAGCGAATGTGTTTGTGTATTTTATTTCCAATTTATATGTGATTAGTTGTTACTTTTTTGGTTGTATTTTTCAATAATCCTTAGTGTGTAATAGCTACAAATAGATTCTTGATTATTTTTATTGATGTACTAATTTTTAGATATGTAATATCTATTAAAATATTGGTGAATTATATTGATTAGGATAATTAGGTTAATTGATTCATAATTATGAATGTGTACTAGTGCTTTATTTGATGTATTTTTCTATGTGTGTGCCAAAGCTACCTCAGATACTTTACTAGCTCAAGCCATAATCTCCTAAAGAAGAGTGTGCAATAGATACCCTAAAAGGATAAAATTTTGTCTAAGGTCCATGAATTTCCTCAATCATTATCACCTTAGACTTCTTAATTGTGTCTGATTATGTGTGTGTAATTATTGCTAGCAATAGGCATAGGTTCAAATAGCACATGTCTATTTAGAAACCAACTAGGTAAGTAGTTATTGAAAACCATAGAATCCTTCTTCTACCTTACCCTTCCCTTCCTTTTTTATTTTTTTGAGATATACCCACTCTATGTTAGTAACCATCCACCCATCCAACTCACATAGAGATTCACCACCCTTATTAGGAACCACACCTCCATCAAAAAACCTTGTCAATAACCTACATGATGTACCAACTATTCCATCAATATGTTATTCAAAAAACATACCTAAAACTCTTGCCTTGGAGTGGAGTTTACCTCCATTAATATTTTAAAATGTTAGAGGCTACCTTGTTACGCTATGATGTGCATAAAACCTACATCAACACTACTTTGTTTTAGTTTTATCTATCGTTAGAACAAAATAATATGCTTGAGTAACTATAAATTACTTTATTTACACCATGGCTTTACATTTATAGATATGTTTTGATTTATTTTACCATTTTTCATTATTTTACTACCCCTTTTTTGGATACCTAAGTCCATTTATACTTTCATGTACTTTTTCCATTATTGATTTAGGTTGGCTTGTTACTTCTCACACATAATTTTTTTTCCCCTTTCATGCACCTTTTTCCATTGATGATTGAGTAAGGATTGTTACTGCTCACTCATTAATGTTGTTTTACCATTTTCACTTGCCCATATTTGTTTAAGTGAGCATTATTACCAATTTTAAACTAATGTTTGATTACCATCCCTTTTGACATGTATCTTTGGTTTAATTTGGTGAGTTTGCCTTTCTTACTTAAGGTTTACTTATTTGAGTTTTTTGGTCTTTAGTAGCCTTAGATTTTTGGTTACCTGATTTACTCTAAATTTTGACTTGGTTATTTGGTCTAACATAGTGCTTATCACCCCATATTGACAAATTTCCATGTATATCTCATCCACATAGCACTAGTTGTCTTCTCTTTCTTGTTTTTTTTTGTTTTTATTCTTTAGTTTTATATTCTTGGGTTTATCGAAAGTAGTCTCCATGCCTTCCACTATCAAAACTAAAAACATAGTAAACAACCATCCAATAATAAAGGTAATTCAAAGTATGCATTACATTTACTTTTTTAGTTATTTCCCTTTCTATAATTTAATTTCAATTATTTTTGCTTTAAAATACTACAATTTGTTTAGCCTTAGTGGTGTGTGTTACTATGTTCTTTCTCAAATCACCATTCCCTATTACACTTACATGACACATGATGAGATTTGAATGGGGAAAATACACATAATATTTTCAAACTTTATCAATTACTAATTATTTATATCTTACATAAACCCATCAAGTCTCAATATCTCAAAGAGCATGCCCTAAGGGGTGCACTGGGAAAGGTGTGGGTAGAAAATTAGTGCTTCATGGGATTATTATCCCTTATTATCACTTGTTATCAATCCAACCAACTCTTAAAACCACTCCCCTAAGCTTTGAATCCTTTTTTGTACAGTCCTCCAATCATTTAACACCTTAATTATCCCTTTTCCTAACCCAAAATCTCTTTTGATAGTTTACATGACTATGTCAGTTGTGTCAACTTTATACCCTTATTGTCAAAACTAATTTAGGGTTTAGGTTAGCTCTTGGCTGACCTAGTCCGTAACTTAGTGAGTTTTTATCGATTATGATACTAGGTCAATTAAGTCAACCCTATTGGATGAAACTTTCATAAGGGTTTAGGGTTATATCCACCTATATAAACACATCCATTTATCATTTCTTAGAGAGGCATCAAGAGTTATTAATTTGTGCTTGTTTTCAATATTATCTTCCACCATTCTACTTGAGGAGTCTTAGCTTAAGGTTTCTATTTAGAGAAGAATCTAGTCTTGTAGAGAAGTCTTGGATGCTTTGGCCTTTCTTAGTGATCCTTAAAAACCAATAAAACCTATTTTGAAGTACCTTTAGATAAGGGAGAGATTGAGTCTTGATGGGTTTGTCTTCTAGGTAAGTATCTCTAACTTTGTTCCTCTCTTTAGTAGATAAAAGTAGCATAAGTAATGGATTTTAAATAATATTACTCTTCCTCTCTATGCATTAGGGTCTTACCTATACATAGAATAATTGGGATTATCTTATTCATGTTTAATTTCATTTGTTTACTAACCCTCACTTTATTCCACAAGAATTGGTGAGCACTAGATTAGAATTTTACTTTACTTGTTATTAGTTTAGTGAATATGAAAACACATGACCTAGTTAGGGTTATTACATAGTTTTGATTGACTAGAGGATTCAAAGCCCTCATTAATGATATTATTATGGTAATATATCCCATAATTGGGTCTAGTGGATCTATATTGGTCATGTTCTTAATTATCAAATTTGTCCCCAATCGAAAGTGTAAGTAGAATCTATCTTCTCTGAGCTAGGATTGATTTTTAGATCTTGCATACACATTTCACATCAAAAAATTACATAAGGATCCTAAGTCATATGGTTTTCCTAAAACTTATACAAATCCTAAAAGGCTCAAAATGATTTGTAAAAATAAATATAAATCTGGTCTACACGAACCACTCATCTTTGTACCTGATACATCACCTAATCAAGATCGGGCCACCAACAATGAAAGAGGTTAGTTTTATGGTGATAGTTTTGCTAATTGCTTCCAAAGTGCTAAGTAACCTATACCAAATATAATCATGGATATCTTGAACTATACAAGAAGAAGATTGGAATCCAATGCATAAGGAATTCTTCAACCTATTTTAGATAATAAACCTATATGGAATCAAGGTCTATGATTTACACTACTTGAGGGTGACCCCATTAATTTTGAAAGTGATTCCAATTCATCAACCAAAAATGAAACTCCCTAAAAAAATGTAGCATCCCATTATAATTCTTACAATGATCTAGCAGATATCAATTTATTTGATTCTAATGCCATCATGACCATTACCACCCATTATCAACTTACCCTTCATCATCTTAACCTAATCTATTGGGACTAGAAAGATTTTATTATATTTCTAGATGAGTTTCAGAATGAGGAATCTATTTTCTAGTTCATGGTACTATTGACCATTTTTCCCCATAGGCCAAAATGGGTTAACGACTTATATTTAAAATAATGTATATGGGATCTCTATAATGTCATAGAGTATGTTTCAACTTAGTTAATGTCAATTCCTATGCCATTCTAGTTTAGTCATAGTCTAGCTTAGTCTTTGTGTCATTTGGTGTCTAAGGGACCATTTTAGATTCATATATACAAGTGGAAGGTCTTCATGGTGATTAATGAAATTAGAGTATGGATCAGGTTGATAATGGATGAGGAGATGAAGAATGTTATAGAGACCCTATATGATGTTAAAAATGCTTAGAACAAGTGTGTAAATGTAATGGATCCATTTGGTTCTTCATTGTGTTAATCTAGGCATCTTGGGTTGAGTGGTAGAATTTTTGAGTAGGCATTTTGTTGACATCACCATTACCACATGTGGATGAGTCTAGGAAAACTAGTCATATAGGTTTGTTTACATTTATGCCAAGTTTATATGTGTTATGTTTTAGGTCCTTCCCTAAAGTGCATCAAAAGTTATGGATATCTAGAGTTGGACTCTCAGCTAAATTCCATTTTTTTCCATAGTTAGCCATTATCAAAGAAGTTCAAAAAAGCCAATTGATCATCTTCACAAAGATGTATCTTGCATATACAATAGTTGTAGGGTAAAATGTTCATATGGGTTTTTTTTCACATTTGTGCCAAGAACATAAGTGCTAGGTCCTATGTCATTTACTTTAGAATGGTAGGATTTATGCATGTTCAAAGTTGGATCCTCAAATAGAGTTCACCATGTTCCCATACCTAGCCATTTTTAAGCCAAGACATCATGCAGGTTTAAATGGACCGATCAAATTGTGAATGAAATATCTTCACTTAGAAGCCTTCCAAGACTAGAAGATTAAATAGGTTCATACCTTTTTTTAAGAAGAACATCTCTTGAAAGTTTGGTGCCTCTATGATTCTCATGCTTCAATATATAAATCTATAAAGTTGGTTAAAAGCATAAGACATTCATGCTAATATTGAATTAAAACCACTTTAGAAATCCATATGAGCCTAAATTTAATGTTTTTTAAGATGCCAAATGCATCCACATGAATTTCAAATGATGGTCACACAAATGTCAAGTTTAAGATAGAGCAAAAGAAATCCTATTGAACTTAAATTCAACGATCACATGATAGTCAATGATGGTCACATGAACATCATTTATCAATCACATTAATGTCATTTAATAAGAGTGAGGATGTTAATTTTAAGCTCAAAAATTAGCCATTAGATTTAAAATGGTGGGTCCCAGTTGATCTAATAGTCTACATTGCATTGTACATTATGATGTAATGACAAAAGATGAGTCAAAGGGTTAGAGAGCTCAAGAGATTGACACATGGCATAAGCATGTGAGACTAGTAGACTAATAATAGATCTTAAAATCAAATATGGGGTTACCACATAGTGTAAGATAGGATAAATTTGATAAGTCAAGGGGTAAGATCAATGGTTGGCACTTGATCATACTTATATTAATGAAGTGAGCAAAGGTCAATGTGTCAATGAGTTGAGTCATATTTTGACAACTAATTAGAGCAAAGGCAAGCCCAGGATCTTTGATAGAGGTTGAGAAGCATTTTTTACCAAGGGAAACAAGGTTTTTTATGGTCATCCTAATGCCAATTAAGCTAGTTTGAATGTCATGAAAGGGACATAGTAGTGCAGTCCAGTTTAAAAATATAAAGGATTATCATTAGATCCAAATATTGAATTATAGATTGATGAGTTATAGCATTCAGGGTTCATGTTTGGTGACTATGTTTTTCATTCTAAAATAAATGTCCATGTATCTATAAACCCTTAGCTTCTATAGTGACATAATGGATCTACATGGACCTAATAAGATCCAGGCATTGAGTAGAGTTGCATAATATAGCGACTATAGGAAAAACAATACTTTGAGATTGGCTTTTCATCTATAGTGGACCCATAGACATAAGATCAAATTTGATCATGATCTAACTTAGACAAGAGCTATAATTTTGATGGATGCCATAAAATAAATAGATGTAGGATCTAATGATCTCATCTCTAGGACCAACTATATGAAAATGACCTTTCTCTCCACTTTAGAATGCATCAACAAACTAGTCATGAGTAATTTAGCATCAAGACAAAACTCTTACAACTTGGCCCTAATATTATAACCATCAAAGATCATCAATGAGGGAATGTATAACTATGCAACCACTCTAGGTGACCTAGATCAATAAAAAGGTTTGAATGATAATATTTTATAGAGGTAGTTATAATGGTGTTCAAATCAAGTTATGCTCATTTGATTCCTTTTATCAGTGCCAAAATCCCTCTCTCTTACTCCCATTTTCTAAAAATATATATCAATAGCTATTATAAATTATTTCCACTCCATGTATGGTGAAGACCTACTAGAATGATGTCATTATTTGCCTTTGAACATTAATACAATTTTGATTTTTAATTATTGAACAATTTTTTGGGTGTGCAAGTGATGTATGCTGATGTTAAGTGACAATCCTCTATCCTTTATTCCCTTATCTTTTCATGTTTTTGCAAGAGTTATTGATCTAATAGATCATATGGAGTGTTATCAAGTTTATGATCATGTCTTTTAAGTGTAAAATGAGCCTTAGTGTTTGTAGCTAGCCTATGGTTCACTTACCGTGGATAGATCTTGTGCATCTCACCTCCATATTTAAATACTCACGTTAGATCCCATAGGAGTTGGAAGTTAGTTTGTGTACCTTATGTCTTAGTGAAGATAAGTATGATGATCATATGTAAAACATCTTGGTGTATCTCCCCCTAGAATAGGTTTATTTTATGCAAATTATAACTCTTTTCCCCATAAGTAACTAGTTAGCATAGGTGTGATCATTTCAAGACACATTCAGGGAGGTAGCCCTTAAATATAGAGGCTAACTTCCACCATAGGTACACCCACATACCTAGAAGTGTTCCTATGTTTCCAAAATCTTGGATAGGCTTGAACACCATCTTCTAAGGTATGATATTTGGTGATAATAGGTACTTCAATATAGATTGCTATATGGTGATCATAAATAAGGTTTTGATTTTCATTTAGACCCTACTACCTATTTTAGAAATCAATAGGATAAAGGTAAAACATCAATATCCTCAAGTTAAAGCCTATTTGGGGCACCCTTGAATTAGGAAAAGAGTAAATATAAAGACAATTCCATGAGTGAAAACCTATTTAGGTCACCCTTGAATTAAGAATAGAGTAAATATAAAGACAATTTCATGAGTGAAAACCTATTTTAGGTGAAATTGAATGGGGAAGTTAACCTCTCTCCTTAGGAAGCATAGTTTCCTCTTAGTATAAGCATTACCATTGGTTCTAGCATCAGTTTGGAAGAACATCATGTTTTTGAGCACCTTACTCAAGATTTTATTGAAGTATTTTCCAATTGGCCATTGCCTAGAATAATTGATTCAGAGTCCTCCTATATGAGTTAATATTATGATAAAAATGTAGTTAAAGAGGATCCATTCTCTTCCTTTCCTATTATTCTTGAGGAAAACTCAACATTACTCATTGAAGATACTATGGATGTCAACATTGATATATACAATGATCCCATGAGGGTTTATCTAGGTGGATACCTCACTATTGAGGAGAGTGAATACATTGTTACAATTATGAAAGACTTCATTGATATATTTTCATGGTCTTATTTAGACATTCTTGGTCTTGACCCTTCATTAGTGGTACATCACTTGGTTGTCCATTCAGATGCCAAACTAGTCAAAAAAAATGAAAAATGAATCCATGCATAACCATCTTGGTAAAAAAGGAATTAGAAAATTTTATATATGTAGGGTTAATTCAAGCACTTGACTATTCTGAGTGGATATATAACAACATCCCAATTAGCAAAAAGCCATACCATTTTTTCCTATGTAACAATTTCAAAGACATTAATAAGGCATGCCCTAAATAAGATTTACCACTACCTAATATTGACATGATAGTTGACTCAATGATAGGCTATGAAATGTTCCCCTCACATATGTCTTTTTAAGGGTATAGATAGATTAAGATTGCACTAGAGGACCAACACAAGACCACATTCACCACTCCATGGGGAACAATTGTTATCAAGTCATGTCATTTCTCTTAAAGAATGTAGGTGCAACCTATTAACATTCCATGAATGTCATCTTTCATGACATGATGCATGACACAATTAAAGACTATGTTGATGATATATTAGCTAAATAAGGAACATGTTTAGGCCACCTTAATTTTTTGTAGAGAATTTTTGAGAGAATTCATAAATACAAGGTTTGTCTCAATCCTAAGAAGTGCATTTTGGTGTTACTTTAGGATAAATTATAGGGTTCATTGTGCCACAAAGAGGTATTGAGGTAGATCTACCTAAGGTCAAGGCTATTGTTGAAATGCCTCCTCCATCTAATTTACAAAAACATTATAATTTATAGGGAAAAATTCTATGTGTACACCATTTCATATCATAATTGGCTGATAATTGTCATCTATGTACACACCTTTGGAAGAAATGTGTCATTTTAATAAGATACAAATTTTGAACAAAAAACTATTGAATTGAAAACCTACTTGGATAATATGCTAGTATTGACTCCACCTACATCAGACAAGCCATTACTCTTATACATATCAACAAAAAAACATGTACTTGGGTAAATTTTGGCCCAACATGATGAACATGGAAATGATCATGTAGTATACTATATTATCTAGACATTAGTAAATTATGATGATAATTATACACATATGGAAAATACTTATCCTGCAATGGTGTTCACTTCCCAAAAGGTAAAAAAATATATTCTAAATAATTATGATAGCCAAGGTAGATCCACTTAAGTACTTCTTGTCAAAGATCACTCTCATAGGTCACATGTCTAAATGGGTTATGTTTCTAAGTGAATTAGACACTAAATATACCAAAATTAAAATGCCATCAAGGGGAAATTCATGGTAGATTACCTCATTAAATCTCCTTTGATCGAAACTATGCCTATTTTATTTAATTTTATAGATGAATCAATCATGATCCTATATGAGGTAACTATTGATTCCAAATAATGGACACTATAATTTGATGGTTCATTCACCTCATATATATCTAGAGCTTATATTTTAATGGTCACATCATAAGGGGATATTATTCCCAAGAAATTACATATTATTTTACATTATACCAATAACATGGATGAATATGAAGCCCTAGTTTCCAAACTTCATCTTACAATAAAATGGGATATCAATCAATTGATGGCATATAGATATTCTTAATTAATCATCAATCAGGCCACATACCAGTACCAAAAAAGAGATGAGAAGATTATACCTTACAAGCATTTATTGAATAATATTAAAAAACACTTTTAGTTTCTTTAGTTTGAATAAATACCATAGGCCAATAAGTGAGTGATAGATGCCATGGCTACCATTGGGTCCATGATACAAGTTGCCAGCAATGCAAAAGAATATAAGTTAATCATTGATAATCTTTTATAACCAACACATGTACTGTCAAATTTAGAGAGCATGTAATATTGATGGTCCCAATCCCCCTTGATACCAATACCAATATACTTATCTTCAAGATCAAAACCTTATGTTGTACTTTTCAAACAACCAAAAAAAATTATTCCTTTATTGAGCATCCCATTATACCATACTTATAAAATTGATTTATTATAGAGGCTATAATGTAATTCTACTTCATTTTTTATCTTTAGGATAATCTATGTTGGTGATTAAAGAGGTCCATAAAGGAATTTTTAGGACCCATACTAGTGACATGGTATTAGCTAAGAAAATCCTCTACATGGGAAATTATTGGCCCAAAATGGAGACATATGCCTAAAATCATGTCAAGAAGTGCATTACTTATCATAAGTATAACAATTTGATACATGCACCTTCACTACCACTCCATCTGATTATTATGCCATGGTTATTTTCAACTTAGGGACTTGATTTGTCTAGAAAATAAACCCTACTTCCTATAATGACCATAGGCATATCCTTATTGATATAGAGTATTTCACTAAGTGGATATAGGCCATACCCCTCACTTATATAACTGATAAGTAGATAAACAAGTTCATTTATTTCCATATTATATGTTGATATGACATCCCCTCCAAAATCATATCTAATAATGGTGGTTATTTCAAGAACAATAATATAAAATCACTTTATACCTAGTTCAAGATCAAACATAAATGTTCCACACAATATAACCCACAAATCAATGGTAAAATTGAGGTATATAACAAGACCATTATTGAAATTCTTAAGAAGGTTATCAATGATACCATCCATGAGTATCACTTACAATTATTTCCCATCCTCTAGGCTTACTAAAATAGTCATTGAATACCTATCGGAGATACACCATACTCCTTAGTCTTTGGTTTATATGACATTATTCCCATAAATATTGAGTTTACTTCATTTTGCATCTCACTACATGACATTATTGATGATGAAGAATATAGAGTTTCTAGATGGTAAGAGTGGGATCTTCTAGATGAAAAGTGTTGGGCTGATTTAGACCATTCAAAAGATTATTAAAACAAGATATGTCATAGATATAACAGACACATTATCCATATATAAGTTTAATTTGGTGACTTGGTCCTAAAATAAAATAAAACAAACATTAACACTGAGCATAAAAAGAAAGGAAAATTTTAGGCCAATTTATTGGGTCCATTTATGATCACCACAAATTATGGTTCCTATGTATATAGGATGGATACTCTAGATGGAAAATATATCAAGTACCCCATGAACATATTGTACCTAAATCATTTTCACACTTGACTTTTATTTTATTCCATTATCTATGAGAGCCCTTGATTTGGGCACACCCGTTACATATTATTAGCTAGAGAATTTGTACATTGTTACTTGAAACATTCATATATTGTTACTTGGATCATTTTCACTCATCTACCTATACTTTTCTATTGCTACATGGACCATTATATTTTTAACTATACCATTATATTATTGTTTGGACCATTCTATTACTACTTAGACGATTCTAATTCTATTAGAACAATAATTTTATTTTCCCTAGACCATTCCTACTTTCTATTCCTTATTCTTCTAGATCATTCTAATCCTATTACCAATCATGATCTTGATTACAAACCAAAAAGTGTGAAGACTATCAATAAATATTTTAGTGGTAGTTATGAGTGATTAGCTTCAACATCAACATTGGCATTAGTAAAATATTTTATGGACCAGTATCTTAGGTTATGTTAACATATGTTTTTACCTATTTTATATTTCCTTGAGACCATATTATAATTGATCATTCTTTTATTATTTACCCATTATGTGACATTTCATTCCTATTTACTATTTCTTAGTATTCCCCTAGACCTTAGATTTTGTTGTTGGTTCATAAGCACAATGTTATAACTAGTTTAACTATTATTTGAGCCTGTACCTAAGGACCAAGGTCATTTTATAGATGGTTCATTATAAATTTTAAAATATTACTTTCCTTATTCCAAAAACCAAAAAACATTAGAAAATAAGAGACAAAATATAAAAGACATTCTTAGTTAGATAAGGTGGGCTTAAAATCTCCATGAGAGTTATAAAGCTATGTCATATTTTGGGTGGGTTTCCCCTTTATTCTATTTATCATTTTTGTTCTTTAATTATACTCCCATTTATAGGATAATTACATTATCCTAAGGTCCATATGGACTATGGAGGTAGCGATCAGATGCATGGGGCATCTTAGGTCATCTTAACCACTCTTGTTTTCATGTGGTTACACCTTATGCCTTTACACTTTCACTATTTTATGAGTAATTATGGAACTATATTCTCTCATAATTTTTTTATCCCATTCTTATTTTTACTCTATTAATCATTTCTTCTATACTTATCATCAAATTTATTCTATCTTGAACCCTAGGATAACTACACTAGCCTGAGATCCCTTTGGAATATGTAAGCAATTCTTATTTACCAGGAGCACTTGGGGGAAACTCAATCACCCATTAATTATTCTTCCATTCCCCATATTTTATAAAAACTATTCATATTCCAATCATAACACCTTATTCACTACACGTACATAATTATTGATTGCTTACACTGAGTTTTTTTTATCTTCATTATCTTATGTTTTGTTTATAGGCTTGCACTTATTTATTTTGAGTGTTGTGCCTAAATATATTTTTAAAACCACTTTAGTCTTGTCTTTACTTGGGATTAAGTTGTTTACTTTTGTATTTAGTTCTTTTATTGCTTGTTTGTGTTTTGTATGTTCTTATTTCCATTTAAGTCTTGATAATTCATATCTTGTTAATCAGTTAGTTATGTTTTTTATTTAATTTTTGTAATTTATTTTTGTTTTATATTCAAATGCAAATATTTTCAACTTAGGTCTTGGTATTTATATCATTATTTTGAGTTATAAATATTCACATTTTATCCATTCCATTCATAATTTTAAATCCCATGTTATTATAAGTTGTTCATACTTATGAAACATAATTTCATTTTCCATATTAAATACCAAATGCTCCAATATTACAAACAATGTGGCACTGAACACACATCTTTGAAAGCACCATCCTACATATCTACTACATAACTAGGATATCATCCTATAATCAAGAGCCAAACATTGGAAATAAGCATGACTCTCTTTACTATTTCAAGGCATGCATCTCTTGGCTTATGTATCGAGTCATGTTATCCATCCATTTACCCAATATCTATGGATACTTATTTATTGATTTAAGACATTCATATCTAAAATTAATCTCTAGTATCTAGTCATAAATAAATAAAAAATAGGGATAAATCAACAATCCATATGCTAATTAAGGGTGTGCATCTCTTAATGTTAACATACCTTGTCATATCATGACAACAACAACTAAAAATGATAAACATGGAAGATAATATAATTATGGTAAAAAAATACACATCCATATTCATATTCTAATCCTATCTCCCCCCATGGGATTATTTTTACCTTGGTTATTCAAAGGAGGCTCTTTTTATACTCATCTATCCATTTCCATGCTATTTTATTCTAATTATTTTATTTTTGACCTCTTTTGTTGAATTATGTGTTCCATTCTTTTGATCAAGGGATAACTCATCAAAATTAAAAAAAAAAAAAAAAAACATTCTCCCATTAAGGGGGCATCATGGGTCACCTAAATTCTTTTTGGGACATTTTCATAACTCTGATTTTATGCATCTCATGTAGAATTTAATAAAATATGGGAAAAAAATTCTTCTAATTATGACCATTTTAAGTGAAATTTTAATTCTTTGAAAATCCATTACTTCAACCAAATATCTCACCAAAAATTTTAAAACAGGGACAAAATTTAGACATCCAATTCCTATCAATGGCATTATAAGATCACAAGTCTAAATGACTTTATGCAAAAACACACAAACTAGACCAAAATCACCAACATGTTCTAATTCATATATACACATCACATGCATGTGTTAATTCATGTCCTTGTATCCATAATTGGGGTCATGAATTTAATGAAATTGTTATTTTATCCTAATCTACTTTGAATCAAATTTTAAACAAGAAAAATGACATTCTAGACCATTGAAATCCTCTAATTCATCTACACACATCACATGCATGTGCCAATTCACATCTATAATACCGTAGTTGGGGTATTACTCTGTATGCAATTGACACCTTCCTCTAATTCAACTCTAGTCAAATTATGACTAAGTAAATTAAAAATTTCAGCCATTTTTATTAAAGAAACAACCAATTTCCAAGAATTGTAAAAATACTAAGTAAAATTAGTAAGCAAAGCAAATTAGATTAAGAGCTTAAGTGAGAAATCCATGGAAAGTTATTGAATATCTATTATTGGAAATTCATAATTTAAAATATTTGGGCTAAGACATTACCCATGATATCATCATATGGGTGTCATCCATAAAGTATTAATGGAGATAAATATCATGATTAATTCTACCAATACCTTATTAATGTTCCATTCTTCAAAATATTTATGACCATCTTTATTCTTTGTACATCCAAATTTTAATGGATTTGTGACCCACCATATTTATCTTGAGATGGAGAGCTATAAATCAATTTCTTAATTTTGGAAAAGTTGTAAATACATGAGACATGGACATAACCTTTAAGCTCCTTTTGTTGTATAAAAATGATAAAAAAAGATCTCTAGAGAGCTTCACTCATCTTTTCAAAATTAATCAAAACAAGAGCTAAATCCATTGGTAAAAGGAGAGATGTATGGAGATGCTTGTTATACCTCATTAACAAAGACTTGGATCACCAAATCTAGGCACAAACATAACTAATAGATTGATCTCAGAGGAGGGCCACTTGGGAAAGGCATTGTCCATGTTTTCTTGTCTAAGTATCTTAAATCCATTTATCTACATCCCTCAAGGGAGTAGGCATAACACATTAGTCATTTATGATTTATCATTTTTTTATGTCTTAAACCCATGAACTAACTTGTTTCACAATCATATTTTATATGGATGTCCCATATCTATAATATCATGATCAAAATATGCACCTAGTTGTTCATTTATGTTTTTTTTTTTGTTTTAGTTTCTAATATGGTTTTGAACATCTCATCAAGATCTTTAGGGGTTAGACATATACATTCTCAAAATATATCAATAACTTCTACTTTTACTTGATCTATTTATTCATGTTCATTATTTGCATTGTTTTCATGATTATAATAATCTTTTATGATAACCTGTTTAACATTTTATTTAGTTTAATTAATGTCACTTTCATTAGGCACATTATTCAATACTTCATTGGTTTGAGAAACCTTAAGTGGAGAAAGAGGAAAATCATAATGTTTAATAGAAACACCACCTAAAATATGGCTACACCTAGGTTACATAAAAATAATATAATAGATTTGAAAAAAATAGAAAGGAAAAACCTCAAGCGGTTGAATACCCTAGGGCAAGCTAGGGTTTGCATACAAAGCCACAAAGGTTAGGTTCAACAAATGCTTAACCTTAGATTTATATATGTGCTGATATGGTTAAGAATATAGATGTATTTCAAACATAAGGGTGATAAAACAATATATAGTAGGATAATTAATTACACACTTAGATAAATGAATATTTGAAATTATAAAACTAAGATATTTTAAATATCAAAAGTATTGAATCCAAAAGATGTTCAATTGATTTAAATATAAAAGAGGAATGATACTTAACTAGGATTACTATGCATAGGTAAATCTAGACTAGAAACAATTTTAAAGTATGTAGAATCAATATTCTAGATTATTCATCAATTTATAGAATTTATACTTTTGTAGTTGTAGACGCTACCATTGATGCTAGTGTTAGACTATGATGCAGTGCCCAATATAAAATAATAATTAGATGTTGATGCACCCAACTTCAATGTTATGGGTTTTCTATCACATTTATATTGATGTATTTAGATATAATATACAGTCTATAACTCTAAAATAATTGATCAAATCATATCTCTTCACCCTTAGAATGAATTTTCCAAAAATGGGTTGGTGGGCTCATGTTGTCAATTTGACCCCAAATGCCCCTCTATCAATGGGTACTACCTACATAGCCAATACTATAAGGAGGGTCTTATAATTATGTACTTATATATTATGTGTGGTAAAGTGTGTACAAGGGTGAAATATACTATATGATGATGCATGCAATGATCTATATTATAACTTGACAAATATCTCTCATGGGCTACTCTTTAAATGATTCAGACCTTTAATACGTCTCCTTTTCTTAATAATAAAATAAGTATGAATAGGGAATAATAGTTTTATTGTGTAATTGATTGATTTATATTTAATAGGTGTTTGATTGGTATTTTCTAGAGGAGGAATGAGAAGGCTTAGACTTATATTCATACCACACATTTTGAAAATATCTCATGGTAGGGCTTAATAAGACAAATAATCTGACTCATAAGTTTTGAAACATTTAAAATTTGGATGAATTTTGGAAATTGGACACTAGATAAATATATAGACACTACCAATGGAGGAAGTATTCCTTTGTGGTTGGTAGTGTCAAGAGGGATAAAAAATAGGTATGGATTTGAAACTAACAATGGAGAATTTTTGATAGGTTTTAAGCTTTATGTGAAGTATAAGAGACATAGGTCATCATAATGATATGGATCAAAATAAAAGATAAACATTTAGTCTAGTGAGGTGGTGAATGTGAGCCTTTTAGTGGTAAGGAAGTATATAAATGAATGGTAGATCCTTAATTTTTATTTTTCAAATGTACAAAACTAAGATGCCATAAATATAGAGTTTTAATATCTATAATGTATTACTTGTAACCAAGATCATGTGAATATTATGTATCACCTTCAAATTTTCCTTTATCATATTTATATAGTATTTTAGTCACCCTTAGTTTCTTTTTGAAATTTTAGCCTAATTTTTTATATTCCTCCTCTTTTAGGATGGTTTCCTCTATTAATGCTTGTGGTAGACCTCATTATAGGTTTATATGTTATCTCTAGTGAAATTACCATCATAACTTATATTGTATAGATTAATTTTTTGATTAAAATTAGTGATATATATTATGTTAACACTTATTAAAATTCTTACTTTGACTCTTTTATTATAATATAACATTTGTCTTTATCTACACACTTCTATGTTTTCTTTCACATTAGCGCTAGTACCTATCTTTGGTCCTTAGGTATTTTTTCTATTTTACACCTCTTTGTTTTTAAATTTTTGAGTTGCATTATAACACTTGGGAATATAATTAGTAATTTCCCATCATTTTTTAGTCAACCATTGGTTCTTTTATGATTCTTTGGTCATTACATACACCCTTTGGGTATTTTCTATCATTTTTATGTCTCTTTTATGCCTTTTGGATTTTTAGTTTGGGATTTCCATAGTAAAACTTGGAGAATCATCCAGGCCTTCCTCAAAAATTCTCATCATTCTATACATAAGATTGATTTTCATCCCAACCTAAGCCAAGTGTCTTCTTATAAAGATAAGGGAATTGTTAAGAGTATTGTTTTTCCTCACTTTGAGTCAATCATATTCTCTTGTGGTAAAACATTAATAATATATATTTATGTCTTCCTTTTGCATTTCTCCCTTTCTTATGATTATGTTTCATACCTAATTGTCATTACACCATATACCTCTACATATTTCTAATGATTGGGGCAACCCAATCAGTTTATGAGAATTTGCATTATTCCCTATTTTCACTTTCTTTTTGGGCTTACCAAGGTTAATTTAATGATTTCACACATTTCTAATGGGTAAGTCTAGGAGTTTTAAGACACCATGGTGTTTAGGTTCTCCTCCTTAGTTTATAAGTTTATTTATCTTGTGATAGTAAAATTTTTCACCCAATTTTGGATTTTTTAAATCCATATAGAAGAGGAAAATAGAAAAATAAAAGAGTTAAAACCCATATCATAATAAAAATCAATGCTAAAAGTAAAATTAAATCTTAAAAGTTAGATCACACCAAAAGATGTGAAATTTATTTAACACATCTCCTATTCTAATCAAATATAAAACTCCATAGTTGGCTTCACAATAGAGCCAATTTCTATTAAGGTGTGATAGGCTATTATCCTAGGGTAGAAGGTCTCATTTCATCATCACATATTCTTACTTTTTAGTGCCACATAATTTGTCACACAATAACCAAATTCATAGTAGGATGATGACTCTTTATGGGGTTACAAAGAGTGGGAATTTTTTTTTGGGAAGGTATGATCATTTTTATTTTTATGTATGCCATCCTTTATAGGATGATATCTATATACTTCAATAGTTATCATAAGCTTACCTTTGCTAAGTAGGTCTCTATAGGGACATTAATGTTGAAAATTGTGAGACTTACCAAATTGATTCAAGTGTCTTTTTACTAGTAAAGATAATTTTTTCACCTTGGTGATGCCCTCTTTTACATTCTTCCATATATTACCCTTGATAAGAATGTTTATTTTTAAATCTTTTCCATCTTCTTGACTTTATATTCTCCATCACTTTCAGACATGGTAGTAATATGGTAGTTTTAACTTTTTTCATCTTTAGAATTGAAGTTGTATCTCTAAGTTGTGAGATTATTGTTAACACTCCAAACTATAACCTAAGAGGAGGTGGTTTAGACCTATCCAAGTTCTGTGTAACATGGGATTGGTTTAGAGGCTATGGATGACCTATAAGAGGACCAAACCTCTAGTTTATGGGGCTGGCTCCCTTGATGCATCAATTTGAGTTCACATCCTAAGATGTACTAATTTTTTGGGCTAAAAAGAGATAGATAAATGCATGAAATAAACCTAACCTAATGAGGTGATGCACCAACATTGATTTATCCACTCTAACTAATCCTTAATCAACACTCTATGGATCATAAAGACTGATGACTAAAATAATCTTTGTAATGAGCTACTAAGAATTATTATTTCATGTGGAGGCTATGATGGTTTTATTTAATATAAAGGTTATGGACAAGAGGCCTATCCAAGACACTATCAACCAAATTTATCTTAAAACACAACTACCAACACTTTGGTGCATCACATGACCTACATAAGATAGTATTATAGAAACTAGGTGAGGGAAAGGACCTATAAAGGAGGATTAAACTTAAAAATTATGAAAATCAACAAATAATAACACACTAAGATAGAAAATAAATATGTAAAAAACCCTTCTTTATTAATTTACAAGGCTTACAAGATACGATTTGGGTAGAGTTTTATCATACCCAGCTAAGGGATGGATTACAATGTCCTTAGATCCTAAATATATACAATAATGAAAAATAATGAGAAGATAATGTGGCATGAAAAAATCCTGAAGAGGTCATAATGGTCACCATTCATTAAACCAATAGTTACAAGAAACCCTCCATGTTCTCTCATGCATTGCCTTCATGGTTGGTGGTCTTCAATGAGCATTTTTAGGAATTAAAGTCTAATTTTATCCAAGGTTAACCACATAAAGAGCATGTGCACACAAATCCTAGTTAATTTCATCTCTTTATGATAGTTACAAATCCCCTTCTATAAAGCATTTAGTAGTCACCTCCTTCTTGCATGCCAATATGTCTTAGAAAATTTCCACAAACTTCATGGTGGATAGGAAATAGGTCTAACCTCTCTTTTGCAAACTACTATTTCTCACACCTCTAAAAATCCTTGTCAAACATCTTCGTGATGGTATGAGGTGTTATCTAATCCTCTTTTTTCCTCTATTTTAGTCTTCAAATAGTCATGCTTTGAGAAGGTGTTAGACCGACAAGCTTAAATGTATATTTATTCTATATTAACTCCAAAATGGAGATAAAAAGCACTTAACCACCCTTAATGATATGAAATATACCCCTTAGCACCTTTAAATCATCTGTGTTGGCTTGATTAATTTACTTGCCTCTTCTTTATGTGTACACAGTCTTCTAACTAAGTACCTAGGTATGCCTAAAATTATATATTAGACATGGAATCCCCTATAGGTGGCCATTATGAAACTTTTTGAGACTTATGGATACATCTACATCCTTATAAACACATAAGATGTGCATGCTTCTTCCACTTTCTTGTATGTAGGCTTGGAGTATCTCTTTTAGGCCTGATTCATAATTTATACACCTTACACATGCCATTTAATAGATCAATTGGGTACTAAAGTGACCTAGGGAGACCATTAAGACTATTTCATATCCCAAATACCTCATTTTAAATCATTTTAGGGTGTAATTTCCTCATCGGGTTTTAATAAAGGTTTAGAGAAGGTTTTAGAGGTCTACCATCTTAACGATGGTTCATAGAGTAGAGGGTTCCAATACAAAATCTTTTACCATGAATGTTTATCCCATAAACTCATTAAAATATCTTAAATATATATTGGTCCATGCATAATGTACAATGAGTACTAAGTGTAAGTTGGTGACCTTCAAGCTCTTGGTAAACATTGTTGGTGGGTTCATAGTTTTAAGGTTTGTTCATAGAGTTGGGATCCCGAATCCACTATTTCCTCCATGGATCTTGAGTGCATTAGGGTACCCAACTCACCTTAATATAACTAGGTTTGAGTGTTCATGCCATGTGAGATATGAAAATTATAAATGGAAACTTGACTTGACTGCTTAAGGTAATGGAGTATGAGAGGGATGTTAAGACTAAATTTAACTTTTCCTTGTATTAATTTGTCTAAAACATAATCCTTAGGGTCTGAAACATGATCATACACCTTATTATTGACTTAATACTTCTTGGTGGTGGATATGCCAGAAGGTAGAGGTGGAGTTTTGAGGCTTAAGTATGGAATTAGTCCTTATAGACTTAAACTAGGTTTTAGAACCTTAAGGCACTATAGGTGTGTTTGTGGCTTCAAAGTTACTAAAAAACCCTTCTCTATATTATGTTTTCCTTATGTATATGACCTTATCTATCCTTATCATCATTTTATTCCTTCTCTCTCTTAGGTCTTACATGACCATCATTACCCATTCCAAGTGCTTGAAATATTGGGTGTTGGTAACCTGAGTAATCTCTTATATCTCTCTACAGTGGTAGAATTATGGTTTATGGGGTATGTTTTCAAGAATTAACCATAGCCTCTAGGGTCTATAATCCTCTATCTTTACAAAAAAAACTTACCTACACCATCACATGATAAATTTTGTGTGTCTTGGACATCCAACATAGACCAAGCAATTTTCTTGATTAATCACACCATAAAGGACACTAAAGAAGACAAATGCCATCCAAAAAGGATGGTCTTAACCTCTTCTTCTATGACATTTTCATCAATTAATAATTTTGACTAGTTAGATGGATTTAAATGCATTTAGGCTATTATTCATGCCTGTGTGAGCTTACTTTTTCATATTTTCAAGCTTATTTGATTCTCAAGACCATGACTTCTATACCCTACCTCCCAATTCAATTTATCTCTTTCATATTTATATAACATCTTATGTTCAATGTTGGAGATAGACTGTCAATAGTCCTATAGGTAGATGGATTAAATGTGTTGACTATTAAAAAGGATTTTAAGTAGGCCCTTGAGTGAAAATAATGATTTCATGTCATGTTTGATACTCAATGGCCTACCTTGCATCCAAATCAGACTATTTTAGGATATCCATCTTCAAAGTATATGACCGTTCATTGCATTTTGAGACTCAATTATATATGGTGATTTTGAAACCCTTTTAAGGTTGGGCTTGAGTTGATATCATGTATTTATTTATATCTTGTCCATAGTATCCACACTTGGATATACCCTTTTATCATAGTTTTACTAGATTTTCATGTTTCTATACAATATTTGGCCTTGCTCTCAATACTTAAGCCTAGGTATGATGGTTCAAGTCTTTAGGCGGTGGTCATAGGACCCTATGGAGCTTTAACTTGGAACTCATAGTCCATTATGAGATGAATATGTTTGATGAGACCATCAAATAATAGAGGTTCTTTGAGAGATGTCATGAGGAATATTGACCCATGTTTAATACCACTTAATGGGACCCTAGACACTCTTATCCACACACTCAATAAGTCAAGGCATTTGGGTTTCAATTATTAGACATATGGAGTGAGAAATTTAAACATGTATACACCCTAAATTGGTCAAGCAACCACACATATCATGTATTTTTATAGTCCCTTCATAAGAGACTCTGACTGGAGAATATTAACTTTGTTCACATTTAGCCATGTCTTTTTTTAGTCATTTTTGTCTTGTTTCATGTTCAAATCACCTTTTTTCCTATTCCTAATCATCTGAAGCCTTTCAAATAGTCATTCCACCTTAGCTAGGTCAGGTTTTTTATGCTCTTTCCATCCCCTAAGCCCATAGTTTGTAGGATAGGAGTGCTAGAATTGGACTACAACATTGGTACCACTAGTGTCTACTTTCAACACTCCTATCCAAGGTTATTTTGAGCTCTAATGGCTAGTTTACTTTGCTTAATAAGTCTCAACCCCTCTCTTAGCTTCATCTTTAAGTTTCTCAATGTTGGCCAAATGCAAATAAAGCTCCCAAATTTGAAATAAATATTCTCTTATATAAAAGGCTACACAAGGCATTTTATATCTAGCAATTAGTACTTTGGCACATTACATAATTAAAAATTAGTCAATATTATATATTAGCATTCTGTATCACACATAGAATTGCATGCTTGATCAAAGAAGGGCCTAGGTGAAAGTTCATTCTTGAATCTACCATGCATGTTGATTATGCATGTTTCCTAAGGGATAACCACATTTGATTTGAGACCCTATCTTGAGGGTTAATATAGGAAATGATTAGGATAGTAGGGGTTCTAGATCATGTGATCATACTTCCCCTAACTCAGTTTTTCCCCTTCTAATTTTTATTTATTTATTGTTTGCATGTGTGTAGATATAGGGTTTTTAGATTGAAATAGATCTATAGTGAGATATGTTGACTTCCAACCTTTGAAACTTCATAAGTAGGGTCACATAAACAAAATGAACAAAACCTAAAAATATCAAGTCTCTTGGATAATAACATTAGAAGAAAGACTATAGTGTCAGTGCCACTAGTGTCATATTTTGAAACTCCTATCTAATCATAAAATTAAGGCTAAATATTGATTTGAGATAATGTCCCAGTCCTACACTACAATTTTTGGCTCTTAAATCCTTCATTTCAGTCTATTTTTAGATAAGTTTATTTCTCTTCCTCATGTAAATTATTTGATAAAAATCTATATTTTTCCATATAAAACTAGATTTTCCCCTTATTCTAGACCCTTTATTGTCTAGGAACTAAACACTAGTTTCCCAAAAATAATAAAACATTTGGTGAACCTGACTTACTTCAAACAAATCTAAAACCATAGGTACTCTTAGGGTTTTTCCTTCAAATTTTATGCAAGAATTAAATTTCAAATTTCTGATTTTTATATAAATTTTTGTGCATTAATTCTATTCAAATATTTTTTTATAATTTAAATTATTGCATTAATTTTCAAAAATTCTAAAACCCAAACCAAAAACCCTAGATTTCCAAATTAGGTCCTCAAACCTTAAGCCTCCCTCATAATTTTTAGAAAAATATTCTAGAATTTTTGCAAATTGTTTAGAGTGTCTAAAATATTTTCAAATTATCAATATTAGTAGTTATTTGGTACAAAAATTAAATTTATAATTTCTAATTTTTGTATATTTTTTTGTGCATTTATCCTGTTCAAAATTATTTTTAGAATTTAAATTATTTCCATAATTTTCAAAAGTTCTAAAACCTAAAAAAAAACCCTAGATTTTAAAACTAGGTCCTCCAACCCCAAGCCTTGCAAATTTTTGAAAAATATTTTGAAATTTTTGCAATTTCTTTTGATTGTTAAAACTATTTTCAAAATTTTTATGTTAATAGTTATGTTTGCATTTATTTGATTCATAGTACTTTTACATATTCTCTTTGGTTAAAGAAATAAAATGGCCACTAATGAAGTTCTTCTCCTCATTCAAAAATGGCCACTAAGGTACTTTGACATTTATTTTCTTAATTTTGAAAAATGGGAAAGGTAATTTTCACCGCATTCTCTTATGCACAATGCACAAAATGAACAAATTAGTCATGCACTTCCAAGTTAACCTCTTAGTAGTGATAATTTGCTTCTATGTGAACCTAATCTCTCTCTCTCTCTCTCTCTCTCTCTCTCTCTCTCTCTCTCTCTCTCATGTTCAAAATAAAACAATATAAACACAATAAAATCAAATTTCCAATGCATAGTTCAAATAATGCATCTCATTCTCTCAACTCTACTTTATTGAAAGAGTGTCTAATTGATAACTCTCTTACTCTTACTTCTCATGTTGTCAATGAAAATAATGCATACACTCCATCCATGGATAACATATATGCACATAATATTCCACATTCACATGATAATTTATTGCATATTAGAAAGGAATTAAATTCTTCTCTTACACCTCTCTTTAGTAATGATGGAAGTGATAATGAGTATGATAGTGAACATGAAAATGAATATGAAAATGAGAGTGATTATGAACAATATTGAAATTATGATAATGCATGGAATAATGATGATTATTATGCACATAGTGAAGAATAAAATACGTCTCATGCCTATAACTCTTCTCTCACTCCTCTCAAACATAATGCACTACCAAATGTTGTTTCTACTTACGCATGATTCTATTCCAAATAATGCACATGTTAATGATAGCATCACATCTTATACTCAATTATAATTTGATTCATGAAAACATAAAGATTCTAGTGAACCTCCCAAGATACCCCTCACTACATTAGAACCTAGTTCTCACTCTTCACCTAAAGAGAATGGTATCCCACATCCCTCTAGTAAGGTCCAAGTTACCATTACTCCCAAGGTTCCAGTGAGTGCACCCCTTCTTTATGATCTAATCACTAAATGTAGCATTCCCATAGATAAAATTAATAATCAAATTTAATGATTAAATGAACCACTTCAAGATACTAATGTACCATCCCAAGAGATTATCTCTTTTATGCATGAATTTGGTGAATTACAACACCAAGTACATCTCCTTACCTTAGAAAGGAAGGGTTATAAGTCTTGGATGGATGCCAATGATTTAAATGGTAATCCCCTTTTGAAGATATTCATAAAATATTCATTTCCTAATCATTTCTAGATACCATCATTGACTTACTTTGATGGAATTGGAGATCCATTTGTACACCTTCAAGCCTTTCGAAAGGCTTTACCATCTCATGTGAGTCCTTTGATTCTACTAAAGTTATTCTAGTAGGCATTAGTGGGGGAAGCATAGAATTATTTATTTCATCTACTCCCCATTGGCTCCTTAGACACATATGATGAATTAGATGAGGCATTTCTCAAATATTACATAGAAAACATAGGTCCTCATGTTACATATGAGAAACTTGCCACATTACATTAGAATAATTAGAGCCAGTTAGTGAGTATATCTTATGATTCAAGACTCACATGCTAAGATTGATATACAAACCAATAGATTTAGAGATTCAACATATATTTATTAAGGGGATTTGAAAACCTCTCCTCAAAAATATACTATATCATACATAGTCTTCTTTTAGGCACTTATGTTATATTGTTCTAGCTTTGGAAAATAAATTGGGATTGATTGAGGCAAATTCAATCAATTGAATCACTCTAGATTTCATAGTAGTACCTACATCTCCTATCATCTAGAATCCACCATGTACTAAACAAGATAGGAAACCACAACCAAAAAAGTAACCAATTAAAAATAGAGAGCTATTTTCCAAAGCATAACCCATAATATGCAATATAGAAAATAGTAGCAAGACACCACTACAATTTAATTCAGATCAGGATAGCCCATGTGTCATATTATCAACACTATTAGATAAGAGATTAATCACATTGCCTTCTACTCATCAATGAGATCCACATCTCTTACAAAATAGACACATCGACCCTTTTGTAACTATCATCATATCCATGGACACAAAAATAATGATTGTTATAGACTCAAAGATTGAATTAATATATGTGTTGATAATGGAATCATAGAATTTACATAGGGGACATCGAGATCTCCTCCATCATGGAACCTTAGACCTCATTCTTCTATGACTGAGTCATCTTAAGACATTCCTTTATAGGAATCATCAATCACTCATCATGAGAGTAATGCAAGTTCTAGGATATAGCCTCATATGAATTATCCTATTCGACCTATTTAGAAAGTTTTAAAACTAGTCCAATGAGAGTAGCCTATATATAAAATTGTTGTTCAAGGAGTACATAGTGTAGTTTCATATACATATCTAGTAGAGTCACAGGCATCATAACACAGTACCATTCAAGAGAAATATTCACTACAAATAGATTTTTTGGGTCTTATCTCACATCACAAACTACTACAGTTAAGATTAAATGAACTTTCATCATAGAGTACTGATTTAGAGAGATATTCACTTTGGCCAAATTTTTAGGGACCTATTTCATGTATTAACCCACTACGATTAAGATTAAATGATACCCCATCATAGGTTTTATCTCCATCTTGATCTATTACTTATTCATACACATCACATTAGAGGACACATGGTATATGTTTATGGATAGATGAGCCTTCTTCATAGTACATAGTTTTTATGGCACATCCAATAAAGTTACATTTTCTAAAATCTCCATGTATAACTATAGTTAGTACACAAAAAATAATATTAGACATAGAGCATATTCCTAAAGAGCATGAGTAGTATGGGCACTTATTCATAACACCTCTAAAGATTTGTATATTCATTCATAATCCATGTACTCACTAATTTATAATCAAGTGGAGGCATCCTATGCCTATCTAACTCAACCCTCAACTCATCTCTCTCTCTTGCTGCTCTAACATATGCAGTTATTATTATAGTAGATCTGTCAAATAAATGATCATAAACATGAACTATAACTATCACTCACTCTATCAAATTCTCCTCCATAACATCATCAAATAAATGCCATGCAATATATTGGAGTGTTGACTTAATGATTATCTATTATAACCCATCATCTCCACTTCCTACCCTAGTAGATGCTTCATCTTGATCACCTCCCACTCTACCTACATGAAAAAGCACAACACTATGTTAGACATACATTTTCAAAATAAGTTAAAACAAGCACAAACTTGTACATAATTCAAATATAATCAATGCTTACCTACCATCATCTTGATCCAAGAAAGACCCACATACTCAGGGGCATCCCCTCCATCAATAAGATATAATGGAACCCACTGATGCCTATCTTACCATGTGGTATATACCTCTATACATACAACATCATCTACATTAGGAATATATGTAGCCACATCCCCCACATCTAAAGGTAATGGTTCTAACTTAGACTTAGTAGGTCTCCCATGAGCTCTTACCCTCGATTATGCCTATGCACTCCTCACCCAAAACAATGTTATTGGGGGCACATCTTGTGGTACCCCAAAATATCTAGTCACACACTCATAATAAAAGTGATTGTACACTCTAACCCAGTGGTAGAAGTGTACAATCACTTTTATAAATTCCTCACACCACCACTAAATGCCTCCTAAGTAAACTTATAAATATCTTTGTATAAATGGGAGAGCATAGTCCTACCCTATGAAAACACAATGTCATATACCTCTATACTACACATGATCTTTTGTATCCTATATTAAATCAATACCCCACTCCCATCCATAACAACAAATGAAAATAATAACATAGCCAACCATTTATATAGACACAAAATAATCAACTGCATAATAACTAACAATAATACATAATTATCATTTCCTCTTTGATGTGTGCCTAAGGGCACACTAGCAAAATAAAAGGACACATGATCAATAGCATCAACACCCATGTCATACTATAAATTCACACACCATGGACTAACTGGAAAATACAAAATATGGTATACATCCTCTCAAGTAATTATAATCTCTTAAATAAAAAGTTAGAAAGTACACATGTCTACATTCCACCTCTCACATAAGGTAGTAATCAGATACCTATTCCACTGTATAGTACCTATGTCACACACATTACCCAACCCTACACTATTCATCATAGTTCTCTCATCAACTAATAAAGGTAACAATATTAGTGTCTCTATCACTTGGCCACTACAAAACTACCTCATCCATACCTCACCCTAAAAAAACACCATCAAATAGCATATATGTTAATCTACCAGCCAAGGAAAATAACCAAGCTACATAACAATAGGTAATAACTTAGAAACTTAGAAATTAGACCCTAGTGTTAAAATGATATAAAAAGGACACTAGTGCTAGACAATAGCACCAAAACTTGGACAACAACATTGAATAATGGATAGGAACACTGACTCCTGAATAGGAGCACTAGAACTAGTCAAAAATTTCTTAGGCTACTTAAAATAGCTCAAAAATGTCAAATATAGGCTTCTAAATAGTAAAAAATCAAGCATTAACATTACTTACTAGGGTAAAATCACCACCAACCTCCACCTGGGATGCTAATTTTAAAAAATGGGTCATGGTAGGTACTCATATCCTTGGCATATCTCTCACTCTAGAGCTCCAAATCTAAACCTAGTAAATTCACAAATGAATTAAGAATCAATCCAATTTTCCTATATCAAACAACTTTTTCATATAAATCAAAATACTATTTTGCCTATCACTTGAACCTTGTAGATCCATTTTAAAAATTATTTTATTCCAAAAAATCATGACAATGAGACCTTTGACATCATACAAGCCTTACTCTCTTACTACATCATCCACCTACTATGGCACACACATATCTATACCTATTTTATATCCAAACATAAAACTTGGTCTTATCCAATCAAAAGCTCATTCAACTTTTAAACAACTAAGCTTAATCAATCAAACAAAATTTCAATCTCCTCACAATAGGCCAACCTTGTTTTTACTTATGACACTAGTCATAACTTTTGGCTCAACCTCTTCTATCATAGATCTCATCCCTCTCCCCAAAAAGGGGGCATCATTCCTACTATTCCTATTCCTACACTTACCTAGAATGCCTATCTACTCTTATAGGTAGATATATCATGGTTATTACACCTTTAACAATCAGATTATCAGATTTATCTTAGATTAGTCAAAATATATAGTGATTTAGACTACATGGGCCACTCAACATGTTTTTTACACCTCTGATATTTAGATTATTAGATTCAACTTAGATCATCAAAATATATAGTGATTTAGACTACATGGGTCACTCAACATGGCTCTTATACCTCTAGTATTCAGATTATCAAATTTAGTTTAGATTGGTCAAAATATATAGTGATTCAAATTACATTGGTAACTCAATATTACTCAGGACATTTAGAGGGATACACCTTCAATTTATAGATATATAGACTATTTAGATGCAAGGGTTCAGATCATATGGATCCATAGTGATTTCAACTTATAGGTACATAGACTATTCAGATATAATGGTTTAGAATATATGGATTCATGTTGACTTCAATGCAAATTTAGAATAGATACTAGATTTAGGGGCATGTAGATACTATACATCTCACACATATAACTTCATACAACATGACACAATTACAAGACTAGATAGTAGATTATAGGCATAATTCAAAGCACATTGTTATAACCTCTAGTTTTATACATGAGATATATCATGATAGGTCATATCATATGTGGTTATACATATTTATATATTATGCACATGCATCACTCACATACCAAATTTAGGGGTATGGCATATATGTTCATGTTCTTCATCATCCAAGATTATATAGATTCAAATGGCAAGACATGCCATTCTATTCTCACATATTTACCAAAGTTTTATATTAGACCCAATTACACTTAGGTTATCACCAAGTTAGACTACATAGCCATATATAGTGGTTGATCCATTATATTACCTAGACCTAGACTACACGAGCTTATGTGGGATAGAGGATAGACATTGGTTTTGGGCCTCTAAGCATTTATTAGTTCTAATTTAGATATTAAGAGTGGGGTCATGCTATATTTTTCTCTTCACAGCATATAAATTCTATACACACATTCCAAATTACACGAGTTTATGTGGGATAGAGGGTAGACATTGGTTTTGGGCCTTCGAACATTTCTCATTCTAGTCAAATTCAGCACAGGGGGCAAGCATTGCCCTCCTTCTCCATGTTATAAAAATTTCACTTCCAAGTTCAATATAGGGGCATCTATTCTAGGGATTATTTATTTCTCTAGGTATTATTTGGATCTCCATCCACTTCCTTGGACAGGAAGTGAGTTGGATCCTTTTGCAACACATTCATCTCCATGTAGGAAGGTTCAAGTACACATTTTCTTTTCTTTCTTTTACTCTAGTACTTCATTTCATTGCATCACTAGATTAAAAGGGGGAAAATGTATACACCCTAAATTGGTTAAATAAACACACATATCATGTGTTTTCATAGTCCTTTCATAAGAGACTCCAAATGGAGAATATGAGCTTTGTTCACATGTAGCCATGTCTTTCACTTTAGTCATCTTGGTCTTGTTTCATGCTCAAATCACCTTTTTTCCTATTATTAGTCATCTCGAGCCTTTCAAATAGTCATTACACCTCAAAAAAATTATTTTTTCTATGCTCTTTCCATCCCTTTAGGTCCTTATATTGTAGCATAGGAGCATTAGAATTAGAATATAGAGTTGGTGCCACTAGTGTCTACTTTTGGTGCTCCTATGCAAGGTCATTTTGAGCTCCAATGATCAATTTCATTCACTTAATAAGTACCAACCCATTTCTTAGATTTATCCTTAAGTTTCCCAATTTTAAAAAAATGTAAATAATGCTCCCAAATTAAAAATGAAGAGTCTCTTATATAAAGGACTGCATAATGCATTTTATATCTATCACTTACTACTTTGGCATATTACATAATTAAAAATTAGTCAATAGTATAGCTCAAAATTATATAATACACATAAAATTAAATGCTTGATCAAGGAAGGGAATAGGTGAAAGTTCATTCTTTCATCTTCCAAGTGCATTGATTATGCACCTTCCTTAAGGGAGAACTACATTTGATCTAAGACCATAGCTTGAGGGTTAATGTAGACAATGATTAAGACAACAGGGGTTCTAGATCATGTGATCATACTTCCCCTAACCCAATTTTTCCCCCTTATGATTTTGATGATGCATGTGTGTATATAGATACAAGTTTTTGAGATTGAAATGGATATATAGTGAGCTCTATTGACTTCGAACCTCTAAAAATTCATAGGCAGTGTCACACATACACAATGAACAAAACCCAAAAAGATTAGGTCTCATGGAAAACAATGATAAAAGTAGACTACAATTCCAATGCCACTAGTGTCTTATTTTATAAATCCTATCTAATCATAAAATGAAGACCAGATCTTGATTTGAGATGTCTCCTAGTCTTGCACCATAATTTCTAGCTCTTGAATCATTCATTTCATTCCATTTTTATATAAGTTTATTTCTCTTCCTCATGTAAATTATTTGATAAAAATCTATATTTTCCCATCATATAAAACTAGATTTTCCCCCTTATTCCAAACACTTTATTTTTTATTAACTAAACACTAGTTTCCCAAAAATAATAAAACAAAACCTAGAATTCCTTGAATACCTCCAATTCTCCTAATGAACCTTAACCTCTACTAAATAGGTTTGTGAAGGAATTGGGAAGATAGTTGATAGTTCCTTGGCCTTAAGAGCCATAATTAATCATATTTCATGTCAGAAAAGGATATTATATATGAATATAAAAAAATTTATACCTCTATAGTGTATTGATGATATACAATAGCCATTATTGTGAAATATTCAACTCCCATCTACATTGAAGATCAACTACACAATCATACTTATTTGAAGGAAGCATCTTAGGTAAGTTAAAGGTCCATATGACCAATCCACTTAATCTAAGGAGGAAATTAGATATTATTAACTCTCTAAAAGTATCATTATACCTCAAACTACTACCTTTTATCATATATATGCATTAGAGGCTCTTATTTATCAAAGAAACATTGTTTGTAGTTTACATCTTGAGGTAACTTAGATGTTTCTTTCTCCCATAAAATCACCCATGTGAACCAAGGGTGGAAGATGAAATATAATTACCATGATGACTTGAAGAAGACATTTATAATCATTATTTTCATTGATTAGGCAAAAAGTACACTAGAACCATTCCATTATTGACCCTATGTGGATGTATAAGGCTAGTTTGACTACCTTAAGTTATTAAATTCATTCATAAAGCATATGTCATCATTATACAAACCAATTCCAATGATTATAAGGAAACTATACCCCCTTATTATAGTTGAGAGGTTAGTTCACCATTTTCTCTCTCCTATCCATACTGAACAAGAACTCGAGATGCTATCCATGGATGCTAAGGAGGATGATGGAAAGAAGGGGTCAGTTTTTGGTTTTTCTTGGTTTTAAATTCATATATTTTCTCACTTTATGTCTATACTAACTCCCATTTATATATCCCTAATCCTTATTGTAATAATCTATACTTTCTTGAAAACTCCTACAAAATACTAGTTTCTTACATTTTCTAAGGTGTTTTAGACCTCAAAAAGTTATTGGAAAGTAGGAGGGTAAATAGGGTTAAAATTAATTTAAAAATATGAAGTATGGATGGGTAAATTGGAGAGACATTATTTCCCACGTGTGGCCCCCTTTAGTAGATAATAAAAGTATTTTAACTTTTGAGAAGACACCCTTTACATATAAAACCATTTAATCATTGAAATTTTGTGATCATGGAGACATTTTAAGGCATGATTTTAGGTATTAGTGGTGTTTTGAGGTTAAAATAGCATCATTATAAGGCCAAACATCCATTTTTGAAGGCAATAGGTGTGATCTTAAAAGAAGGTTAAAAAAAGGTGACCTTAATACCAATCAAAGCACCTTAAAACATGCTAAAGGTTACCCCATACTTCTTATAACACCCTTAACACCTATGATATTACCATAATTTCAAGTTTTTAACATACTTTGATGATTTCATGATAGGTCATAAGCTACAACATTGGGTTATCTTCATTATGAGCAAATTTGGACCATTAAGACCACCCTAAGGCCTATTATAGATACTTATACATAATTAATCACAAGGAGAGTATTTGAAACAAAATAAATAGGGTGTAAAATATAACTACCATGGCATTACTTGACATTAAAAAACACTTGAACCTATTATTGTGACACTATGATGATCAATGATCCACTTTTGGAATACCCTAACACTTCAAGAGATATGATAAGGGTAACCATGGTGAGCTTGTTTACTCAATACATAGATTGAATCCTTTATAGGCCAAAGGGAAGAAAGAAGTCAAAAATTATGGTAACTCTAAAGTTTTTACCTACCTACTGATTAAGAGGACCTAGGATCTCTTACATATCACACATGCTTAGATGAAAACTTTTTGACTAAGCTAATACCTCATGATCAATACCTTGCAAAACTCAAGGACTATAACAAGTTATACAAGACACACATATGATACCAAAAACATAATAAGGACACACATCATAAAGTAACAGTAATACAACTAAAGAAGTAATTAGTATATCATCTGTTATAACACTTGGAATAAAGAAACCTAACTACTATCTACAAAGATGGTTTTATAACTCTTAGTAATAATACTTAAGGGAAAACCCATTTATATGGATAAGGATTTCCTCACCACTCATCTTATACAATTGGAAGGAATTATTTTTTTGTAGCTGGTAATAACATATGGTTCACACTATCAAACTTTAAATGCTTACCTGTCTTAACATGGTCTTCATCTCACTTGAGTATAATGTCACCTTATTAGAATGTCTTGGAATAAGATCTCTGGTCAAATGATCTATTTAATTAATATTTATTATATAAAATGGTATGCATAACATCATCCCTTATCTCTTTTAACTCCCTCAATTCATTCATTCTTACCTCCATAACATCATTCTCCATGAGCTCAAATTTGTATGCAAGTTCCAAGGCTGGTAGTTCAAGTGATATGGGTAGCCTTACTTCTTTTGCATAGATAATGACATATGGTGAATGTAAAATATATCTCTTGGGAGTGATCTTATCTTCCCATAAATATGTCCTCATTTTTGTATGCCACACCCTTTGGTTATCTTCTATAGTTCTCTTTATGATCCTAATTAGATTCTTATTGGTACAATTTGCAAGTTCATCACCCTATGGATAGTAATTAGAGGAATAAATAATGTATATACCATGTCAAGATCCCATGTACTCACCCTTTCAATACCAAAGGATTATTTATTATTTGATATGAGAGTGGAGGGGACCCCATATTTGGTCACTAGACAATCATAAAACTTCAAAACTGAGTTTTCATTTGCCTCTTTAAGTGCAACTACCTCCACCCACATAGTAAAGTAATTAGTATCAATAAAAACCCACTTATTTCCTACACTATATGGAGTGTGAATCATACCTAAAAATTTTAGGCCCCACTATATGAAGGGATGCTCTACTTGACTAGGCTTGAGAGGCAAAGTAGCTAATCTTTACTTTCTTGTGAACATAACACACTTTTGGCACCTCCTAGCCAAAACATGAGAGTCCTTGAATAAACTTGGAAAAAAATATAATTATCTTATGATCCTTGTTGCTATGGTCTTGGATTCAAAGTGTCCTCCTATAGGCCCATCATGAAACTAGTCTAGGAGCTCATCAACTTGGTTAGTTTCTACACACATTAAGAGCATACCATCAAGGTATTATTTTAAGAGAAATAAATCAATAAAGACATAAGGAATGGATTTAAATTTGAACTACCTCCTTATTCTATTTAGGCCTATAGGAAATTTTCCCATTTGGATGAATCTCACCATGTTTTGAGTCAAGCTAGGAGGATATGTAGGTAATTATTGATAACTTTGCATTACCAAAACCATTTCGATGTCCTCTTTCACACATGATACAATATGTTCACATGGTCACCTATTTCTTACCAACTTCATGACTATAACTTATATGTCATATTCCATGTTTTTTGTCACATAACCAAATCTCTTTTCACTCAAGTCTCTATTAAGGATGAAGTATTTGATGCTAGGGTGAACCACCATGACAAAGATTTTTTTATTAAACACCATGTGTCTAAAATTATTGATACCTATAATGAGTAAAATTAGATGTTTTTCAACAAAAAATATACCTCTCTTCATACCCCTCCAATGCTTATCTAAAGAAGGCTATGGGATGCTAAAGACATTCACTATTTTGTTGCATAAGCATGGTATAAACAATGTCATTGGTAGAGAATGCATATAGGAAGAAGTCCATTGAAAAATCAGGTCTAAGGTGGGTGGGGTATTGGTAAATTGCCTACTTAATGGATTTAAAACTTCTTTTCCCTTCCATTTTCCATGAAAACTATTCATGTTTCTTGAGCATGTGGGTTAAAGGCCTTACCAATTCTACAAATTCAGGTATGAACCTTCTAATAAAGTTGATTTTTCCAAATAAACTCTATAGTCATTTATTATGTCTAGGAAGTGACAAGGATATGATTACACTTATCCTCTTAGGGTCTATAGAGAGTCCTTATTTTGACACAACACATCCTATAAGTATGCACTCATGAACTAAAAAATACACTATTTTGGGCTCAAGGAGACTCCATACTACCTACACCTATCAAAAACAATCATCAAGTGTTTCAAATTATCTTTTGGATCCTTGGAAAATACTATTGTGTCACCAAGGTAGTTGATCACCATGTCGTTGATAAGCCCTTGGATGTCTACATCAATTTCCCTTTGAAAGGTGGTTCCTACATTCGATAGTCCAAAGGGAATCTTGTTGTAAGAATAGGTGCCCCACTTGGTTTTGAAGGCAGGATTGTGTTCACCTTCATCCCTCACTAACACCTTATTATGCCTTGAGTATCCATTAAGAAAGGAAAACCATTGTGATCCTTAAACCCTTTCAATAATTTAATCTAAGGATGGTATAGGTAGTGATCTCTTAGTGACACCTTTTTGATATCTATGAAGTCTACACATAACCTTATCTCCCCATTATTATTCCTTATGGGCACAATATTTTCCACCCATGAATATTTTTTTATGGGGAAGATGATGTTAGATTAAATGTGCTTGGTCAATTATTTATTCATGAGGATATCAAACTTAGGGTTGACTAGCCTATGTTTTTGACTCACAAGATTAGCACTTACCTTTAACTCTAAGGTATTATGGGCCAACATAGGGTAGAAACCCTTAAATTCATGATAATACTACTAAAATATGTCTATAAACTCTTGTAATAAATCTATGAGGGCTGCCTTATCCTCCTTGGTATTCACTTTTCCTAGTTTAAGCAGCCCATCTTTGAAAATGATGACCTTATCATAGTGATCTTCCTTTGAGGATATGTTAACCTTATCTTTACCTAGATGATCATATTCATTGAATATATTTTCCAGTGTCACCAAACCCTTAGGTAACATTTTTGTACTCAATTGGATAATTAAGTCCCCATACAATTTTTGCAATTTGCTTTGGTTCCTTCAGTAGAATTTTGCCTCATGATATAAGAAGCTTGCTATCTACTTGTAACTATCAAAAACCTACCAAATAATCTCATGCTTAGGGATTTAATGTCTACACCTTAATTTTAGACTTCTCCATGATGTCCTTAACCCCATTTGGAATATCATACTATGAACCTATGGCTACCAACTGGTTTGCATGTTATCTAGCCTCTCTTGGGATGGAGAATATGTCAAAGGACTTAAATTATTATAAGAGGTCCCAAACCATATGTTTGTATTACTTCAAGAGTGTATTCTTGACTAAATTATACCCTCTCAATTTATGCACTACTAGATCACTACCTCCCATGGCTTGTAGGAGCTTGATGCCTCTCTTTATTTCTCATTATAACCTAAGGATGACGGTCTCATATTATATTGTGTTAAAAGTGAAACTAAATTGAAACCTCATGGTATAAAATTACCTTTATTTGGAAGGAGATACAAACATGATAACTTACCCATACCCATTCTTGGATCTAGATCCATCAAAGAATAAATTCCATATTCCTTCCTGATCTTCACTTGGTCTAGTGAGAGATGGTTTGATATCCCCTTCTTTATGCATATAATATACACCCAAACTAAAATATTTAATTCTATTATATGGATCATATCTATGATTATCTACTACCCATTTATCAAGGAATAAATCTGGTATACCTTTAATGGGTTCGATGGGATCTTGGTCATTGGGGTTCTCATCCTCATCTATGATGTTGCAATTAACATTAGACAAGTTGGGAATGTAAGGATCTAAATGGAACCTAGAGATAGGTTTAGACCTTATGGTGACTTTTATTCCATACCTAGTCCTAAAAAACATATAAGACTAGTTATAAGAGTGATAGATCCCTATATTGGTAGTGAAATCCTTAGACAAACATAAGGTAAAGTAAGGAGGGAGGTCAAATACTACCACATCTTGAGATATAGTGTAATTAGGACAAGAATCTAAGACAATTTTCAGATTTTTAAGGACACCAATAATATTAGTGGGAAACCCATCTAGTTGTAAGACCCCTTTAGAATTAGGTTCATACTTTATCCCCAATTTATCTACTATATACTTAGGAATGTACTAGGGAATCACCCATAATGGCAAAGAGATAGAAATGGGGGGGATTAATTACCTTGGGTACTTGAGATTCATGAGGCTAATTGTTATTAGTTAGAACTACACCCACTTTTTTACATACTTGTCGAAGACATGGAGTTTGGACAATTCTTTTTGAAGGAGATCTATTTGTCCTAGAATGAGTAATGTATCACGCATAGGTATTATAAAATGAAACTTATTAATATGATCCACAATGATAATGTGAGATATGGTATATTTTAACTACATCTTAGGGGAATTAGTACCACTTGGAGTTTGTGTGAATTAAGGTATGAATGGACCTCTACGATTTTATCCTCTCACCTCTTGAGTTTTTTGATTTAATGGAGTATTAGAAGTTTCACCTTGACTAGTAGCCTATTGAGGTTGTTGATATAGTATAGGGGATACTCTTACAACTTATAGGTCATCACTAGCTACCTTTCTTTTATCCCTTGTATGGGTTAAAACTAGACTATCTAATTTAGCTACTCCTTCAATCTGATTGGCTATAACTTGATCAATGGAATGTTACCCTTCTTAGAAGTTAACAAAAGTGGTCTCAGATGGTGCCTTAATTCCACTTGTTCCTTATTGATTTGGCATCTCATATTGAGTCATGAAGGGAGTGTCTCCAAGTTATAGAGAATGACCTTCTTTGTGTTATGTAAGAGGCTAATTATCATGTGTTAGAGGATATTGATTCTACTACATGAAAGAAGCTTGGAAAAAATATCCACTTTGACTAATTAACATTTCATTTGATTAGCCCCATTGAGTAGGCCAATGAACCTCTTGACTAAATTTGTTTTGATTTATAACTAGTGGTCTAAAAGTGCTAGAAAATTTAGGGTTGTAGTTGTTATAGGGCCTTGCTTGAGTGTTTTTCCCTTGACCTTATGGGTTAGGATGATATGGAGGTCTATTATACTGATAGGGATGATAGAGGTATTAATAGAGTGCTTGGTAAGGTCTATAGGGTGGATTTAAATTCCTCTCTAAGGCCACTATCTTATTGTTTTGCACCTTGAGAAACTCTTCAATCTTTTCAAATCTATCTGCTTGATTGACATCTACTTGATCATGATTAGTTGATACTAGTAAGGAAACAATAATAGCCATGCGGGGTTGTATCTATGAGAACAAAGGCATGAGGGGTCTTGGGGTAAGATTGCCTTCCTATATTGCCTTCTTATATTAGATAATTTTAATCCCTTATAGCTACCTCATAAGCATCTGATAGTGTACTCCCTCTCATAGGCTATATCATGACTACCACATAAAAATTGATGGCTCCTAATTAGTATAAAAAGGCAAAATTGGGAGTGGGAATGACTACCATGGGGATCCTATCCCAAGTTTTCTAAAACCTATAATTGAAATCTACCATAAACTCTTGGGGAACCCTTTTAATTGTGGAGAGTTACTATAATAAATATAAATGGTCACTCCTATCCTCAAAATGTTTGCAAAGGTGTTACCTATATTCATCCCATGTATTGATGGAAGTAGGTATTGAGCCCCTAAACCATTAAAGTGCCTTACCCTTCAAGTAAGTGGCCAACAACCTCATTGCCACATTTTTTGGGGTCACATTATAGACTGATCATAGTTTGGATATGTCTACAATATGTTCAATAGGGGTGTTTGAGTTTTATCCTATGAATTAAGGGAGGCTCTTGAGTGTAGCAATAGGTATATCATTAGATTGGTTCAAATTTAAGGGGTTACCACCATTGAGGGGAACAAAATCTTGATGTCTATGCCTAGCCATTAAAGGTGTATGCATTATAACAATGTTTTGATGAGAAGGATTAGGAGAATTAGGGGGTGTAGGATTATGATTAGACCCAGTGTATCTATTTCTCCTAGAAAATTCCAAAGATAACTCAATAAACTCAGCTTCCTTACCTTTTAATGAAGACCTTGTGACTATATACACATAATATTTTCAAATTTTTATTTATTATTGACACTTTGTATCTTGTAAAAAACTATCAAGTCTCAATCTCTTTAGGTTAATGACTTAATGACTACATCAAGAAAGGGGTGGGTAGACCATCAGTGCTTCATAAGATTCTTGTCCCTTTTACTACTTAACATCTACACACTAATTTCCTAAAAACATTAACCTTAAGCTTATTCTTCTCAGTCTTACCCATTCTAGTCATTTTTCTCTCTTCATCATCTTTTTCTTGCCTTAATTCCCTTTTGGACTATTAGTTGAACTAGGTTGACCATGGACAACCCTGTATATTTTAGGGTATTTTCACTTTTTGGGTTTGTTAGCCTTTTAGCTGACCTAGCTCAGACTTAGTAAATTATCCCTAAAAAACATACTAGGTTGACCATGGCTGACCCTGTATAGCTAACATTTTTAGAAGGATTTAGGGCAAGATCTGCCTATTTATACAAGTTCATTTCCAATCATTTTAAGATAGAGAATAAAAAAGAATAAGTGTTAATGAACATCTAATTATTGACCATTTTACTTTAGGAATAAATCTTAGAGTTCCATACTTTATTTTCAGATATTGATCTTATCTAATGGAGAAGTATTTTGGATGCATAGATAGGTTGTGTAGCCTAGAGATGATTTATCTTTATTACCCTTACATACCACAAGAATTTATTAAAAATCACCTTGGTCAAGGGAGATATTGAGGCTTGGTGGGTTCATCTTCAAGGTAATTATTCCTAACTTTATTTCTCTTTTATAATAATAGATAGATAACACAATTGTACTTCTCTCTTCTATGCATTAAGATTTTGTATACATTAATGTGAGTATATGTCTTCTATGCATGTTTAGTTTAGTTGTTTTTTTAATTTCTAACCCCTAATTTGTGCCATAATATTTGGTGCACACTATATTAGATTTAATTTATTGTTTATTAGACGTAAGTGAAATATCAAAACTTAGGACTCTTTTAGGGTTGTTTCAAGATTGTGTTAGATTTTAGGCTTTAGAACCCTATCTCACATGGTTTAGGATGACAATTTATCCCCTAATCAAGTCTAGAGGATCCCCATATTGGTCATGATCATACTTAAAATATGTATCCCTAATCAAAAGTGTTGATATGCTCTATCTTCTCTGATCTAGGATTGATTTATAGACATGATTCATTTTTGATTGCATACATTCTAGTGAACCCAATGTGAAACTAACCCTTATAGGATTTATTTCACTTTATTTAATTATTTTTAGAATCATTTTTAGAATTATTTTTATCATATATTTTTCATATTGGATTGACTCTAACAACCCAATTCTAGTCTTTATGCATAGGTTTTCAGAAATAGGCAACTAGATCAATGTAGATGACCTATTATAGCATTCTAGAGTTTTAGACTTATAGTTTAGGCTACTAGGTTGATCCACTCAACATTTCACACTTTTAGGTATCTATTTTAAGCTACTAGGTCTACCTTAGTTGACCTTGTACATTTACATGCACTCAGCATTAGGTCCTTGCATATCTTGATTAACCCATTTGACTTAGTTAGTAGGATTTACCAACATTATTCAAGGTTCTTGATCAACAATATTCCTCATTTACATCTTTGATCCACCAAGGTTCCTTTTTTTATCTCTCTATCTATTTATTTTACTGTCTTTCCTTTCATAGTTTGTAGTCTTCAAAACTACCCCTACACAGTCAATTAGATTGACCCTGTCAACCTAGTTATGTGTCCTATCTATAATAACTAGGTTGACCTTGGCCAACCTTGTTCATTTTTAAACCTTGATTCAATATTATAGGTTTGATCCTATCAACATTATTATATGATTTATGCATATAGTGTCAACACTATACCTTGTTTCAAGTTAGAATTAATCTCTATATGTTAGTAATTAGTTCACACCTTTCTTTTCTTATTGCTTTCATGCTTATAATAGTTAACATAGTCTAATTAAGGGGTTTTTAATTAACCATTTAGTTTCACTATTTATATTTTATATACACATGGCCAAATCAAATAATCTAAACAAGTACTTTAACATTTGTCTACCCAAGGCCAACCTACTTAGATTTCATGACTAAGGGGGACGCCAACTTGATACTCTAGTCAAGTCTAAAATGTGATTAATGGTATATTATAGCTAAGAACCTAAACCCTTATCACTATGGTGTGTGAAGTGAGGGGGTAGGCCCTAATACCAAGACTATATCATTGCCACTATAATCCCTTTCATCTGAAACTACTTGAAACCATCCTTATATTATTATCTAGTTCCTTGCTTTACAGTTAGCTTCCCATCACATTTAAAATCATTTTTTAATAATATAATAAAACATCTTAGGTTGAACAATTAGTTATCTTTTTACTTTAAAATTTTATTTCTTGTTCTTTGATAAATTATGTGTGTAAAAACTTACATTAACTAGTACTAGTGGAAGGTTTTGTATTGTGTGCCTCAATTGGATTGGTCAGTGTTGATCCAATTGACTATTTGTTTCCCTTTATCTCTTAATTTCCTATATTATCTACAAAAATTGTCTTGTTTTAGTTCAAAACTTGTTACAAACCTTTTCTTTTTCCCTATCTATTGTACTAAGTTAACCCAGTCAACCCTATACCTTTTTTAGCCTCTATCTACTATATAGGATTGACCTATTTGACCTTGTACTATTTTCAACCCCTTTCACCTCTTTTACCTATCTCTGTACATTATATTGGATCAACCTAGTTGACCTTGTATAGTTTTTTAGTCCATATTTTTGTGCTAGGTTGACTCTATCAACCTTGTACTATTTTAGTCACTTTCTAATTCTTTGATTTCTCATCTTTCTTCCTTTCCCTTTATCAAATACTTTATGTTTGATAATGACACTAAGTTGCAGTCAACAAACATGATGAACTTTACTAATATTCATAGGGTCTCCAATATACATAGTAGGGATCTTCTCATGGATGTTATTAGTGTTCATATTTCCACTTACACGATGAATTATGGGACCCCTCCTAATACCTCTTTTAAACATAATCCTCTTTTCTCATTAGAAGACCAACCTGATTTAGGGCATACTCCTAAAATGCTCTTATTTATCTCTAAATTTACTTAACATCAAGGAAATGATCCTTCTACCATTTAAAATATTATGATTAGTGGTTAAGTTGAAGAGCCTCATTATCCTATTCCTACATTCTCAATGGGATTTGGGGTCACCACTTTGTTTGATTCTCAACCTCTTCCTTTGATTATGACCCCTTCTCATACCATAACCTCTTCTTCTCTAACTTCTTCCACCTCCATTCCTAGTATATCAACTAACATGGAAGGTTCTACGTCTAGTGGGCCTCTCTTAAGATACACTATCCTTGATCCATCTACTAGTGGTTCATTTGATACCCAAGGAAATCTTGCTTCTAGTGCTTCTTCCTCTTAACCTTTCACTAGTCCATCTTTTACTACATAAATAAAATTTTCCACTAGTGTTTCTCACTCTCATAATTCTTCTTAATCTCCTATCAACACCAATATTGGTACCCAAGCCACTAATACTAACACTAATGCCTCTAACAATGTTAATCAAACACATATAATTTTATTGAAAACTCAATAAAATGAATACATTTCAATCTCATAATACAAATCAAATGATGATAATGCAAAACCACCTTCTTCACCTTTAATCTCATCCTCAACCAACATCTTGGGGCACACAACCAAAATGTTCCCCCTCCTCTTTGAGATTCTCAATGAAATATCATTCCTCAACCTCCTTTAGTCAATAAAACCACCAAAAATATATAAAATGAACCTCTTAACATTAAAATTTATAACATTGACATAGGAGGTATAACAATTATAATTTCTTATAGTGGATTAACCAATCTTACCCTTCATCTTAAGACATTTGGAAATCTTTATAAAGTTTGGGTTAAATCAAACACATTTTCTACTACCAAGATCCTTTTGAAAACCCTCATAGGTGATGCCTTGGATTGATACAATCAACTTAGACCACATTCCATTACTAGTTTGGAGGATTTAGTGAATGCTTTAGTGTAAGAATTGTATACTAGTGATCTTTCCAAAAACACTTAGACCCATTTCATAAATTGCAAATAAAATGAAAACAAAAACCACTCAAGACTTTGTTAAAATATGGAATACTTTGTCAAATAAATGTGAACATAACATCAATGATGACAACCATTTCCATCTCTTTACCAATGTATTTTTTCCTAAATTACAATATCAATTACGCACTCTCTCTCCATGTACATAAGAGGAGGCTATTGACCAGGCTAAATGTCAAAATTTCCTAATGTATCAATTCAAGCCACCCCAACCTTCTTTGGATCTTCATCTATTAATAAAGAAAAAAAAACCATAATATTACCAATGATGGTGTTATATGCTCTGATGAAACCATTCTCAATGTTCAAACTATCATTCCTAACTAATCTTCAAAACTAGATCCCCCTTCTCAACAATATACTAATCCTTATTTATCTTCTCTAAATAAAATCAACATTCACAAACCACTATCCTTAGATAAATTTCTTAAGCATCTACCTAGGACTCTTCCATGAGAGACTAACCCTACTCATCCTATGAAATATTGGTATGATCTTAACAAGTTTTGCTAGTTTCATGCTAGTTGGGGTCATTCTCATGAGACTTGTAGAATTTTTTTAAATTTAACTATGGATTTTATTCTTGGACCTAATTTTGATCATGATTCCATCATTCATAAGCATCAATAAGATTATGAAATTTATTTTTATAAAACTCAAGCCTTAAATCAATTAAATGCTCATTTAGCTATCTACAAAGACCCTCTCCCTAATCATCAACTAATTTAAGACACCCAAGATAAGCCCACCCCTTCCACAAATAATTTATAAAGTCTTGTTGAACCAACTTCCAAACCTACCTACACTCCATCTAGAACATATAGTGTTATCTAGGATTCTTATCTAACTAATTTAAATGAGCTGGGGAAAGATGACCTTATTAAATTTGATGATATAATTTTTTATTCTCCCATGGATAACACTTCCCATTTTATTTCTACCACTGTTCCATAATATTTCAATCCTAATAATAATCAAGCTTCTACTAACACTTCTTATAATTTTCAAAATCAAATTGAACCAACTAGTTCATCATCTCAACATGATTTACCACCTTTTTCTAAACATTATTACCAAAATAAATTGCAATTCACTTTAGATCCTCCTTCTAAGGACCTCCTTAACCATTACACACCTATATCTAACAAAAATCTTAAGGGATATGATGAGTGGGATCCTATTGTAGAGCTCACTAATTTCCTAGCCCAAATTCTATTATTTAAGCTTATGAAGAATTATCCATCTCATAGAAACCATCTCATGAAACTATTATTTGAGATGAATGTCCCTCATCCTCCCTGTTTCTATCGCTAATTCGCTTTCTACATTCAAAAGATGAATAAAGAAACTAAGGAAATGGACAAGGCTAGAAGTACCTGGATATAGACTGCGCACCGTAATCCAGACGCTTGTGAGCACCCCTCTTTGGCTGTGGAGGAATGACACCTGCAAAGAAGAAAGAAACTTGGACAAAAAGGTGTTAGATGGATAGATGGTGGGTTGCCAAGCGAAAGCTTGTTCCTAGAAGTATGAGAACTTCCTTAAGGGAGGTCAAGCCACTATTTTGATAAAAGATAAATGACTGATAAATGACAAAATGATAAAATAGACTGAAATGATAGCAAACTGAAAGAGAAAAGAAAGCAAAGGCTTACCTGGAAGTAGCTGTCAGCCTGGTTGCAGTCACCGACATCGGTGGTTTCTACCGGCGTCGGTTGTCAGAGGTGCCAATGTCGGTTAGTCTACCGACGTCGATGGAGGAAGTGACTGGCATCAGTCGGGGCAGTGGGCTTGGACGGGATTTAGGCAGGGTCTGGTCGAGTCTAAGCAGAGTCTGGTCTGGGCTTGGTCTGTGGACGGGTCTGTGGACGTACAAAATGGTCTGGGAGAGTCTGGTTTCAGTTGAAGGTCTGTGCAGAGGTCTAGGATAATGGACAAAATGTCAAAAAGGGACAAAGAGATAAAGGAGGCCAATCAGGGAGATAGGAATCTGGGTCTGCCTGGTTTGGTTAGCGGTCTGGGTTAGGGAAAAGAAGTGTTGAATCTAGTTTAAAATCAGATGACTAGAAAGCATAATGAAAACATAAACAGAGTACTTACTTGTGCCTTGCTGAAGAAAATGATGTAGGTTGGTGTCCTGTTGCTGGTGATGCTGGATGTGAAGACCTGTTGCTAATGGAGAATCCCTGTTGTTCACTTGCATAAGCTTGCTATGTACCTGAGGGAGAGAGTCAAATTGATTGGCAGAGAGGTCAAGTGAAAAGGATGGATACAAGGGTCTGATGCAAAGATTCAAGAAGCAGGATGCCCAGAGGAGAAACGCAGAGAGTGAAGAGAAATCTGTTTGCGAGCTCAAGGGGCCAGGGGGTGGAATGGATGCAGAAAGGAGTCTTGAAGGCTGCCGACACTGGCATTATCGCCGATGTCAGCCGAATGGTCGCCGATGTCAGTGGTCGTAGAATGGGGACAGAGACTAAAAATAGCCTCTGCGCATTCTTGCACGCCACCGGGTGAGGGATTGTGGGAAGAACGGTCATGAGGATGCTTAAATGGGCACGGGAGGAAGATAATGAGAAGATTTGGCATAATAAAGGCTAAGAGGAAGGTGGAGGGATTCAAGGGAGGATCCAAGGTAGCAAGGGTGAGGTGGAAAGGGGGCCACTTAATTGACATATTTAAGTTATTTTAATCAAATGAGTGGAGGGGACTAAGGCCAAGGGTTAGGATATGGGTTTGAGGTGGACAAGGGGGGAGAACCAAGGTGCAGACACATTTGTGGTGTCTACATTTGCCCCTTTTTGTCTTGTTGGTTGTTTTTGACAAACTGCAAGACAAAAACAGGAGTTGGTTGCCCCAGGAAAAGGATAAGGTGTTCCCCCCTCAAAGCGATAGTCGAGAGAAGGGAACTGGAGATCGAGTGTCAATTTGATAGAGAGATGGGTAGAAGAGTGTGAGCAAAAATGCTGCAATAGTTGTGATTGCACGTATGCCACTTCACGGGATGATTGGGTCAAATTGTCGCATGTTGAGGGTCAAGGAGTGCCAAAATTGAAGTAACCAGGCCCCAGCATTTAGTCATCTACTGATCAGGTTACTCAATCTAAGCTGAAACTCCAAATGGTCGTCATGTTCCAGGTATCCCAGGCTCAGGAAGTGCTCCCAGAAACATGAAAATGCCACAAGTAGTAGGGATCAACTGGCTTGTGATCCTATACTTGTGAAGGGTCAAAAATAGTCTGCGGACAATTCTGCTAACCAACCGTGAGGTAGCACACATGCAAAAACAACCAAGGCAACATTGGCTTGGAAGTAGTCGAAGGTCGAAGGAGATACGCATGATCTCCAATGGTCATTGGTCAAGAGGATGGATGGATGAAAGAATGTGGCCGAGCTAACCTCAGAAAATGTTATGTGATCTGAGTGCTGCCTACATAGCCCTTGTGTGAAGGGCCTCAGGCCAATGTAGTTCTCCCTAAAAGGGAGGAAGGGTCAAAGAGATTGATTGGTCTTGGTCAAAGTCGTAGAAGGGAAGGTTTGTCCATCAAAGAGATGAACAAATGGGGGTGGTCGAGCTAACCTCAGAGGATGTGTTATCTGAGTGCTGCCTACATAGCCCTGGTCATAGGGCCTCAGACCAATGTAGTTCGGACGAATTGAGAAGATTGGTCGATGATTGGATGTGGTCAAGTGTCGAAATGATGAGGGTAAGATGATGCTACAGATGGTGTATTCTGTAGAATTGGTCGAGAGTCTTTCATCCCTAGCAAGTTTCCATAGTCGTGATGGATGTATGCTAAAAATGAAGGAAAGTCTATTTATGCTTCAGCAAGTATTGGTTTATGCTTAACATAAATTGGGTCTGGTCGGTAGTTTCCATGTGTATTGGTGTCCATAGAAACTATGTGAAATGGACTAGGATGATGTCAGCTAAAAATGATGAAAATGGCTTGGTTAAAGATGAGTCGACAATAATTGTGACCAAAGTGTAGAGAAAAAGTGAAAGGCAAATTGCTCTTTCATTGACAAGGACCAGAAAGGGAGCATAGATAGGGGTTATTAGAACAAAAGCCCCGTTCATGCATTATGTCATTGACCAGTGTTGTGTTAGAGTGGTAATCGAATCACTTTGACATCAAAGTGAGCTCGAAGTCCCTTGAGCAGGTAATAGGAGGAGGATAGGGTAACCCAGTTTAAGAGCAGGAATAACCTTGCCCCTTTTTATAGGAGACCCTGAGACAACTACAAGCCAAGTCCATGACTCATTTTTTTTTTTTTTTGGTGCAGGCTGATCGATGCGGGAAGCCTACAGAGAGATGTCATTTAATGTATGGTCATGTTACGAAGCTGATCAATGCGGGAAGCTTCTAACAAAAGTTGCTGTTCGTAGCAAGATTTAGTCATAGCCATCCTTCGAGGGAGTGGTCTATATTTTTGCTTTATAATGTTTGAATAGCTGTCCTTCGAGGGATCAGTCTATTAGCTATAGCAATGATAGTACAGCTATCCTTTGAGGGAGCAGTCTATCTTTTTGATTTGATTTTGTGACCTTGGATTATGTTTTGACATCTTGATTTTGATTTTTTGATTTTGAGTCACGGACAAGACTGTAGAAGTTCAAGGACTCCCTTTTATTAGGACAAAGCATCCATGCATCATAAAAGGGTTGTAGAGGACTTGTTATAGGGAAATAGGGTTGAAAGGAATGAGGATTAAGAGGATGAGGCTTTGCTCAAGGGACGAGCTCAAGTTACGTATCAAGTAGGCGAGTACTCGACTAACAGAAGAATGGTCGAAGACGCAAGACAGAAAGGGGAGCTCAAGGTCTGATAAGTCCCTGGGCCATGATTGTATGTTATGATAAGGTCCAAGTCAATTAGGAGAAAACTTGCCCCAATTTGCCTTTTCTGAGATCGGTCAGGTGTTGATTGATGGATGTGAAGTTGGTTGACATTGTCGTTGGTTGGTTGAAAAAAGTTGAATGTTTGGTCGAGAGGTCTGGTTGATTGATATTTGGTTGAAGTTGGGTTGAGATTAGTTGAATAATTGGTCGGGGGTTGGGTCGATGGACACTTGGTCAAGATGAGTGATTAAATAAGTGATTGATAGGTGGTAGAGATTGGGTTGAAGAGTTGGTCGAGGTTTAGATGAAGGATGAATTCCCCCAGCGGGTAGGGAGAATGTTTGAAAGATTGGTTAAGGTCGGTTGAGGTTTAGTGGTCAGATGGATGGTATTAATGTCGAATAAGGGGGTCAAAGGTGGCAAAGGGACCATATTCCAGCGTGGATATCCCAATTTAGGTGATGAGGTTGGAGAGGCATGGGTCGGGGTTGATGTTTTGTCGAAGAGGTGGTCAAGAGGATCCTTGATGAGAAGGGAATCCTTTCTCCGTTGTTGATGAATGACAGCTTTAAGAGTGCAACAACGCTCAGTGTCATGTCCCAGAGTGTGATGATAGTGGCAGAACTTAGAGTTTTCGAACCAAGAGGGTCTTGATCCGAGAGGTGATGAGTGGGGTGGTGTTGAGGGTTTGTTGATAACGTGGTTGAGAAGAGAGGTGTCATTCTCCAAACATCGGCGAATGACAACCTTGAGGGCACAACAATGTTCCATGTCGTGTCCAGGCGTGTGATGATACGCACAAATGCAAGTGTGGTCGAACCAAGGTGGTTTAGGTCTGAGAGATTGATATTGTCTAAGAGGCAGGAGGTCGATACGAGAGGACTGCAACAATTGCCGTAAGAGCAAGGCATATGAACCTGCTAAGGGGTCTGGATGTTTTATTGTAGTGAGGGTTGGTGACGTTGGTTTGGGAGGCGAAAGAGGCATAGGTCGAAGGTTTGGAAGAGATGTATGTCTGATGGGTTGAGAGAGTAATAGAGGTGAATTGCCTCTGTGAAAGATGGGAGTGGGAAGCACTCCTATTAAAGTGGACGGATGCGGGCCCAAGATAGAGGGCAATGATGAAGGTGGAGGAGGAGTTCTCCAGTGAGGTCTAGTAGCTTTCGTGTGTTTGGGTCGAGGGCCACTATTGTGTGAGGTGAGGTTAGATGTAGGTTTGGGTTTGGATGTGGATGGAGGTGAGTGAGATGTAGAAATCTCACGCCAAGGGTGAGATAAAACCGTGACTGGGCCTTCCTCGATTGAAATGGGTGGAGAGACTAGTTCTTCTCTTGGTGGAGAAGAAATAAGAGAGGGCGGCTCCTCAAGTGGGCAGAGGGCATGGATGATCGTGCCTTCTACTTGTAGTTGAGGAGTAGGCAAGGTAGGGTCTTCGGATGGAGGTGGGTTTAATGGCGTTGATGTGGTCAAAGCATCCTCTAATACAAGAGAGGTAGAAGGAGGACTAGTAGGAGAAGAAGGTTCTTCATCCTTTAATGGAAGAGGTTGGTCAAGGACAAGAGACAAGATAGTGTTAATTGTGTGAATGTTATGGTCTATGGGTTCATTGGTCGAAGTCTGGACGTTGTTTTGAGTAGGCGGATGATTTGGGAATGGTTGCTTGAAAATATCAATATGTTGGTTAGGTGGGGCATTCGAGTTATCTAAAATAAGATCCCCCTTGTCGATCATGTCTTGGATGATGTTTTTGAAAGTTTGGCAGTTGTCGATGTCATGGCCTTGGACGCGATGAAAGGGACAGAAGTTGGCCTCCCTATACCATGTAGGGATGGCTTTTGAAGGGTCAAATTGAGGTGGTCAGATTGGAGGGAGATTGAGGACCCCCTGCTTGAGTAGTTTTTCCAAAATGGAAGTGTATGGTTCTCCAAGTGGAGTGTAAGAACGCTGAATGTACCGTTGTTGGAATTGTTTGGTGATGCTTGGAGATGTCGAAGGTTGAGAGTAATTCATTGTTGTCGAGGATGGTGATCTAATGACCAGAGTATTGGCCACTCCTTTGGGTTTGGAGTTGGCGGAAGAAGAAGGTCTAGAAGAAGAATGGTCAGTAGATTTTGCGTTGGTATGACACAATTTGACCTTATCTTCTTGAAGGGTGCGGAGTTCGAGCTTTCAAGCCATGATGAAAGCTTCATCAAAAGTGCGGAATGTCTGAATCCGCAAAGTAGAAGAGATGTGTCTAGCACATGCTCAAGAGAAGAGCTCGATGAGCTCAGGTTGAGGCAAAGAGAAGGAGAGCTAGTTAATTAGACTTCTCCAACGAGCGACAAAGTCGACTACAGATTCATCGTCAAATTGCCTGATGGAGTAAAGGTCTGTGATTGAGACTTGTTTGGTGATGTTGATTGAGAAATGGTCAAGAAATAGTTGGGCGAGTTGAATGAATGAAAAGATAGAGTGTCTGGTAAGAGAACTATACCAGTCAAGGGCTGGGCCAGAAAGCGACATAGGGAACGTGCGTAAAAGCAACGCATCGTCATGGGCAATAAGATAATAGGCATGTCTAAATGCCTGTAGATGTTGTTGTGGGTCTTCCTTACTCTGAAAGCGAGTGAATTTAGGAAGCTCCCAATGGTTAGGGTATGGTTGAATAGGGATGGAAGGATGGATGGGCTCATTGCAAATTTGTTCATATGACAAAGTATTGTTTGAACCGAAAATAGAGGTCTCGAGACTGGACATTTTATCCATCAGCATCTTAATGATGTCTGCTGACGGATTGGTGGGTTGGGTGCCCCCTAGGTTGTAAGGCACTTGGAAGAGGATAGAGGAGGCGTGCGACATAGTCGGTTGTACAATGTACGGATGACTAGTCGCAGGGGCAGAAGTGGAGGCTAAAGGTGGTTGCGTTATAAAGGTCAAAGGTATAAGTTGACCGGGCACCGCCAAAGGTGGTTGAATGGTGGCATTGGTAGAAAGATAGGTTGGCACTCCTACATTTGTGGGTGCAAGAGTATGAGGGGTCGAGACAATCAAGTTCTGATATGATGTAGAACTTGGTTGAATTGCAGGTGATTGAGGGGGTAATGGAACCCCGATGGAGGTCGGTCTAAAAATAGACGGGGAGGCCAAACTTTGTGTATTGGCCATGGTTGGATTAATAGTTGAGGCGAAAGGTTGAGTCATAAAGGGTTGGGTGGCGAATGGTGTGGATGTCATCGCCACGTCACCCGAAAGGTCTCACGTTGGGTTTCTCGTGAGATAGTTTTGGAGGGCTGCGGTATTGAGGTCCAAGAATCTCTCAAAATCCTGGTCCCCTTCAGGGATGATGGGAATTTGAGTCAGGGTCGGGGTCGGGGTCGGTCCTGTAGGAGTTCTTTCAGTCTCCGAGTGGAACTCCATGATAAGACTGGTTAAGGACGGGGTAGACAGAAGTGGTTGACGGCTAAAGTGGTTAAGAAGAGAGTCCTGGTTCCAAAAACTGTGTTCTTTCAGTCTCAGAAAACCAGAATGTGGTTTTTGATAGGGAAGGGACAGGTTTTAGGCTGCTGGTTTGAAAAAAAAGGACAGTGACAGAGACCGATGTCGGTTTAAAAACCGATGTCGGTAAAGAAGATAGCCGACGTCGGTCAAATAACCGATGCCGGTAAGAAAGGAAAGCCGACGTCGGTGATAGAACCGATGCCGGTGACTATGTCTTCCAGAGAACAAAAAGATTTTAAGATTCTTTGGAAAAACAATGAAGAAAGCGTCCTCACTCACTCAAACAAATAGATGAGAAGAGAAGAACAGAGAGAGACAGACAAGCCTAAGCGATAAATCCTAGGAATTAACCTTAGAATCTTATGGCTTATGCCTTAGATGAATGTTTAGGGAGATTGGCTATAAGAAAGGTCCTAGAAGAGGCAGTCTGGAGCTGGTTTTGGGTCTTGTTAAGGCACTCAAAGATTTGTGTTAGGTCTGGTACGTGTCCTGGTGCTAAGGAGCAAGCTCCCCTCACTTCACGATTCCAGTGGTTAGCTGGTCTCGCTTAGCCAAGATATACCTCGCCTAGAGTTTATCCTCCGCCAGAGAACGGAGTGGGTTTCCCCCTTGGTGATGAAATCCAAGTAGGGTCACCGGGACGGGTAAGGTATCCACTGGGGGATGAAATCCCAGTCGGGCCTTGTCTCAAGTAAGTTTTATGTTCGTTTTAGTGCATGTGGTTTGGTAGTGTAACATCAAGTGTCTACGATTTATTCAATATGCGGATTTAAGTTACTAGATGTGGACTAATGCAAACACAAGCAAAAATGAAAGTGTGATACGTTTTAAGCCCAAGTCAAAATGTGAGATTTGTTATGAAGACAAGTTTGAGAAAGGGTTGAGAGTATGATGTTTAGACTAGTCTAGAAAGTGCAAGAAAGAAAAGAAGGATTCTTTTTAAATTCCTGCTTATAGTGTCATTGAGAAGAAAAGAAGGAGGAGGAAAGGTAAGAACCTAATGCTCCTAAATGAATGAAGAAGAAAAGGAACCCAGGAGGAACCTAAGGTCCCACCAGGCGTGCCAGAATGTTTCTATCGCTAATTCAATTTCTACATTCAAAATATGAATAAAGAAACTAAGGAAATGGACAAGGCTAGAAGTACCTGGATATAGACTGCGCACCGTAATCCAGACGCTTTTGAGCAGCCCTCTTTGGCTGTGGAGGAATGACACCTACAAAGAAGAAAGAAACTTGGACAAAAAGGCGTTAGATGGATAGATGGTGGGTTGCCAAGCGAAAGCTTGTTCCCAGAAGTATGAGAACTTCCTTAAGGGAGGTCAACCCACTATTTTGATAAAAGATAAATGACTGATAAATGATAAAATGATAAAATAGATTGAAATGATATCAAACTAAAAGAGAAAAGAAAGCAAAGGCTTACCTGGAAGAAGCTGTCAGCCTGGTTGCAGTCGCCGGCGTTGGTGGTTTCTACCGGCGTCGGTTGTCAGAGGTGCCGACGTCGGTTAGTCTGCCGACGTCGATGGAGGAAGTGACCGGCGTCGGTCGGGGCAGTGGGCTTGGACAGGATTTAGGCAGGGTTTGGTCGAGTCTGAGCAGAGTCTGGTCTGGGCTTGGTCTGTGGACGGGTCTGTGGACGTACAAAATGGTCTGGGAGAGTCTGGTTTCAGTTGAAGGTCTGTGCAGAGGTCTAGGATAATGGACAAAATGTCAAAAAGGGACAGAGAGATAAAGGAGGCCAATCAGGGAGATAGGAATCTGGGTCTGCCTGGTTTGGTTAGCAGTCTGGGTTGGGGAAAAGAAGTGCTGAATCTAGTTTAAAAGCAAATGACTAGAAAGCATAATGAAAACATAAACAGAGTACTTACTTGTGCCTTGCTGAAGAAAATGATGTAGGTTGGTGTCCTATTGCTGGTGATGCCAGATGTGAAGACCTGTTGCTAATGGAGAATCCCTATTATTCACTTGCATAAGCTTGCTGTGTACCTGAGGGAGAGAGTCAGATTGATTGGCAGAGAGGTCAAGTGAAAAGGATGGATACAAGGGTCTGATGCAAAGATTCAAGAAGCAGGATGCCCAGAGGAGAAACGCAGAGAGCGAAGAGAAATCTGTTTGCGAGCTCAAGGGGCCAGGGGGTGGAATGGATGCAGAAAGGAGTCTTGAAGGCTGCCGATGCTGGCATTATTGTCGACGTCGGCCGACTGTTCGCCGACGTCGGCGGTCGCAAAATGGGGACAGAGACTAAAAACAGCCTCTGCGCATTCTTGCACGCCGCCGGGTGAGGGATTGTGGGAAGAATGGTCATGAGGATGCTTAAATGGGCGCGGGAGGAAGATAATGAGAAGATTTGGCATAATAAAGGCTAAGAGGAAGGTGGAGGGATTCAAGGGAGGATCCAAGGTAGCAAGGGTGAGGTGGAAAGGGGGCCACTTAATTGACATATTTAAGTTATTTTAATCAAATGAGTGGAGGGGACTAAGGCCAAGGGTTAGGATATGGGTTTGAGGTGGACAAGGGGGGAGAACCAAGGTGCAGACACATTTGTGGTGTCTACACTCCCTTAGTAAGTTGGGAGGTAACTTTATCTATTTTTGAAGATAGTATTTTACAACAATGTGAAGATATGTCTATCAACATTGATGAAACTATAGACACTTCTTTCTCTTTAAAATTTCCCATAGATTCTATGACTTTAAATGAGAATATAATTTATAAGGATGATCCTCCCTTATTTATTAGCATCAAAATAGGTGATATATAAGTTAATCATGGATTTATTGAAAAAGGTTCTAGCATGTGTGTCACTTATCTCAATTTCATTAAGACTCTTGGATATTTAGAATGTAATCTCAAGTCTACATACAACACATGCGAAGGATATGTTAGAAGGAAAATGACTCCTATAGGTTATGTGTGGCTTCCCATTACCATCCCACATATCACTATCTATGTGAAGGTGATGATCTTTAACTTCCCCCTTTCTTATAACATCTTGATTGGTAGGTCATAGACTCATTGCATGAGAGCTATTACTTCTTCTACCTGTCAATGTGTAAAATTACCTCATAATGGAGACATTTATATGATTCAAGGTGACACTAACCCTTGGAATTTCAAATAATTCTAAGATCTTATTGTCTTCAAGATTCTTAATCTTGATCCTTTACCAAGTATTCAATTCCATGAGTCTCAGTGTCTCAAATTTCTTATTAATTCAGCTTGAGTTTATAGTGGGCATCCTGAGCTCATTGGTAACATTCCTCATAACCTCTTAGATTCTAATCATGATGAGGCTTATGATATTAACTTAAATATCCAAATTTCCAATCTCTCACCTCATCTCATCTCATCTCATCTCATCTCATCTCATCTCATGGCTTCCTTGCAACCTCATTCTCACAATCCTCCTTGTAATGACATTCATGTATTCTTAACCAAAACTAGGCATTCTATTCACCACACTGCCTTAGATGATAAGGTTATCCCTACTTATTTCATTAATATCCATACTCCAGATTATGATGATGGATATTCCTTAGATGATCCACTCTTAGGTGGTCTTGTATAGGCCTATGATACGAAGATTATTTGTTATTATTCTTCATTACTTGAGTCTTTTTTTGCATCTCATCATTTTCCTTAAATTATAGTTCCTATTTTTTGTATTTTTCCTTTTATCATAAGGTAGAGATGGCACCAACACCTCTAATTTATAAGGAGCCATTTAATATTATTCTCATGGATTGTTCTATGACTAGGCCTTACCATTTTGCTAGGTACCCTGACCCTCATAGGTCATTTACCCATGAGGTTAGTGTAACCCTCCTTAGACCTTCTATAGATCTTTCCCCTCCCTTAGTATAACCTACTATAGTTAATATTTTTCTCGATCCTACTATAGTCAATCCTATTTTTGATCATATCCCTATTTTTGATGCTATTGCTCCTTCCATTGAGCCTAATTTCATTCCTTCCTCATCATCACCCTCCCTTGGTGATGGTTTACTTTCTTTGCCTAAAATGGCTCCTATACCCACCAAATGGGTTGAGGAGTGTCCTTTGGCATTTTAAATTCCTATTTTACCTCCTTTTATGAGTGTATCTACTAAAAGCACTAACAAGCATATATATTGCTTCTATGGGATATATAAGCATTCTTCCACCCATTATCATAAGTTGCACCAATATATTTATACCTTACATCCTTCTTCCCCATCATTAGACAAAGCCATACCTCCCTTAAAGTTACTTATTAAATATATACCCAAGTATAGTAAGGCATATTATCTATGGAATCTATATGGTACCCATCATACTAATAATTACCAGATCCTTCAACATCTTAGGTATCACTTTATAGCCATTCTCAAAACTTCTTCCACTCTTCCCATAGGTCATCCTCATAATAAGGATCCTAATTATTCTCCCATGGTTCCACCTCTATGGTTACATTTCCTCTTATGGTCCCTACACCACCTTCTGTGCATCCACCTATGATTTCTTAACCTATGGACCTTCCCTCACCTTTGGATCCTTCTCTACCTATGAGTCCTTCACCAGTGGATCCTTCTCCACTAGTGATCCCTACATCTCCCATAGAGCCTACTCCCACACATTATCTTGACCATCCCTTTCCTAATTTCCCTCCTCAACATGATCCTTAGAGCATTCCTACTTTTTTTGTGGAGGAGATTAGAAGAGAAGTATTCACCTAGTATTCATTAAAGATTAAAGAGACATTATCAGTAGTTCATCTCTAGATTCATAGAGATTTATTTGATGTCTTGGATAATTCATGTAGATAGATTTATTAGTATTTATGAGAACATGCATGGTGCTTTTACATTTTCATTTGGGTTGGACATGTGCTTTAATCTTATCTTTATTTTTTTATTGTATCATTTGACACTGTGTCAAAATTTTCCTCATCATATATGGTGATTTATTGCTTGTTGTACTATATATTTCTTATCTTATAATTTATATTTCACATATGATTTTCCTTATTTATCATTAATTTCTCTCTCTTGATTGATTTTTTCTCAAAACTCTTTTTATTCCTCTTCATGATTGTTTATTTTCTTATCTCAGTTTTTCATGGTTAATTATAATTATGACTTGGTTATAAAAAACTTGTTCCCTTTGGTCATTGTCTCCCTTTTATCATGTGATTTGTTAGAAAATAATACTACTCATTACTATCTCTTTACACTAGTCCACTTTTTGTATCTCCTTTTTCCCTTCTTCTTTTTCCACAAACTAAACATATACATGATTGAGACGTGAGATCATATGCTAGTTCATTGTCAAGCCTCAGTGTCCCATTTAGTATTTGTTTTTGGTTACTTAGATTACTTTATACTTATCCTATAACTCATTCATGTGTATCACTTCGTCTCTCATTATTGGTCATTCCAAGTCTATATGGAGGAGGAATCTTAAAATCCAAATCATTTAAAGAAAGGGTAATGATATCAAAAGGAAAAAATATTTTTAAAATTTAAATCACACTAAAATACATGATTTAAATCACATCTCCTTATTATAATAAAATCTCAAAATCCATAGTTGGCCTCATGGTAGAGCCGAGGTCCTTTGGGGTGCAGTAGGCTAGTAGATTAGAAGAGGAGAATAAAACAAATATTTTAGTGATACCTACTTCTCATTAAAGTACCCAATCTTTGTAGTAGACTGATGGCTATGTAAAGGGTCTTAAATAATGGGAAACATGGTGTGGGAATTAAATTCCTTTTTTATTTTTCTTGTACTAATATACCTTTATGACTTGATATTAGTAGCATGCCTATGTGCCTACAAAGTTTTGTGTCTATAGCGAACAAGTTTCCTTTGTACATAGATGACCACTAGTCACTTAGTGTCTTCTCATGTCCTTATTATGCCTCTTTCTTCCTAAGGTCTTATCATAATATTCCTAAGTCTTGATTTTTACACTCCTTTTTTCATTCCCTATATCCCTCATATTTCCTCTTGATAAATATTATTTTGTCTACTGATCACCCCCCTTGGGATTTCATTTGTGAGTTGAATTATAAGACTATGGATAGGACCCAACCATCCTCATAAATTATAAATATTTTACCTTCATATTACCCACATACTTGATTACCTAAATTTTCCTATTTATTCAACCTTAGTGGTTTTCTCTTTGTAAGTTGCAATGTAAGACTATGGATAGGACCCAACATTTCTCACAAAATTTTCCAATACCCAAGTCACAATACAAAATTAAATGTGTCAAATATGAGATAACATTAGATTGATTATGAAGTTACACATCATTGACATGTTTCCCAACTTGATTTACTGTGTTTATGCTTACTTTATTTCTCTTTCATGTTTTTATTTTATTATTTTTTGAGTGCATGTAAGAATTTAACCATTTCTTAAAATTTTCATGCTTCCCAGATTGAATTAGTGTGATCAATTTAAGACTAATATTTTTCAAATTTTATTTTTCTTTTATACTTCCCAGCATGATTTAGTATAATTGACTAAATTTATTTTTTTAATACCATTTTCTACCTATTTACATACCTTTCATTTTATTACATTGTTGTCATACTTCCCAATGTGAACTAATATGATTTTAATTGTTTTAATTTGGTGTAAGAATCTTTTTCTTTGGTTTAAAAACAAATCCCTTTTTACCATCTTATTTTATTGTCTCTTAGTTCTTTATACTTAGTCATTTCCTTTTATTACATGTTTCCCAGCTAGAAATACTTTGTAGTACATTTTATTGATTGATTTTATTTTTCTAAGTCCTTTTTGCTTGTTTATTTGTAACCATTAATGTGATTTTCATAATGTTAGAAAAGAAACCACATCTCATAAATTTTATATAGAATATACAACAAAGTTAACTACATGTGCTAGAAAGAAATATATCCAAAACATCCACAACTACAACTATAATGAACAAATATAATATCCCATAATGAAAAAATACACAACCAACAAAAAAAAATTTTAAAATGATCCATATATATACATCTCATGAGTTAGATACAATAAACACAACAATATACAATAATCTAGCTCTATGGTTAGGTCACATCCTATTTATCTCATGGCCTAGCCATGCTACTTGCTAAGGCCTCAATTTGACACCTCCAAATAGTACACTATAAGGAAGTCATCTATGATATTAGTCCTTCTACCTATCTTTGTAGATGCTCTACCTACACCTGTGACTATGTTAGCTAGGTCTAGATCTATATCATCTACACTACTATAGCTAGATGCATAGCTCTTTCCTTAGCCAGGGACTACCATGCCTACATCTCACCTACACCCATCTTTGTTGGTGGCTACATCCTCTCTCTTTATGTTCATAATTGTCTCACTTCTTCCCTAGTTAGTATAAACCAACTCACTTGAGCTGAGGTAGATGATACTCTAGGTTCTTCCAATGTAGTAGGATTATATGGCTATATAGTCTCATCTAGGATGGCATGGAGTGATCCCCTCAGTAGGGACCCCCATATATCCTCTACATCCTCAACTACACCTAAAAAATCACACCAAATAGTTATTATATTACTATTATATCTCAAAATATCTATCTATCTGTACTTATAAATAATAACTTAAAGCAATAATTTAACCATATTTTCTTACCTATATATGTCTCAACTAATATGGTCTCACCATCTATGTAAAAACCTATCACAATATCCCCATCTATGTAGCCTCCTAGTACCTCCTCTATATGGCACCTCCTTAGCTCAAATCCCTCTATCATTGCTCACATCTATCTCAGCCTATGTTTGAGTGGTCTCTCTATCATTCATCCCTCTTCTGGCTGCTCTACTAGCTCATCAAGGATGACATTAATGGTCATAATTTCTCTACTATCTCCTTCTATCTCTACTACTATCATGTCCTTGATGGTCATAGTTTCTCCTATTGTGGAACTAGTAGTAGTACATTTGGTATCTCTACCTCTACCTCAATAGCCTCTTAATCTACTCATCATCATGCTTAACTACTCCATGGCTACCCACGATGTGGTTTAAGTATTGATTTGAATACCTATGGTCCTAATTCTCTCCTCCCCCATGTATCCCTCACATATCAAGATCAATACTTAGGCATCAGTATTGGTGTCATTGGATGAGGTAAGCCCATCTATCTTACCACCTATGCCACTAGATGTAGTTCTTTCCACCATGTATAGTGTCTAATAATCTCTATCCTCTCTATTATTAGTGTAACTATGTGCCAAATTTCTGATGTAGTCACTATGTCTCCATATGGCTACCGCACTATGTCTATACATTCACTAACTATAACACTAATACATGGGGCATGACCCATGCTACCTAGTCCTCTCTCCATCTCTACACTTGAGGTAACTTATCATCAACCACATGGGGCAACCCAACTGACCAATACATAGGAAACCTCTCATATATCCAAACTATCAATAATATAATTAGTCCCATAGTCTTCTACCCTCTAACCAACATCTCATATAGATCATGTACAAGTCTGACCCAGATGATATATCCCATATCATATAGAACTAACTCCTCTAGAATCATCTTACTCAAGTATACCATGAATAGTGGTACCTTATTGTTCAAATTGTGACATAGCACCTATTGTGTCACAATTCCTATCATAGCTTTATAGATATTTAGAATCTATGATGTATATACATCATTCATATTAACTCTCTATTCTCCCAAAATCATTTCTTAGCTTATAGTCCACATGGCTAAGGCTCTCCTCTCCTCTATGTTGTCTAGTATCCCTAAGGTCATCAGTTCTCTTTTATGGGTAGTTTGAGGATGGGATATCCTTTAGTGTGATGGCCACCTCTATCACATCCTCATCCACCTCCCATATGAAGGTGTTAGTCAATCATTCCTAATAATTGAGGAACATTATTAATATATCTGAACTCATGGGGATCCTACACATATCAACTATGCTTCGTAGACATATGGATATTAGTATAGCCCTATCTCTATCTAAAAATCACTCCAACAATGCTGGTAACTAGGCCACACAACCTAGGGTAAATTTTAGCAATGAATATTCATTAAATCATGAATATTCTAGTTTTTGGATTTTGGTTTTGACCATTTTTTAAGGTTGGTAGATGGGATTAGATTGCCAAAATTTTAGGGATATAAATTATTTTAGGGGTCAGGTCACTAACCCTTTACAACATTGTCTTATAAAGTAGTTTAATTCACCACACACACACACACATATAATATACCCTAAGATATAAATTATTTTGGGGGTTTGATAGAGTCATTTGATGTAACCACTCAGTAGAGCTATTCAGCCTAGTCATTCAATAGAGATTTTCAATAGAGCTATCTAACCCTACCATTCAACCAATCCATTCAACCCTATCATTTGGCAAAGCTATTCTACCCAATCATTTAGCCCAGACATTTGACCCTAATATATGGTTGAGTCATTTGTCCCTACCATTTGGCTAAGCCATTTGGTAGAGCCATTCAGCCAAGCCATTCAACCCAGTCATTTGGTAGAGCCATTTAGCCTAACCATTCAGTAGAGCCATTCATCCTAGCCATTTGATCCTACCATTAGGTCAAGCTATTCAACCCTATCATTCAACCAAGCCATTCAACCTAGTCATTTGGCCCAGTCGTTTAGCTTTGAGAAGGCATAAAGCATGGTATAAAAAATTTAAACTTGTGTTACAAAACCCCTATTTGGGAAAAAAACCTATAAAGTAAAATAAATTTAGACCTATCAATTTGCCAAGGTTATGAATCAGATTTGCCTAAATGAATCTAAGGAGGTTTAAGATATGGGATCTTAAAATTTACCATACATCTACTAGTCTCCAGAACCTCCATCATCTCTATAACCAAGAAACAACAAAAGATGTATTAGTTCCTTCATGTCATATATAGTCAAAATACATTTTTTTACATGAAAAACAAGCTTGATTTTTTTTAAACTTATTCATTTTTAAATTTTACCCTAGCCTACTCAATCATTCTTTCCCTCCTTTGGCCATTTCAGACCATTCTAGCCCTATTTTGGCTTTTAACACACTTTTTTGTGCTTATTCTATTACTTTTTGACCAAAATTTCCCTATTTTTGCCTTAGTTGACTCTAAAATATTTGTCAACCCTCTTATTTTCCCCTTTCTAGTGTTGTGTTGTCATTCTAGACCTTTTGAATCAATTGGTAAACTACATTAGGGAGATTTCTTACAAAATGTATAGGGTTGACTCATACCTATTGGGTCAACACTATGGATTTTGCTTAATTTCAGCCTACTGGGATGACTAGGTCAACCTAGTTCATTTTACCTGCCGACCCCTTGCATTTTACTAAAAAGTGCATTTTTCTTGATTTATTCCTTATTCCTCTAAACCTATTTCCCATCTTGCTATTTTCTACCCCTAGATTCTAATTTTATCTCATTCTGATATCTAAAAATGCTTAAAATTCAAAATTATTAAAAATTCACTTAATTCAATATAAATTTTAAAAAGTGGTTTGAAATTCTTAGCTACATACTTGTACTGCACCTGTTACCACCTCTGAATCCTCTCCCTATCTAGACTATCATCTTCTTACCATCCTAGCTCATTTGGTCTCGAGAGATCTCTTTTTTCTCCTTCAAGTCAAAATAAACAAATGACTTGTCTTTTCTTGTATTTTAAAACACTTTTTAACAATTCAAATTCTTCAATTATTATCCTACAGATTCCTTGTTCCATTTACATCTATGTTTTTACTCATCCATTTTCAAATCCATAAAATGCATTAGATTCATGATGACATAGAGATTCTTTTTCACTATCATAGGTCTATCTTATTAAAAAAATTAATTTTGGCTATTTTTTGCACTAACATCTATAGGTTTACCTAATGTTCTTCACATGGGATGCCTTCACATTTTTTTTAGTCTACTTCTTTATCTAAAACACTAAAGTAAGGAAAGGTATGTTTTTTTCAATTTTATCCTTTCCTTTATCTTATTTGATGCTTAATGCACTTTACTTAGCATTAGCATCATGTGTTATCATGTTCTTTTCTTGAAGCACCAACTCATGTTACATTTACATGACATGTGATGAGCTTCAAGTGGGCCATATGTATACACAATAATTTCAAAATTTTATTGATTACTAATATTTTGTAACTTATAAGAACCTATCAAGTCTCAATCTCATTGAGTACATGCCTTAAGGGGTGTACTAGGAAAGGGGTGGGTAGACCATCGATGCTTCATAATATTGTTATCCCTTTTACCACTTGACATTTACACACTAATCTTCTAAAACCATTAACCCTAATCTTATTCTTCTCAGTCCTACCCATTCTAATCATTTTCCTCTTTCCATCCTCTTTTCTTTCCTTAATTACTTTTGGGACTATCAATTAAACTAGGTCAACCATGGTTGACCCTATATAGTCTAGGGCATTTTTCACTTTTAGGGTTTGTTAGCCTTTCAGCTAACCTAACCTAGACCTAGTGAATTATCCTCAAAAACATATTGGGTCAACCATGGCTGACCTTATACAGCCAAAAATTTTAGAAGGATTTAGGGTAAATTTGACCTATATATACAAGTTTATTTCCAACCATTTGAAGATAGATAAGTGAATAAGAATAAGTATGAATGAACATCTACTTATTGACCATTATAATTCTAGAATAAAGCTTAGGGTTCAATACTTTATTTGGAGATATAGATCTTGTCTTATAGAGAAGTATTTTAGATGCATATATAGGTTTTATAGCCTATAACTAATTTTTATTTGTTATCCTTACATACCACAATAATATCTTGCAAAACACCTTGGCCAAAGGAAAGATTGAGGCTTGTCAAGTTCATCTTCAAGGTAAGTATTCCTAACTTTATTTCTCCTTTGTAAGAGTAGATATAAAATTTAGTTGTTCTTCTCTCTTCTATGTATTAGGATTTTGTATACATTGATGTGAGTATATGTCTTCTATGCATTTTTATTTTAGTTGTTTTATTTTTTTTCTAACCCCAACTTTTTGCCATAAGATTTGGTGTGAACTAGATTATATTTACTTTCTTTTTTATTATATACAAGTGAAATATCAAACCTTAGGACTCTTTAAGGGTTATTACATGATTGTGTTAGACTGTAAAATTTAAAACCCTACCTCACATGGTTTATTATGACAAGTGATCCCTTAATCAGGTCTAACAGATCCCCATATTAGTCATGATCCTACTTAAAAATGTATCTGAAATTGGAAGCGTAGGTATGATCTATCTTTTTTGATCCAAGATTGATTTATAAACATGATTCATTTTTTATTGCATATAGTGACCACTTTTGACTATAAATATGTGACTAAAGTGCTTGAATCTCTTTTATGTCATCCAATTTAACAAGTTTATGATCCAAATCACTTGAATCTTGGTCCCACTAGGTGTGTCATAACTATTAACAGTCCAAACTAAACCTTAAGATAAGGTGTTTTAGACCTCTCTAAGTTTAGGGTAACATGGGATTGGTTTAAAGGCTATGGGTTAACTTTAGGAGGACCAAACCTCTAGTTTATGGGGATATTTCCCTTAGTGAATCAATTTCATCTCACTTTATAAGACCTTATGATTTTCTAGAGTGAAAATTGATAGAGAAATGCATGAAAGAAACCTAGTGTAATGAGGTGATGCACTGATATTGGTTTATCCATTGTAACTGATCCTTAATCAACACTTTAAAAATCAAGTAAATACTAATGACTAAAACATGATTTATATGAGATCCTAAAAATGAGTATTTCATGTGGAGGCTATTCTATATGTTTGTAACTCAAAGGTAATGGATGAGAGTCATGTCTAAGACACTATCAACCAAATTACTCTTAAAACACAACTACCAATACTTTGACACATCACATGACCTACATAATATAATATTATAGTAAATAGGTGAGGTAAAAGACCTTAAAATGAGGATGAAACTTCACACTTATGAAAATAAACAAACCATAACAAACTAAGTTAGAAAATAAATTTGCAAATAGTCCTTATTTATTGATTTATAGGGCTTACAAGATATAATTTGGGCAGATTTTCATGATACCCAATCAAGGGATGGATTAAAATGGAATTAGAACCTAAATATATATAATAATTAAAAATAATTATAATATAATATTGAGTGTAAATGTCATGAAGAGGATATAATTGTCACCATTCATTCAACCAATAGTTACAAATAACCCTTTATGCTCTCTCATGTGTTACCTTCAAGGTTAGTGGTCTGTAATGAGATTTTTGGGAATTGAAGTCTATTTATAGCCAAGGTTGACCCCATAAATAAAAATTTCACACAAATTTTTTTCAATTCCCTCTACTTATTATAGTTATAAAGCATTGAAGTGGTTCAATTAATCCCCCCATGAAGCATTTAGTAGTCACCTCCTTGCATGCCAATATGACTTGGAAAATTGCCATAACCTTCATGGTGGAAAGGAAATGGGTTTGATCACCTAAAAATGTATTTATATGAGTTTCATGACCATGTATTTACTCCATATTATCCCTCTAAGCACATGAACATCTTCCTTTGTTGATTAAGTAGGCCTATTAGACAAGTAGCCTAATCTCTTGACTGTTCATTGCTTGGATGACTATGAGGATTAAATGAAACATTAAATATGAATTATTGAGACTATTTAAAGAATAAATAAACATACCATACCATGATATATGCCTCCAAAACATCTCACACCTATAACTCTACCTTACTTAGGTGACTAGGTGACCTTCCTTTAGTACATCTAGACTTTCTATTTGGTATAGACATGTATGATAATTTATAGGTAAAATTGTGAGTGTTTCATGATTTGATAAGTTGAAATATACCTCAAAATAAATTCTATAATGATTATAAACTCTTGACCAAGTTCTTCACTTTGGATTTATCCTTAAACCTTTCTAAAATAGTCTTTCAAGGAGGTCTATATAATAGCCTATATAGACTAGTGCCATGGATGGGATCCCCTAAGAGTGAACTATGAGATCCAAGTGTTTACCAAGCCATCCCAATGAATTTGGTTATAAAATCTTCAATATCTTCTCCATTGAGTCACTATTAGGGTTTTAGGGATGTTTAAGGGGATTTGGGTTCTTAACAATGGTTCATAAAGGTTAGGCCCTTAACCTATGAAATAATTCCACTAGTTTCTTCTAGACAAGCACCCCCCCTGCAAAAAAAAAAAAAAAAGACTTTCATAAAGTGGTTAGTACCCCATGTAACTATTATGTATAGTTATTATCTCATCAAGTTGCTCTTCAAGTGAGAATTATGCATTTTATGTACCCATAAGGTGCTTTTTAGGCCAATATGACCAAATATTACCTCTCTTTTACAAAGAACTATTTCTCACACCTCTAAAACTCTTGGATAAACATCTCCATGATGGTTTGAGATGTTATCTAATCCCATTTTATCCTTTATTTTAGTCTTTAATTAAACATGCTTTGAGAAGGTGTTAGACCAATGTTGGGCCCCTATTTTAGTAAGTATGGGATTCATGCAAACATGATAGACATATCAACATGAGGTGATCACTTGGAATGATTATTTTTGTTTTAGAATCTTAGCACTAGCTAGAGGAATCAAAACTTACCTTATACCAGTTGGTAGGTAGATAACCATTTATAGGATTCTTGAGACATCTTCTATATTAGGTGATACATGGTGACTATAAAATGAAGCTCACAAGGTGATGGAGTTGGCAAAATGATCATAAAGGATTCATCTTGGCACATTATGTGCACACTCCACCCTGGTAAGGGATAATGTTGTAGAGATATTAAAAGAGCTCAAACCAACAAGCAAAAGACAATACAAAATTGATGCAGTGAATATTTATAAAATTAGTTTTATATGTTATAGTTGTCATTAGACTTAGGACTAGCTTGAACACCATAAATTCTTGGTTTGTATTCACTTAATCTTGCCTATTAGCCTTTAGGTAGTTAAGTAGCTTAAGAAAATTATTTACTCTATCTTTAGTATTATGAACTCTATTTTATATGGACTTTGATTAATGAAGAACGGTTGCAATAAAACATATTATTTCTAGTTTGAATGTCTTTTACTTTTCTATTAAATGACATAGTGGTTATTGTGATGCTAGGAATTTGATGATGGAAGGGAGGTTAGATCAAGTGTTAGTCTCAAAATGAAATCAAAATGACAAAAACACACAAGTAAAGCATAAAACCTCCATGCCTAGATCATATGGGGATCTTGGTGAACAAAAAACAAATAACAAAGCTCAACTAAAATTTAGAGAAATTACAAGTTTTCCTTACCTTCCTTTAATGCTCCAAATGATGTGTTCATTGGCTTGCTCAGATTGTGCTAAAAAAGTATTCATCAATGGGGTTTGGCTATTTCCATCTCCTCTTGGTGACATGCTTAGATTAGCTTTGGCTTGATGTTGTTTTAAAATGTCTTGGCTTGGCTTATTTTTTGCATTATAACACTATGCATTTGCTTGATGAATTAAATCCTATATTATAACTTTACTATGTTCTAATCTCTCTAAATGAAGAGATTTAGGCTTTCCTTTATAGGCTTTGAAATGACTTGGAATGAGTTAAATACTAATATTGGTTGGCTTAGTTAACTCCAATAGGGTTGAAAGGTGTTAAATGGTCATGATTAGCATGGAATAAACATGGGTGGGATATTTTCTAAAAATGACAACTCACAAAAGCTTAATGATGAAAACCTAAGATATTCACTAATTTTTTAATTTTATTTTTGATAATTGATTTAATTATTCATGGATGAATTCAATTAGGATTATAATGTTAATAATCTCTTTTATGCTTTTGAATATTTTCACAAGTTTGGATTTAAATGATTTAGGCATTTTCTCTTTTAAGTTGATTTATGGGTTAAATTGATTTAATTGCATGTGATGAAGCCAAATTTGAGACATTTAAAAATGCTTAGGCTAGATGTTCAATGGTCAGTAAGAATTGATCTAAAGTTGGGTATAAAGCCATTGGTGGCTGATTTTAAATGTCTACAATTTTCCCCCATTTGGGAAGATTTTATAGGATGCCCCTTTGAGGGAGCTATTGGAAAAAGGGTCGGCAAACAGTCCCTCAAAATAAGGAAATGAGTGGACCAAACAAATGAAAAATAATGGGGTGACAAAACAATGATGTAGCCAAATTTGGTCAAAATCATTGAAAATTCAAGTGGGATAGTGTACAATGGTTTCCCCAAAGGTGATTATAAGCATTGTATCCTAATATTGGAAAACATGGTATGATAAACAATGATTTTCCCAAATGTGTCTATAATAATTGAGAAGATGGAGCTGCCCAAGTTAGGGCATACAAATAAGATTAAAACATTCCCTAGTTGGGTAGGAGAAAGTGAATGATTTTCCCAAAGGTGGTTATAATCATTAACCCTCAAATTGGTGATAACACAATGATTTTCCCAAAGGTAGTTAGAATAATTGAGAATGTAGGTGGGATGGTGTAATATGGTTTTCCCAACGTCGATTATAAGCATTGTAACCTAATTATGGAAAATAATATTGATGGATGATGATTGAAAATTTGATGAGTGTAACTTGTTATAGAGGATAAAAATGAACTAGGATAACATGCTAGTAGGGGGATGCTCATCCGAACTAGAAAAAGTTGAAATTCTTTCATTATTTAATTACTTTGTTTGATATATGATTGGGATTAGACCAAAAATGTTGCTAATGCCAATGTCAAGGAGATGTTGATGCTGAATTGATGGTGTAAACTTCTCAAAGATGTTTTATGTTGTAACACTTGACAATAAGCATCATGATATAACACCATGAGGACTTGGCCTAAATATGTATAATTACTAACTCCCATGATCTAATATTAAAAGGAAAACAATGCACCAATGATAAAAATCATGATGACAATGTTGATGTATGAATATGGATGGATTCAAGAATAAATGTGCAAAAAATCACCCAATGAATGCACATACAGTAAATCAAGGCAAAAATAATTAAAGAAAATAAATAAGCACACAAACAAACTAAACACAAAGAAATAAAGAAACAAACAATGATTGGTCATAATGATAGTATAAATAATGTGATGAACATTTCCCATAGAAAACAAGCAACAACTTAACAAAAAAAATGATAGGGGATTATAAGATAAGGAAGTGGGTGGCCAAGATATCTCCATATGCACTAGGCAAGTGGACATTACCTACATAGTTCCATGGACGTGATGATCTAATAAAATTTTTAGGGTAAATGTAGTTCTCCCAAAAAATAGGATAGAAGAAAAATGATGATGATCAATAATCAAACATGATGGATGTGATATAAGAATAGGAATGATATTTCATAATAGAAAGTGCATGGGATAAAAGGCTAAAAAGGATGGGGAAACTAAGTGACAAGTGATTTCTTGTGACTTAGTAAGGGTTACCAAAATCTTTAAGGAAAAGATGTGGTCAATGTTTTTGGTTTTTCTAAATGGTTTTCAAATGTTTTTAGAATTTTCAAGTATCTAAACTCAAGCAAGAATGATGAGTTAAAAAATGGTCCAAGCTTAAAAAATGGCAAGGGAGTTCAAACTTGAAATGCTCATAAAATGGTTAGAGGGTAATGGCAAAGGGGGACTGAGCTGACCTAAAAAATTATTGCGCATGACCCACATAGTCCCAAAATGGCCCTAGTTCATAGTAGTTCCACCTTATAGTGGAGGAACCTAACTAGTGTAGTAGCTAATTTAAACAAAATAGGAAAATTTGGAATAGAGGAACAATATGGCATAAGAATGGCTAGTTGGTATGTTAAGGCACAATAAATAAATGTTTCCCCTAGTTTGCCCATAGGTAGTTATAATTAGGATATAACATATTAGATCAATGATACTAATTTGGCCATAGGTGGTTATAATTAGTAGCAAGACTAGTAAAACATTGATCTATACTTATATGCAGATATAATCAGGCTCACATACACAAACATGATTAGAATGAACAAGAAAAGAAAGATGCAACTACCAAAACTTCTATCTTACTACTCTAAAATATTGATTCTATCTTGAATGTTTGAAATAAATACTAAAAATGATTTGATTATTCATGCTAAACATGAAACCAATAGATGAAACAAGGTCAAACATGCTAAGATAGGATGGATCAAAACATGCTTGGTTGACATAATGAAATAGTAAAATCGATACGTGATAGGCTAGTAGGTTGATAGGATGATAAAATGATAGAAATAAGAATATTTATAATATGGTAAAACTTGAAATGGTCCTCATAAATTATATATCGAGTCACTTAAGCATAGTATTGCTTAAGGTGTATAATTTTCATAGGATCATCAAGTTCATCCCCGTTTGGTGTGGTGAACATGTATGATTTTGCACCATAGTCTGTAATAATGATGAAAGGACCAACCTAGTTGGGTTTAAACTTTCCTTTATGCTTATTTTTGGCCATCATATTTTTTATATTTTTTTTGAGAATAAGATCACCAAATTTGAATCATCTATGTTTCATGCATTTATTGTAGTGGCCATGAAGTCAATTATGATATGTTTTAATGTTATTAACTACATCCATGAATTTATCATCAATTAACTCCACCTCTTTCAAGTGAGCTACTTGATAGTTTTCATCATCGAAGACATGATTCAACAAGATATGTAATGAAGGTAAATCAACCTCAATGGGAAGAATGGATTTAGTACTATAAACAAGTGAGTATGAAGTGGCATCTACGGGAGTGAGGTGATTGGTATGATATGCCTAGAGGGTATGGAATATCTGAAGGTGCCAATCATGGCCTACATCATTGACAATATTTTTTAGGATATTGACCATGGTTTTGATTGATGCATCATCTTGGCCATTAACTTGAGGGTAATATGTCATGAAAAAGTGTTGTTTGATTTTATATTCATCAAATATCTTTTATACATCCTTGTTATTTAATGATCTACCATTATCAGATATAATGTCAAAATGGATACCATAGCAGTAAATGAAGTGGTTGAAGATGAATTTGGAAAATTTCTTTCCAATCATGTGAGGGGTATATCTTTAACCCACTTAGTGAAATATTTAGTGGTGGTAATGATATGTTTATGTCCATTTTATGAGGTGGGATCTATCTTCCTAATGAGATAGAGGCCCCATATAACAAATGGCCATGGTATTAACATTGGTTTCAAAGTCTTGGCTATGGCATGAACTAGATTAGCATGTCATTGACATTTATCATATCTTTTGACATATGTAGCTACATATGCATCAATTTTTGGCCAATATTAACTCATACATAAGAGCCTTTTGGATAGGATGGACCCATTAGTGTGGGCTCCACATAATCCTTCATAAACTTCTCATAAAACTAGTATATATTTTACCAAAGGTAAAAAATGAAGCAGAGTTCCATAAAAACTCTGATGATATAGGGTTGCTTTGAGTAAGGTATAATGTTGGGCATTGTGAATGAAGGATTTGGTTAGTTTATATGATAATTCAAGTGGAAAAACATGGTTGTGTAGGTAAGTGTATAGGTCTAAATACCACGTAGAACTAGGACCAACAATACCACATATCATTGTGATGGTTGATGATTCATGAGCTAGAATGAGAAATGTTTTAATGAAAAACTAGTATTCCTTGGCTATATATATTTTTCAAATGAGAGATCCAATTGTATCCATTACATCTTCTCTTTTGTTACTTTCCCTTAGTATATGTTCAAACTAAATATCAATAATCTATTGATTGTGAGTGTTGATCATGGCCTTGTAGGGAACTAGCTTATCATCTTTGGTATGAAAGTGGTTTGTAACATGATTGATGATTAAATTTGAATCACCATAAACCTTTAAATGAGATATGTTCCATTTTACTACCTATTAAATCACTGCTACAAATGCTTCATATTTAACCATGTTAATGGTACAAAGAAAGCTGATTTTGAATGACTTAGGGATTAGATCCCCTTGGTGAGTTATAAACAAAAGGCCTACCACAAATCCATGTTCTATGAATGAAAAATCAAAACATAACTTCTAGTTCTGATACTAAAGAGGTAATTTGATGATGGTCATGATAGATTCATCAATAAATTGGAATGTTAGTGGCTCTGTGTCAACAAGGGGTGCTTCAACAAGTTGATCTATAAGAACTTGCCCCTTGATGGCTTTTTGGTTTACATACTTTATCTCAAACTCACTAAGAAGCATGATCTATTTGGATATGAAGCCTTATATAGTTGTTTTAGATAGTAGATACTTGAGCATATCTACTTTTGAAATGACCATGGCTTTATTATTCAACATGTAATTTTATAGTTTTTGAGTTGTGAAGACCATGGCTAAAAAGGCTTTGTTTTATGGGCATATAATTATGTTCATATGCTACTAGTGTATAGCTTAGATAGTACACTACATGATCCTTTCCATTATCATCATTTTGATCTAGAAGTGCCCTTAGGGCATTGTTAATAGCTAATAAATATAACAAAAATGGCTTTCCCTAAATGGGAGGCCATAAAATTGGTAGATTTGTAAGACAATCCTTGAGTTATTAAAAAGTTTTCTAAAAATTGCTATCCCAAAGAAATGGTACACCCTTATTTAGTAGATGTGTAAATGGATGGCACTTATCAACCAATTGATCTATGTAGTGTTGAATAGACTAGATTTTGACTTGAAAACTATGGAACTACTTTAAATTGGTCATTAGTGGCATTTCTATTATGACTTATATTTTAAATAGATCAACTTTGATGCTTTGATGAGACATGATGAATTTGATAAAATTTATGGAAGTAACTCTAAATACACATTTATTAGGGTTGAGCCTAACTTTATATTCATGTAGTCATTCAAATATCCTCTTTAATGCTACTAGATGATCGACTCTGGTCTTTGACTTACCTAGTATGTTTTCAACATAATCTTTGACAACGTCATGCATCATATCATGAAATATGACTGTCATGGATATTTGATAAATGGCCCCTACATTCTTGAGACCAAATGGCATAACCTAATAATATAATGTTCCCCATGGAGTGGTGAATGCTATTTTGTGTTGGTCTTTTGATGTGATTTTGATCTGATTGTAGCTTAAGAAACCATCCATCAGTGAAAGCATCTCATAACCCACTTTAGATTCCATAATTATGTCAATTTTTAGAAATGGAAATTCATCCTTAGGGAAATATTTGTTAATGTACCTAAAATAAATGTAGATTTTGATTCCTTTTAGCCTTTTATTGACTGGTATAACATTAGAAATCCATTCAGAGTAGTCAATTGGCATGATACATATTGCTTCCATGATATTTTACAAATCTTTCTTGACTAATACAATAATATAATGATACATCTTTCATAAATTTTGCTTCAATTTTTTGGCATTAGGATGTACCACAAGGTGGTGAATAACCAAGGTATGATACAAAACTAGCATGTTAGAATATGCCCATATAAATATATCAATAAATTCCCTCAATAGGGTTGTAAGGACTTCACTTTCTTCCACAGTGAAGGACTTCACTCTTTATGTAAACTTTGATATACAATGGATTATTATGCTACGGGCCAAGGGATGAAATATCACTTTGGTTGAAGGTTACTTGTTGAGTTGGATCTAGATGTCCAACCAAATCTTGAAATTTGTTAGGGGATATGTCATTTGGAACTGTGGATTGACCAATAAAATCTATCAAAATGTTTTTATGGATGGTTGATGTACACAATAAATCTAAAATGGAGATTTGTGTTGATCTCTTTTTTAATTGTTCCACAATGTCAAAACATCTTTTCTTATATAGTAGTAAATGGCTTGTTTCAAGGTAGAATGATTGGTTGGATGAATAGTGAAGTGGCAGATGGTTGTGGGCCTAGTTTGGTAATCCTTGATCATCGAGTTGTGATTGTACAATTAGGATTAAGTATATGACCATTATTTCTAATAAATTATGGTGAATGGGGACTAGATAGGATAAGTCTCAGTTGTTGATACACTTTTTCATGATTATAGGCTACCAACGAGCTATTAATATAAGGTCCTAACATGAGAATCCCTACTTTATAATTTGCCTATGTGTGGTCTTAGGTCAAGGAAGGATTACCAAAATGATTTTGTTGATTTGGTATGACTAGTAATAGTCTTATTTGATTGGTACTTGGTTTAGGATTAATAGAAATGGTGTTAACATGACCTCCTATAATATGGCCTACAACTAAGTTATAGTCATGTACAACTACATGGTAGGTATGTTGGTTATTTGCACCATTCTGACCTTTATTTTATTTATTATTTTTATGCTATTGGTTATATTGTTATTTATGTTTATTTAACCTTGGTAGTTGATACTATTATTTTTGATGTTGTATTGGCCACTATTATTGTTCTTATTGTTGTTGTTGGTTGTTATGTTAGGGAAAAGGATTCTAATAAATGCCAAGACTTTAATTGGAGGTGGAAGCTCCATGATCCAATGTGATCTCTCCATTTTCAAACATATTATAAATTTTATGTCTAATTTACACACAATGATACAAATTATGGCCATTAACTTGATGAAAATTATAGCATTGTTTTGACCTGTACTAGTCTATCATGTTAATGCCTTCACAATTTTATCTTTTTGAATAGGCTATTTAATCAAATTAGTTACTATGATCTTAAAAAATATTGATTCTATAGGCTCTCCAAGGTCATTAAAATCATAATGAGTAGGTAAATTTCATCTTAGAGGAAGAGGGTTTTGAAAAGTCATAGATTGTTACATTTTTTGTATTTGCTTCACTGGGATAGGTTGTTACACATGTTATGGATAGTGAAAATGTTGTTGGTTAGGAGTAAGATGGAAAGGTGGCATAGGTAGAGTAGATGGTGATTACACATTTAGACATGTCATGACTCTGTTACTTCATTTCATACATCATTATTATTATGATTGAATTACTTGGGTCTATCATTATTATTAGCCTATACCAGTTGTGATATTTGTACTTGGACTGGATATTGATTTGGACCATTGTTTTTGTTTTGATTTTGGCCATTGTTCTAATTTGATGATGTTAATTTAATGATCCCTTTATTAATAAGGGATATTTCAATCACTAAACCTTTTTAATGATTTATTTGAAGTGTGCACACATTGAAACTATAGATAGTAAGATATCTCATGATCCAGGCAACAATTTAGGTGACAATTTGGGTGATGGGTCCACCCCAATTGATGATAGAACTTTTGGGAGCCATAACTTTTGCATCGTAGCTCTAATTGACTCACTGTTTGAACCGTTGGAAAGATAATAATGAGGGGAACATAATGAGATGGAATTTAAATCTAGTAGATGAAGTTTGACCCCCAAAAACCCAATGGAATTTCCCAAAAATTTAATTTTAGTAGTGTAGTCTAAAAATAGTAAGTTTCTAAAAATAGTAATTCCTCGAATTTTGTATTGTTGTAAATCATGGAAGTCAAACCACTTAATCTCCCTCAATATTGGTAAACTTCCACATCATACTCACACCTTCAAAACATGTATAAATGAATATTTAACCTAAAATAGAAATTAGACATCTCTTCTTAGAGATAGGCATATGTTTGGGTCTGCAAATTTGATCAATAAAACATCTCTTCTCAAAGATAACATTATTTGAATTGTGTTGTTCTTATTTATTAAATTATCTTTCAACCAAAGATTTCAAGTTTTAGATCAGTGGTATCAGAGTGGTTTGTCTTTAGAGTGTATGATCCTAAGGATGTGGTTAGATTACAGGAAGCTTGGGTGGAAAATAGAACCAACAGACTATCCACTTATTCACTCTAAATGACTTCAAATGGTAGACAACACTGAGACATCTAATCCTTTCAAAGAAATGGTGAATGAAACCCACCAATAGTAGCAAGTGAAGATGCTACAACAATTCACTCAAATTCTCTAACAAATCTCAATGGGAAATTATGGCTCCTCATTTGCACCTCCACATCCTTTCAGTACCCCAACACCCTTCAAGGTTTAGGTGAATTTTGATATCCATACATTTGAAGGAAAAATCAATGCTGATGTAGTAGAAAATTGGTTGGATCAATTGTCATCTTATTTTTCTATAAACAAACTCACTGATAAAGAGAAGATTACTTTTGCTCTTTTGAAAGCATCATTGCCTATCAAAAATTGGTGGAAAGTGTACAAAAAGAGATCCAGTGTAGATGATATTGGCCTTGAGATGAAACCTACATGGGATGATTTCATAGAAGCTATAAAGGAAGAATACTACCCCATTGGAGCATATGATGATCTATAATAGAGTGGCAACAACTTCAACAAGGTAAGGAATAGTGTGTTCAAGATTACACTAACATTTTTCATTCTCTATTTGTGAGATTGGGCATCCAAGAAAGTGAGAAACACAAGGTTCTCAAATATCATGGTAGATTACAATGGTACATATGGGGAGAAAAGGAAATCTTCAAATTGGAAACCATTGGTGAGGCATATAAGTTTGCAGTGAAGATTGAGAAGAAGCATGGAAGAATGAATATGAAGAATCAACTTTCAAATGGAAAAGTGACAAAGAAGGTCAAACACGAGGCAAAAATTGGAAGCAAAAGGAAGGAAAGACTAAGAAGTGGTGTGATTATCACAAATTTGGAACTCACTCCAAAGAAGAATGTTGAGCCATCAAGTCCTTACTTTCTAAGTCACAATCCTCAACATCTACTACTCTACCTCATATAGACCCTATAGTCAAAGAGGTTGAATAAGAAATTGTAGATACTAATCCTGAAGCCATTATTACTTCATCACAGACCCATGAAGAGAGGTTAGATGACAAGGAAAGGTTATTTCACTCTAAGTTATGGGTGAGAAGTAAGCCTCTGCATTTCATTCTTGATAGTGGAAGTTAAAAGAATTTAATATCAACTAATGTTGTGAAAATACTAAATTTATCCATGAAGCCTCACCCAAAGCCATACAATATTAGATGGTTTAGTCTAAGGAGAAACCTTTGTGTCACGCACCAATGTCTTCTCTCATATGTAATAAAACCTTTCCAAGATGATGTCTTATGTGATGTGGTCAATTTATATGTTTGTGATGTACTATTTATTTAGCTATTCATGTATGATCGACATGGAATCTATGAATCAAGAACTCGAAGGATCACTCTCACTCTTGGAACATGATGCTATAGGGTATCAGAGGTACCACCTTCTACATCTGTCTTTCTGATTAGTGCCAAGAAATTTGTTCTCATGGTGGTCAAGCCACAAGAATCCAAAAGGGTTGATGTTATAGCCCTGACTACATAAATAACACAATAGAAGCAAATAGATACCAAGCTAAAGAAGTTCACGGCCTTCGATCCACAGACTGATGGTCAGATAGAAATGGTGAACAATCGGGCCCTGCACAGTTCCATAAATCCTAGTCCCTTCCAAGTATGCATCAAGAATCAAATTGAAGTACAACTACCACACTTGATGATAAATCTTGATCCAATGGGGACCATTTATTCTCAAGGAGGGAGGGAATGATCTGGGCAACAATTTAGGTGATAATTCGGGTGATGGGTCCACCCCAATTGATGATGAAACTTCTAAGAGCCATAACTTTTGCATCATAGCTCCAATCGACTCACCGTTTCAACCATTGGAAAGCTAATAATGAGGGGAACGTCATGAGATGGAATTTAACTTTGATTGATGAATTTTGACCCCAAAAAACCCAATTGAAGTGTCCTAAATTTCAATTTTAGTAATGTAGTCTAAAAATCATAATTCGTAAAATTCTGTATTGTTGTAAATCATGGAAGTCAAACCACTTAATCTACCTCAAGATTGGTGACCTTTCACATCCTCCTCACACCTTCAAAACATGTATAAATGGATATGTAACCTGAAATAGAAATCAAATATCTCTTCTGAGAGATAGGCATATGTTTGGGTCTACAAATTTGATCAATAAAACATCTCTTCTTAGAGATAACATTATTTGAATTGTGTTATTCTTATTTCTTAAATTATCTTTCAACCAAATCTTTCATGTTTTGGATCATCTCACTGTGTAGGCTTTTGGTAAACATAGAGGCTATTTGCTTGTCTAGTAGACTATGGGTAAATCACCTTGTAAGGGATCTCCATCATTATAGATAGTTTGTGAAGATTTTAATTGGTTTATATTTTGCTTGTGTCAAGTCTACTAATGAAATATCATGCTGAAGATTATAAAATAAGTACTACATGAACTTGTCTGAAAGATCATCAAAATCAAAAAATAAACTATTTGGTAATTTTAGGAACCATTCCAAGGATTGTCTAGCTAGACTTATTATAAATAAAAATAATAATAAATGTCTCTATTGGCCATTGGTTGGCATGCAAAAATGAATTCTATCAAATGGGCCTTGGGGTCACCTTTTCCCTTGTTATTTTCAAACTTTGGTGACTCATAACTTAGAAGAAATAGTATCTTCAAGTACTCCATGTTGAAAGGGTAAGAACATACATCATCCAACTTGAACTTTTTGACTTGTTTTGTAGCTTGGATGGTGGTAATTACATCCTTCATTTGTGCTAGCTCTTGTTTGAGGAAACTTGTGGGGACTGATGTGATAATTGAGAGGACATAAGTGGATTAATTTGACTAAGGTATGATGGAGGTATTTATTAGGGAATGTTGGATTGGATAGGGAATGAATTAGGAATACACATGCATATGTTAGGGTGTGATTATTGAAATATCACATACTACAGTGTGATATTCTAGTTGGGATTGGGTATATAGGCCTGATATTGGGAATCGTGAAGTTGGGATGATGGTATATGACCATATTATTCTTATTGAGGTTGAATATGGAAATGTTATTGACTAATAAAACCTTTTTGTTGAGGAAGGAATTGTGAGATATGACCCCATCTTTGAACTTATAGTATATTCTACATGAGAGGCAACTATTGCCTAATAAGTACTTGAAGAACATTATAACCTCTTTATTATGAAAATACCTACTGGGAAGTGGATGCATATTAGAGATTAAACATTTGTTATTAAATAATATTTACATGTTATTGGTTATATGTCACTTAGTTTTGAATTTTCTTATTAGTCTATGATTGAAGAGGTATGTTCACTACTACCTAGAGAGGTAGAACATTAGTTACCCCCTATTGAGGTGGTAATATGTTTGGCCTCTATTGCATGGGTGTGTTTGATGGTGCCTATTGTTATGGGATATTACTCATCACTTATTAGGGTGGATTAATATTCATCACATTCTATTATGTCATGACACTGGTCATTAGCCGACTACTTAATCCTTGTTGTTGGGTGCTAAGAGAAGTAACTAGTTGAGGATTAAAGGTATTTGGTTGAAAATGGGATTTATAAACTCTTACTACTTGAGTTTGTGAACCACTAATAGTTATATTTAAAGGCACATTTTTTGTTGACTATTTTTTTATACATTAACACCACTTTGGTCTAAATTGGACATTGTTTTTACATTATCCACTATGTTTTGCTCATTGTTCTGTGTGTAAGTAGAAGACACTTCTTTGATAGTTATGGTATTGAACATGTTTTTAACCAAATTATTTTTTGTAAATGGGTCTAAACCCTAATTTTAATGACCAATCAATTCCATTAAAACTCTTGTTGAAGGAGATAAATCAATAAAAGTTTTGTTGACATGGTCATATGATTAAAGTTATGTGTTAGGGCTTGATATGTCTAATATGTTGTCTGAATTTGAATGAAATGGTCCTCTATGAGACCTCTTTTCATGATAAGCATATGAGGATTTTTATAGGGTATTGACAATATAGAATTAGGGTTACTAGAAGAGGCTTGATCATTATTTTGATAATATATGTTATAAGGCCCTTTTGATAGATTTTTCAAATTATCATGCCATACGTCATAGTTTGATGGTATTGTACCATAATAAAGATTCTATTGTTGGATGTTTTTTGCATATATAAGTACACTAAATAAATATTTTATTGTCTAATATTGATATTGATTCATGTATGGAGGCATGCTAACCAAATAATTGGATAAAGGATCTTGACCATGTTCCTTTATTTGAGTGTTGTATGGTGGATATGAATTCATCTACCAAACAATTTCATCTCCATAAGGGTTTTGAACAAAGTGCTCTTATGTACTAACATTTACATATCCTATATTGTGCATATTTTAACTATATGTATAGTGATTCATGGTTAAACCTATAACAAATGTTTCACAACAAGATGGGATTAGAGTTATTAAAAATATAAAAAAACTATGTCTAAAAAGACAAAGAGTTCAACTAAGTCTAACTTGGTCTAAGGTGGAGTTGTATCTCCAAAAATTCTATACAAAGACTTGGTAAAAATAGTATAATGTCAAATGTATATCCTTAAATGTTTTACATAAATTAGGTCATATAAAATGACATAAAAACAACATGCCAAACTCTAATGTCCAAATGTGTTCCAAATAGGTCTAAACTAGGAAAGGGAAATATTGCTAGGTCTTTTATCCAAACTTAGAGTCAAAATCTAGGATAAAACATGATGTGATAGGAATTTTGGTCAAACACAATGTCAAAATATAGACTTGAAATAAAGGATAATTATGATGATTAATCTAACAAACTTGGAACAATTTAATAAAGACTAATCAATTTATTCTGGACATAAACATGATCTTATTGGTACAAAACACTAAACAAAAGGCACTTTGAATATGGACTAAATTTATCAAAAAAAGGCACAAACAATAAAGTTTCCAAATTTGAGTAATCAATTATCCTAAGTTACATGACCCAGAAGATAAATATTTATGTACCAACCCCTATCTGTCAAGGCCTAAACTAAAATCAATCAATGTTTGGATCTGTACTTGTAAAATTTAATTAAATACTCAACTAATGTAAACTAGGATTTGATGATAACAAGATCAAAAAGTTTGAGAAACATGACTATGCTTAAACAAAGATCTAACAAGGCACAAAATATTTGTCTTGAACAATGATAATTTGGGACACAAGACAAGACAAGTCTGTTGAAATAATTATAAGGTACAAGACTTGAAATGATTTAGGCAACATAATGTTACATATCTCAATCAGGTGCCATACTCAATGTTTTTAACACAAAAGTTTTCTAAGTTAAAGTAAGGTGTCAAACAGATGGCATAATGTCTCCTCAAATAATGGAGTAATGTTGGACACAAAACTCATTCATGACATGGCATAAAAAATGTTTAAGTTTTAACACACCAAGAAATAAAACAATAAATGACAAAAATATAACTAAGTAATCATCCTAAATCCTATCAAAGTGTGGCAAAGTGGGGTTGACTAAAACTTACAATTTCTGACTAACTAGATTTATCTCATGTGTACAAACCTTTAAATTCTATATACAAGATAAGAAACACATCAATTAGATCTATGTAAATCATCTTGTTATGAAAAGGTCTTATCCTTTTCAAAACTATTGCATTTGTCAATTACTCAGTGTAGTGTGATGTTTTGATTAATCATACATTTTGGGTAAACTTACCACTAATAGTGATGGTTTAACCACTCAAACCACCATCCCAGTAGGGGGATCCCAATTTTTATACCAAGCATGGAGAGGGGTTGAAACATTTCCTGGAGATGAAGCCCCAGGTCAATGCTTCCCTAAAGAACTTGAGATAGGTAATGACTTCCCCTTGACAAGCCAAAATACATGAAAATAAAATACAAGTAGAAAGACTTTAGGATTGATTTTAGATCACCTAGTACCATACAAGTTTAGGGAAAGCCTAAGAAAATTTATTTTTACACCTTGGACTAGGAAGCAAATGTAATTGAAAAGCACTTTTTATCCCATAATTTCCCTATAGGGGATGGTGGGAGAGCATACACATGTTATCCTTTTTATGAAATAAAAATCAACAAACAAGTTACAAAAAATTGTGAGTGAAGTTTTATTTTTAATCACCAAATTGAATGTGATGCCATTCTTTACTATCCCCTTGGATTAATTGTGAAAAATTGAAATAAATTTGCACAAAAGACCAAATTAAGAAAGACCATCTAGTTTTCTTAATCCCAAAATCCAAATGTGAATGATGTATCCTAAGTTCATTTTAAAACACCAATTTGAAATGTTCAAGATTTAAACATGTGTTTTAGGCACCAAATTTGAAATGTTTCTAAGACTTAGCATGTTAGATTCATTTTAGGCACCAAATACCAAATGTGTAATATATATCATGTTCATTTTAGTGCCCAGATTAAAATATGAAAGATTTGACTAATTCCTTTTAAAATCCCAAAATGAAATGTTTGGTTAGTCAAAACAAGCAAATTTGGTGTTCAACTCAGTCCATCAACCTAAAATTGTTATTTAATAACCCCATAATTTGAAGAACTTTATTGATTGGGAAAATGATGTTTGAATTTTAGCTCTCAAATTTTGATCTTACTTCACACAATGACTATGGATGGTCACAAATGACTACCACCAGTTTTAAGGAAACTATGATGGTCAATTAATAGATAACTACTGTTGATTGAATAAAATTGATACCAATTGATAAATACCATCTTTAATAACCTATGAACCCAAAGGGAAAATAATAAAAGATAAATGCATTAATTTAGTCTTGGTTAGCATCAAGAATGAGAAAATCTACAAGGCAAAGTTAAGTTGGTGAATTAAAAAGCTTCTAAAACCTAGAAATCACAAATTTGAATGATGAAAATAATCAAAATGTAATATCTATGAATGTTTTCCACCTAAAACCTAAGAATTGGTGATTCACATATAATCAAGTTTAGTTGGGTAAAACCATGGTTGGTTTAGCCAAATTATCACCGGTTTTACCTAATTATTGCCGGTCTCTGTGTAAATCTAAGAAATAAACCCAAATCAAATTCAGCCAAAACAAGATTAAAAAATCACTTTTAGAGAGCTTCAAGCATCCAAATGAAGATTTAAAAGTTGTATATTGATGTCCTTTATACATGGGATATGTTGGTTCCTAATGAACATGTCATTTGTGATGCTAAGAATTTGATGATGGAGGAAAGGTTAGCTCAAGTGTTAGTATCAAAATGGAATCAAAATGACAAAAACACACTAACAAAGTATAACACCTCCATACCTAGATCATGGGGGGAGCTTGGTGAAAAAACAAAAAATGAAAAATCTCAACTAAAATATAAATAAAATTACAAATTTTCCTTACCTTCCTTTAATGCTCCAACTGATATGTTCATTGTCTTGCTTGGATTGTGCTCAAGAAGTCTTCATCAATGGGGTTTGGTTATCTCCATCTCCTCTTAGCACCATGATTATCTTGGATTTGGGTTTATTTTGATTTAAAATGGCTTGTCTTGGCTCAATTTTGGAATTATAACACTAAGCATTTGCTTGATGAATCAAATCTTGCATTATAACTTTACTATATTCCAAGCTCTCTAAAATAAAGAGCTCTATTCTTACTTTTATAGTCTTTGAAATGACTTGGAATGAGTAAAATCCTAACCTTGGTTGGATTATTTAACACAAGTAGGGTTAAAAGGTGTTAAATGGTCATGATTATCATGGAATAAGCATGGGTGGGATATTTTCCATAAATGACTACTCACAAAAGCTTAATGATAAAAACCTAGGATATTCATTGATTTTTGAATTTTCTTTTTGATAACTGATTTAATTACTCATGGATGAATTCAATTAGGATTTGATTAAGATTTTAATGTTAATTAATGTCTTTTATGATTTTGAATATTTTTGTAAGTTTAGATTTAAATAATTTAGGCATTTTCTCTTTTTAATTGATTTATGAGCCAAATTGATTTAATTACATGTGATGAAGCCAAATTCGAGACATTTATAAATTCTTAGGATAGATATTCAATGGTTGGTAAAAATTGATCTAATGTTGGATATAAATCAATTGATGGCCAATTTTAGATGTCTTTAGTTATAATGTTTTAAGTTCCATACATTTATGTTAAAAATGTTATTTTAACTTATGGTTTATGTCATTAATGTCATCCCTATGTTAAATGATGACATCAATACATCTTTTATATCAACTAAGTGTAGAGAGAGCATGCTCCAAATGTCCCTACTCTTTTTAAGAAGCACTAGAATTATGAATATTGAAGTGAGATCAGTCCCTTAACCCTTTTAATCACCTAAATGATGCTAAGATTAGTGAAATAAAGGTTTATGCCCTTAAGACTATAGAACAACCCCATAATAGGATTGTGCCTACCGACCAATATCCATAGTCCATGAAAGTCTTAAACTAAGGAATATACTTGAAACCATCCTTGAATTTACCAAGTCCCATAATCCATGACTTGCACCATGGTACATCTAACCCAACATAGGCCCTAGTTCTTTCTCTATTGTGCTTCAGGTGATTGCATAAGGCCTGTACCTTATGTAAATTGATGCTAGTGTAGCCAAGTGTTAAATGGTGAGTGTATAAAGACAATCCCATGTTTACACTTAGTTGTAATGATTCCATAACCAACTTATACAACTGAATGAGCACTTGACTTTGAATTTTTTACATCATTTTGGTTTCATTGTTGAGACTTGTGTTGAATTTTGCTATTACAATGGTGTAAAAGAATAATGTACCAACTCTACCTCAAAAACATTGAGCAATAGATTAAATTGGTGGAAGATAGATTTTTACTAAATAGTCTAATATACAAAGTGTAAAATCCAAAAAAGTGGGTTCAACATAACCTGTATGATGCACTATATGAGGTCTTTTTATGAGTTGCTTGAACATGTATATCAATGGTTAGCCACGTATTCAACCCTCCTTAAAAGAAGCTATGGACAATGCTATGATTGGATGTAGTGCCTAGAGAGTATGAAGACCTTGAATTCTACATGGACTAGCGAAGTAGACAAATGGTGGCAATGAGTGTTAAACAATTATATGCTTGAGTTTATAGTTTTAACATACTCATGCCCTAAGCAAGTAGAGTATCAATTTTTACACAAACCTAGAGGAACATTTATAAAGGAATTTGGTGTAGAGATTAAAAAGATAATGGGATTTAAAACTTTGGGGATGGAATCTTATAGTCCTTTCATGTATGAGAAATGCAAAGGGGAAAAGGGGATGTGTAGGTAAATAAAAATGGAAATGGATGAGTAGATTTACACTCAAGAGCTTAGAAGATAGACCTATAATAAGAGATGGCATAGGATAATGGAAGATATGGAATTACAAGCAAGAAGAGCATGGGGAAGGATCTCTTGAAATGCAAAAACATGAGGATGAAATAAATACTGAAGTGATAGATCAAGCTTAGTATTTGATAGGTGTGGAATCCATTGGGTTCCTACAAGACTTGGTGAATCAAGATACATTTGATGTTTCTACCCCCTTTGAACCTTAAGTAATTTCTCATTCACTAGATCCCCCACTTAAATAAAATATAGAAATGATAATTAACTCTATTTCCACATAAATTTTAGATACTTTGTATATTTGGAGTGTAACTTTGTAATATAATATATCATTCCATATGAGGAGGTGAGATTAACTACCTCTATACCATTAGGCACTAGCCTACCAAAATAAAATTTGATCATAATCATACACACTCAATTGATGCCAGCATCACAAAGTGGGCAACAACATGTAGGAAGTGTTTTGATACCACAAGTTAGTAGTATAATACCATCATCATCTATGACACCAACAATAACAATGGGGTTGGTGCCTAACCTAGTGGATGGAGGCATCAAAGGACTACCACCAATATATATTCTATGGGGATAAGTGCCTCAAATCTCATCGACATCCCCCCATAGAAAATCTATTATGAAATGGTCATGCCCTTACCATATTATCATCACATGGAAAATATTGTAGAGTATGTTCTGAAGTGTGAACTATAGTGGCACACTTTAGTCATAACCCAGTCAGATCATAAGGAAACCTAGTTCATGACCACTCTACTTGATCATGCCCATACCTAGTATAGGAAATTTGATCCTAACTAGGATATGGTTGACTATGACACCCTAAAGGAGGAATTCTTGAATTAATCTGACATTCAAGAATTTAAACAATAAAGCATCATTGGAATAGATAACCCAAGGACTCTTAGAAAATGTGAACTTGTATGATGCTAGGTTAAATACTCTCCTTTAGAATCTCCCTTATGACATTCACCCTTCTTAGCATGCACAATGGTTCATTTGAGGGTTATTTGTGCTATTTTAAAGAGCACTTTCCATGAAGACATTTATAGACCCTTGTACTATGCTTAGATCCAAGGTAGTGGGAAGTATAGATACTAGGATCATCCCATTTATAGAGGCATAGATTACATATATGGCCTACCAACTCTAAAATATTATTAGTAGCTCATCATAAGATGGTCAAAGTGGGTTATGGTGCACTAACTATGAAGTAGAAGGCCATAACATGAATAAATACCCTTGAAGAAATGTGTGCACATTTATTATAAGTTATGAAGTCTATCTAGAGGCATATGATGTTCATAACTACTCACTATGGTAAAGTACCCGCTAGGTTAACACAACCATCTATTATTGGTTATGTGATGCCTACACCCATACTACAATTGATTATAAAGTGATTGAAAAGATGCATGAGAAAATGGAAAGAGGCATAAGTTAGGCCAATACAGTAGTTGGAGGGAAAGATAACAAAGGAAATGAAGGATGTAGCCAATAAAAATTAAGTTTCAGGATGTAATAAGGCACCCGAGGGTGAGGTGGAGGATGAGGTTATAGAAGGTTCCCACCTCATTTATGTTACAATTACTACTCAAAAAATCATTATCAACATGATTTCACTACACATCTGATGTATGGGTATTGTCAAGGGTCCCATAAGCTCAAAGAATGCCCTGACCTATATAAAAATTTGACTCAAGGTAGGCTTAACATAGATAAGGGTGTAGTAATGATTAAGAAAAATCCAAAAATGGATAAGTAGACTCTAGAGGCATAATCAACCCATACAAAGGTGGTCAAATTATAAAAGACTACTCATAATTGATTCAACAATTAGCCATTGGTTGTGTCAATACCTAAATTACACATAGAATATGGGGATAAGGGTCGTACTGAGTGCATAACATGGCTTGAACCTAAATTTATACCTTACCTAGACTCAACATGCAAAAAATATGTATTATAACAAGCCATGAGTGTAATAAAAAACCTACAAGGGTAGCTAAAAATAGCACAATATCTAGAAGCGTAGGTTGATGCTTCTCAAAAGAAGCAAGACAACCAAGATGTTGATATACAAGAATTAATGGAGATCCTATGGCTACTACAAATAGAGGGGATGCTCCCCCTATTAAAGAGCTTATTATTGGAGCATGTAGACCAAAATATAGTTGAATTCATTATGCTACACATGGAAAGGGAATGAGAAGTTAGACATACACAAAATGTGGAGTATGATCAAGATCTCCTTGTGGATGCCACTATTGATGGATGATCTATTTATGAGGTCTTGGCAGACACAGGCACTGAGGTCAACATCTTGACCAAGAATGCTTGGGAGAAAATGGGTAGGCCATCCTTGAGGCCTTCCCTTTATGTAATTTTCATGGCCAATAAGAATAAACATAACCTATAAAAATTATGAAGAACATAGTTATAGATATCACGGGTACTCAATTTCACACTAAATTTGAAATGATCTAGTTGACAGAATAAGATAACTACCTAGAACATATAGGAAGGCCATGGTGATATGTAAAAAACATAGATATATAATTCAATAATCACTACATGACATTCAAAAATAGAAAGGAGAGCATAGTTATAATCCTCTCACAAGACCAATGACCCCTATTTTGAGAGTGTGGACACCAAAGACAAGATCAACCATATATATAACATCACAGTACAAGGTGTCGAGATAATAAACCCCAATGATCAATGAGTACTTTATTAGGAAGATGGGTAATCATTGTCAATGGGTTTAATAAGAATATGAGATAACTGGTCAAAGATTCCTTTTGGTGCATGTAAAATTGCCAAAATAAGTGAAGATAGGATGCGTTTAAATTGATCAAACTTCTAAAAGGTAGGTCCTATATGCCAAAAATAAGTAAAATAGAGTGTTTTTCCTTAGTAAGGGCAAACGAAAAGTGATATAAAGATATGTAGTGAGTAATCTAGTAGAAGTATATGTTCGAGGCCTCAAATCATACATCCTAAAAGAATTGGATAGGATGGGTGCACTAGTGTATACATTGAAGAGCAATACCACTCATTGGTGGGAAGCACAAAGGCCTAGTTTTCCAACCTGGAAAGATGTGAAGGTAGCCATTTGTACTATAATAGGGAAAAGAATGAGGACTTGGAAATCTCAACTTATTTTTATGACTCTAAGCCCATAGTGCACATGAACCTTTATGAAGAAAAATGGAATATTTTTATAAAAAATTCCCCAAGGTACCTATGGGTGCATGACTTCTATAGGACCTTAAATACTTGGGCATGAACATGGTATATTGTTAATGAGAATCACTATGAAAAAACCAAATGGGATGCACTTAAGGAGTGGTTTTTCCACATCTTCTCCTTTTATTTTCAAAATATTGAACTCATTAAGCCATTATAGATAGTTCAAAGGTTAATGCTTTAGGACACTACAATATTAGAGGAGCACCTAAAAGATATGTTCATTGAAAAGGGTTGGCACTCTTGACTTTATTTGAAGATCAAAACCTCAATAATGACTCCAATTATGAGGATTATGAAACATGGAAGGTGCACTAATAGACACTTTTGATAGGCAAGAAGAAGTTAGTATGTCAGGTTGAGGATAGTGCTCCAGAGGAAGAAGACCCTACCCACCTTCACATAAAAATAACTAAGGATAGTAGGCAAGTCAAAGATTTGCACTAGGAGAAGAATAAGTCCTACCATACATTGTTAAAAATTATAAAGGTAGATATCATCTTATAAGGGGAACAAAATATTTCTACTCTGGGCATATATTGGTCTAATATGGAATTGGCATGCATTGTGGACCTCCTAAAGAAATTCTAAAACTTATTCCCTAGAATTGTAAAGACATGAAAGGCATGTACCCATCCCTTGGGAAGATGAGAATCAATATATTAGATGTTACAAGACCTATAAAAAATAAACCTTACAAGATGAACCCTAATCTTCATGTCAAGTTCAAAATAGAGATTGATGGTATGTTAGCTATATGAGTCATCTACCTTGTGTAAGAATCTAAATGGGTTAGCCCCATAGTCATTAGTATCAAGAAGTATCGGCTCATAAAAATTTGTGTTGACTATAAATTTTTGAATGTCACTTGAGTAATTTATCCCTTTTTAACTCCATTCACTGATGAAGTTTTGGATGACATCATAGGCTGTCAAATATACACTTTCACTTATGGATTCTCAAGATACCTTTAAGTCTAGATTGAGGAGGAGGAGAAGCCCAAAACTACATTTATAATAAAATGTGGTTATTTCACATAAAATGTGATTCCATTTGGACTCAATAATGTAATAATATATTCTCTTGAGTGGTGATTACCAATTTTAAGGACTTCATTCACATGTTCTTCCAAGTGTACTTAGATGATTAGACTATGTATGGGTTGGTGAAGCATCACTACAATAAATTATGCCTAATGTTTGAGAGGTACAGGAAGTTACAAATCTCTTTAAACCTTAATACTTATGTCTTCAAAACACCATTTAGAACTTTACTTGGGCACATCATCTACAAGGATGTTCTATTCATTGATCTAACAAAAGTCACCATCCTCTTTTAGATTTAGACCCCATCAATGCAAAAGGACATTCCTGCCTTTCTTGGCCACTAAGGATAATATAATAAGTTCATAATGAAATATGCCAAGATTTTAGTGCCTCTAAAAGAGATATTACATAAATATGGCCCATTCTATTAGGGTAAAACACATGAATATTCATTTGAGACCCTAAAGCCTAAATTGGAAAACACATCGATATTGTAATTTCTTGATTAGATGACTCCCTTCCATGTCCATGTTGATGCATTTAGTAATATAATTGTCACCATTTTGGTGTAACTAGGTGAAGGAAAAATAGACCATCCCATTTCTTTTCAAATGAAAAAATTGACCATGGTAGAACATAACTATACCTTAACAAAGCATGAGGCACTTTCCATGGTATACACCCTTTAAAAATTTAGGTAGTACTTATGGGCAACTCCCTTCATCTTCATTATTGATCATAAGGCCCTTAGTACCTAATGAACAAACCCATTCTCCATAGGTTCATTTATCGATGGATAGTTTTATTTCAAGAGTTCTAGTTCTCTATTGTAGTAAAACTTGGAAAACAAAACTTGAGCTCAGACCATCTATCTCATATAAAATCTAGCAATATGTTCATGCCTATAGAAGATGATATGCCTAACACACAACTATACAGGGTTTACCATGTCCCTAAAGACTTGGTATAGATTTTTGCATTTATAATATATGGATCTGTTCCCTAGACTATTATGAAAAAATAAAAGTAGCTCACAATTCACACCACCCCTTTTCAGTTCATTGGTGGGGAACTATACAAGTTGAGCCATGATGAGGTCCTATGCTTATGTGTCCTAGAGGATGAATGGGACTCAGTATTAAAAGAGGTGCATAAGGGTATTTATGGAGTCCATTATGCTAAATATAATGGTGTGTAATGTACCAAAATTAAGCTTGTAGTGGCTAAGTCTATTCTAGGATGCAAAAGAGTGTGCCAAAACATGTGACATATGACAATTCATAGGAAAACAAAACCATTGGGATGAGATTCCTCTCAATCCCATCCTTTCCCAAACACCATTTTAAACATGAACCATTGAATTTTTTGGGGCTATTACTCCCATTGCAAGGCACATAGGCACATGATACATTTTGGTGACCATAAAATATTTCACCAAGTGGGCCAAGGTAGTGCCAACCATAAATTACATAACCACCCTAGATAAAAGGTTTATATTGGAGAAAATAATCATTCAATATGGGTTCCAAATCAATTTGACTAGTAACTATGGTATGTAATTCATCAATAAGACCACTCATATCATACTAATTGAATATATGGTGGTGTACCATAAAACAACACCTTATCATCCCCAAGACAAAAACACCACTAAGGCATTTAGTAATATATTAAGAATGTGACTAATAAATAAATTCAATGTTGGTCACAAGGATTGAGATGACCATGTATCAATAGTATTTTGGGCCTATCACACTATGTATAAGTACCTAAACAAGGTTATACCATTTTAACTAGTGTTTGACATAGAGGTCATTCTACCAATGGAGTTCATAGTGCCCACATTGTACATAGCATGTATTGGTTGATTGGATGACAAATATTATTTTAGTGCATGCCTAAAATACTTAGATCACTTGGATGAGACACATACCCAAGCAATATGGAGTGAAAAAGTAGAGGCATGTTAGAATATCTATTACAACAAGAACATCAAGTTTAAGGTAATTATTGAAGGAGCATTGGTCTTGCTATATGACTCAAAGTACCTCAAGCACATAGGTAAGCTATATATTAGGTAGATAGGACCCTATGTCATGCACAACATATTGGAGACTAGTACATGAAAGTTATGCATGTTGAAAGGTGAAATACTCCCTAGGAATTTCAATGGTAATATATTAAATCCCTATAGTTAATAGGATGGTACTTATGCTTTTAGAGACTGAATTCTAGATCATAAGTTAGTTTTGTTGCGATGATTACAATAAAATTTGGTGCAAGCCAAATATTTACTAATATTTTTTGTTATTTGTGTTAGGTGAATAAGTGTGGCACTTTCAAGCCTATAGAAGAAATCTTATAGCTATTACATGCATAACTTCAATTAGGTGAGTCGATCGAAGATGCTTTCTAGGTTCCTAAGGCTAGATACCTAAGTTATGGGTACATATAATTTACTAGAATTAGAAGGATTTGAGGATAAGTTGACAAAGGAAAGGTGCATAATATGATCATGTACAAGAAATAAATAAGATATAAGAAATCATTGGAGGATCAACATAGGAATTTGTATGGGGTATGGGAAGGCCAGAGCAAGAATAAATAAAAACATAAGAAATCAACCAAAAAATGGAAGTGCATTAGAAAGGAAGCACAACATAAAGGAGAGATGGAATCAAGGAGGCTGAATCATGCACACATGAAGCACTGCACCCAAGTTTCCATAAGAAAGATAAAGATCATACCAAGGTGAACAAATTATAAGAGAGGAATCATAAATATAACTAGCATCCACCCAATGGTTTATGGGAAGTGACCATTTTAATCACTTGTAATTTCACCAAATAAACCATTAAGAGAATTTAGTGACTGTGATGGTGGAGGCACAATGATCTATAATAAATGTTAATGTGATGGTGTATTTTTGTGGATTTTATGGGTTTAGTGGATTTCAAAAAATACACATGCTATCATGAAATTAATCACTAGCCATTAATGGGGTAGTTGAAATTAAGGTATAAAGAGGTAGGTGACACACTAGATTAGGTTACAAATTTTGTATGGATTTGAACCTAAAAATAGAGTCAAACTAGAGCCAAATCTAGATAATGCTACTAATTGAAAACTTGAGCACCCATAGGCCCCAAGAGATAATGGTGGAATAGAGATAGATCTTGCATTACATTTGATATTGGAAAAGAAGTGTGTGGAGAGATAATTGTGAGAGAACCAGATAATAGAAATTTTGAGTGACATCAAGGCCATCATTAATGGTGAATGAATCTCAAGAGATAAAGTCTTAGTCATATACCCCATGACTATGAAGAATTTTAAAGAAAGGTTAAAGGATTCAAAAAGATCAATAGATCATGCTTTAATGGAATCTAGTTTAAGATGGGAAAAAAGAGGTTAAGTTTAGGTTCATCATAGGGACAAGAGGATGCCAAGAAGGTGTAGGTGATAAAATAAGTAGAAGCTACAAAGAAAGAGGAATAGCTATCTTAAGGTGTTAGTATTTTAGAATTATACCCATATTCAATAACAAATCTTGCATAAAGATAATTTTAGTTTCCCCTTCAGGTCATAGTGGGGGAAACATCGATATCCTTCATACACACATTCAGATTAAAGGAATACAACCATTAAACACTAAGCAATGTGTAAGAGATTAACTAGGACTAGATGGCTGATACAAAAACAAATACTAAGGAAAACATGATGTTATTTGATGTCTCCATCTAAGACAAGTTGGTGACAACTGGCATGACCCAGTTATATGATCTACCAATTTTTGGTAAGTTAGAGGAATTGGTGCAATTCTTCCTCTCACATGTCCTTGGTGATAAATTCAATTTCATAGGGAGCCACATACATATATTGAAACACATCATCTATAGGATCATAAGACTCCTAGGCATATAGATGGACATCTACTAAATGATGGAGGATGATGTGGAGGTAGAGAAGGTTGTGAAACTCCTAGGCTATTACAAGGTAGGGTTCACATTCCTGATCAAGAAAATTTAAGACCCTAGCATGAGGGAATAAATGTTCCTTTTGAGCTTCAAAATATGCCTTAGTGGATGGTGGCCTAACTTAAGCAACACATACTTGTGAATTTCCCACCACATGGTATAGGGGAGAAGTTTAATATTACAAAATTTATTGTGGAAGAGATCATAAAAAATGTACTAGACTGCCATAAGGCACATGAGACCTTTAGGTAGGGTTCATGATAATACTAATAGTGATGGAGGAGATCAACATGATTATTAATGATAATGATAATCTATGGGTGTTCCCACCACACAAGCACCCCCCAATTCTGAAGTATCAAGAATTCACCTACCCACCTAGCTTCTCCCAAAAGTATAATCCAAGAGTACATGGGTGGTCTAATTGATACATAAAGACATTTAGGATTAAATGACACATCCTATAGGATCTCTCCCAATACATGGTATGAATGGCACCCTTTTCCATCATGATACACTTTTATGTAGTGTACCTAGCACTCATAGATGGGAACTTATCTAGTTAGATCAAATTATCTTATGCATTTTACACTAAATATTTCATAGTGGCGCTAAGGAGGATTCCTAATACATAGTAGTTAGGAATATTTATAAAGGCCATGGAATAAGAAAGGAGAAGGTTAAGGCACTAGTATGTGTGTCCAAGAGAAAAGGCCACAAAATATGAAGAGGAAAAATCCAACCGAATGAACCTCCATCCTTCTAAAGAGAAATTATAACTATGTGCATCTTCAATCTATACTATGAGATGAGCCATAGAATAAGGGTGTTAACCCTAAGAAAGATTATGATTGACTCCTTTTGATTGGTCAAGAATGGAAGCCAACACCAAAAATGTAGTATAAGTCTCCCCAAAATAAATAGGGAGAGACACTTGAGGAAATCAAGGATTGAATAAGGTTGAGGATCACCTCCAAAGAATAAGCTACACCCCCATCTTTGAAGAAGTGTGTAACCTTCAGATTAGAGACTGCTTCCTCCAAAAATAATTAGAAAATGAATAATTCTAAGGGACCCAATATGTTCCCTATAATAACTTTAGTAGAAATGGAGAAGGATGAGACCCCCATGCATGGACTAGAGGAAGAGATGGAAGAAGAAGGAAAAAAGACCTACATCTTTCAAGAATAAGAAGTGAAGAGGATCGCACTAAGGATTTACAAGAGGCTCTCTAAAGTAGAAAAACCATTATAATTAAAGAAGTAGATAAGCCAATGAGCTCCTCATCTAGATTACGCTCCACATAGCCTACATAAATAAAAGAGGAAAAGAGAAGGTTGTGGAAGAAAATGGGCCATAACAAGGAAGAAATTGAGATGACACTAGCACTTGAAAAGAAGAGGAGGGATTGGAAGTAAATAGTCCTAATTGAGGTGGATACTAAGAAGGCTAAGGTTAAGGAAGATAAGGCCAAGAAAGAAAACAAGATGAATAACATTCCCACAGACATAGAATTGGCCTTAGAAAAAGCCAATAAGGTACCTAGCACCCCTACCAAGAAAGTAGATAAATTTTCACAATAGGCACTCCCAAGTAGTGAATGGGTTCCTAAAGAAAAGGAAGATGATATGGGTGCCATAGAATAGTAAAAGGTGACTGAAGAGAAACCCTAGTAGAAAGAAGGTGTTGACACTGAAAAAATAGACTTGGAGGTGAGCATTGAGAAACCCTAGGAAGAAGAAGTGAATGAAGGGGAAAATTCCAAGGAAGAACCCCTTAAGGAATAAGAATATGATTCCTCTAAGGAAATATCTTAAGAAAGTGGAAACACCAGTGAAGAGGAAGAAGAGAAAACATAGATGGATATCACCAAGAAAGACAGTGCCAAATTAAGCATTAGAGAAAAGGTCCACAAAGGGTAGATGGATGAAGACTTATACATGTTTTAATTCATTCCCACCAAATTTACTACATCCAAGATGCACAAACAACTTACATTTTCATTTTATCAATACATGGATGAGTTGCACTTTGAGGTGCCTAAAAAGGCAATTTTGGGCCTAGAGAAACTAGAGGAAGGGCATGACTCCCTCATCATAAACCTAGTATTATATGGGAATGCACTTATTAGAATGGTGACTGAAGTGGTTCACAAAAATATCATCACTTATGGTAGGGCATGAAAATGGAAGAAAATTTCTAAGGATGCTAAAAAAGCACAAGCGACAAAGTTCAAGCTATAAAAGCTATGCAAGAGCATAGAGATGGTTAAACCATCCCTTCTAGTTGGTGTGGATACTTTGAACCTCTCTGAGGTTGATAAAATATGTGTGCTAGTGGAGTAAATGCTCCCAAGGATGAAACTAGAACCAACACAAGAAGAAGAAGATTTTTGTGCCATGTTATAGAAGTTATTTGTTTCTAATCTCAAAGAGGTAGAGGACCTCTTTGAAAAGCTATAGAAGGGCATAAATGTAGCTGATGTTATCTTCTTGAGATTTTCTAACCAATCATCCATTATAGATGTGTGCCTCAAAATAGACAAAAGAGGAAATGGAGAAGTTGATGGTGTAGGTGTACTTTGTAAGTAGGTTATAGAATGTGTAGATAATGGGGTATGATAATACACTAATAACCTAGATAAAGGACCAAGAGATAAACTTTGAATCACTCTTACATGATTTGTAGACTAAGGCCTACAAGCAAAGAGAAATCTTAGATGGGGGTATGACTAAGGCTAAAGAAAATATATAGGTCTTCATAAATGAGCTAGAAAATATCAACATATAATGTTACTAAGGAAATTAAGCTTTTTAACAAGGGATTTTAGGAATTTATCATTGATCTTAAGGAGAGTGTCCCCATGTTCTATGTATCGAAGACTTTGAAAACCTAGTCAAAGGGTAGACTAGTAATTTTGTATGGGGTAATATTGGGACCCTATTTTAGTAAGTATGGGATTCCTACCAGCATGATAGACACATCAACATAAGGCAATAACATGGCATGATGTTGCTATTTTTGCATCTTAGCACTAGCTAGAGGAATCAACACTTACCTTATCCTAGCTGGTAGGTGACTAACCATTTCTAGAATTCTTAGGGTACATTCTAGGTTGGGTAATACATGGTGACTACAACATGAAGATCACAAGGTGATAGAGCTAGTGGAATGATCATTAAGGCTCCATCTTAGCACTTCATGTGCACACTCCATCTTGGTAAGAGATGTTCCTGAAGAGCTATAAAAAGAGCTAGAACCAACAAGAAAAAGATGATGCAAAATTGATGCAATGAGGCTATAGATAATTGGTTCTATATGTTATGGATGCCATTAGACTTAGGATTATATTGGACACCATGATGGCTCTATTTATATATTCTCAAACTTGCCTATGATCCTTTAGGAAATTAAGTATATTTAAAAAAGTATTTACTCCATTTTTAGTGTTTTGAAATATTTTCTTATATGGATTTTATTTAATTAATAATGGTTGAAGAAAAACATAGTGTTTCTAGTTTGAATGTCTTTTAATTTGATATGTAATGGTGTAATGGTTATAATGTTGTATGTTCCATACATTTACATTAGGAATGTTGATTTCAAGCTTCTAGTTTAAGTCATTAATAACATCCTTATGTTAAATGATGATGCAAGTATATATTGTATATCAACTAATTGTAGAAAGATCTTATGTTAAATTTCCCTACTCTTGCTAAGAATCACTAACCTAAGTATGAATATTGAAGTGAGAGTAGTCCATTGACCCTTTAAAGAACATGAATGATGATAATATTTTTGAAATAAAGGCTTATGCCTTAATATTATAAAACCACCCAAACATAGGATTTCACCTACCAACCAATATGTATAGTCTATACAAATATTTCACTAAGAAATTTACTTGAAACCCTCCTTGAATTGACCAAGTCTCATATTTAGACTTGTATCACGACACAACTAGACCAATGCCGACCCTAGTTCTTTCTCTATTATGCTTTATGTGAGAATATAAGGCTTATGTCTTATGTGAATTAATTTTGATGTAATTGAGTGTTAAATGTTGAGCATAGAAATACAACCCCATGTTTTTCCTAGTTGTAATGAGTCCATAACCAACTTCGATAACTGAATGAGCACATGACTCTAATTTTTCTACAATAATCGATAGGCTTAAAGGTAGAGTTGTTATATCTTGAATCTAATATATATATATATATATATATATATATATATATATATATATATATATATATATATATATATATATATATATATATAATCACTTAGCCACCCTTGTTGATATGGAATCTACCCCTTATGACCTATAGATCATTTGTATTGGATTGATTAAGCCACTTACCTTTTCTTTATTTGTACATAGTCTTCTACCTAGGCATATAGGCATGTATTCAAGTATCTTTTAGACATGAAGGTCCCTATAGGTGGCTATTATGCAAAATTTTAAGACCTTTTTATCCCTCTGCCTCTTTAGAAACACTACATAAGATTCTTCCACTTTCTTGTATGTAGGATTGGAGTTATTCTTTTAGGCCTGATCCATACACCACACACTTTTCACATGATAAATAGTAGACCATTTGGGTTCTTAGGTGACCTGGGGAGACCATTAAGACTATTTCATATCCTAACTACCTCATTTAAAATCATTTAAGGGTGTAATTTCCTCATTAGGTCTCAATCAGGGTCTAGAGAGGGTTTTGGAGGTCTACCATCTTAATCATGGTTCATAGAGTATAAGAATACAATCCAAAACCTTTTTACATTAATATCTAGATCATATACCCCTTAAAATATCTTTAATAGCTCTTGGTCCCATGTAAACTATATGGTGAGTACTGAGTGGAAGTTGGCGACCTTTAATCTATTGGTAAGTATTTTGGGTGGGTTGATAGTTTTAAGGTTTATTCATAAATTTGGGCTCCCAAATCCCACTCTTTTCTCCATGGATATTGAGTTCATTGGGGTATCCAACTCCCCCTAAGAGAATTGGGTTTGAGTGTTCATGCCATGTGAGATATGAATGTTGTAAATGGCAACTTGACCTGACTTCTTAAGGTAATAGAGCTTAAGAGGGGTGTTAAGATTGAATTTGACATTTCATTATATTAATTTGTCTAAAACATCATACTTAGTGACTAAAACATCCTCATACACCTTATCATTTATTTAAGCCTATTGGGGGGGTTGTATATGCCACAAGGTAGAGGTGGGGTCTTGAGTCTTAAGGATTGATTTAGGCCTTATAGACTTAGATTGGGTTTTAGAACCTTAAGCCACATGTAAGTGTGTTTGTGGATTCATAGTTACTACATCACCTTTATCTATCTTATGTATACCTTTTACATATGCCCTCAACTACCCTTATCAACATTTCATTCCTTATCTCTTAGGTCTTCCATGACCATCATTACCCATGCCAAGTGCTTGAAAGAGTTGGTGTTGGTAACCTAAGAAATCTCCTCTAGATCTCTAAAGAGGTATAATTAGTGTTGAGGTGACATGTTCTCAAGAATTGACCATATCCTCTAGGGTCTAGCCTCACCTATCTCTACCAACAACACTTATCTAAACCATCACATACTAAATTCTATGTGTCCTAAGTGCCCAACTAAGAGAAGGAAGATTTATTGCTTAATCACACCATCAAGGACACTAAATAAGACAAATTACATCCAAAGAGGATGATCTAAACCTTTGATGTTATGTCAATTTCATGAGTTAATTACTCTGATTAGTTGAGTAAATTTGGATGCATTTAAGCTACTTTTCATGACTAAGTTATCTTACTTGTTCATATTTTCAAGCTTCTTTGATTTTAAAGACCATGACTTCTATACATTACCTCCTTGTCTGAGTTATCTCTTTCATATGTATATAACATGTTATGTTCAATGTTAGAGATAGATTATCATTCAACTTGTAGGTAGATGGATTAAATGTGTTGGTTGTTAAGAGGGATTTTAAGTAGGTCCTTGAGTGAAAAGAGTTATTTCATGTCATTATTGATATCTCAATGGTATACCTTGCATCTAAATCACACTCTTTTAGGATAGTCATCTTCATGGTCTATGACCCTTCATTGCATGTTGAGACTCAGCTATATATGGTGATTTGAAAACCCTTTTAAGGCTTGGCCTGAGTTGATCTCATGTATTTGGTTATAGTTTATCAACAATATCCACACATGGACATGCCCTTTTATCATAGTCATAATGGATTTTCTTGGTTCTATATAAAATTTGTCCTTGCTCTCAATCCTTAAGCTTTGGTATGAGGGTTCTAGGACCCTATGGATCTTTAAATTGAAATACAAATCCCATTATGATATGATTATGCTTGATGAGACCATAAAATAACATAGGTTCTTTGATAGATGCCATGAGTAGTATTAACCCATGTTTAAGACCACTTAAGGGGACCCTAGACATTCTTATCCACACACTCAACAAGGCAAGGCATTTAGGGTTCATTGATTAGACATATGGAGTGATAAATTGAAACTTATGTTTCCCCAAATTCCTTAACTTCTTCTAATGAACCTTAACCTCTGCTAAATAGGTTTGTGGAGGATTAGGATGCTAGTTGACAATTCATTGGCCTTAAGAGCCATAATGAAGCCTAGTTCCTATGAGAAATGGACTATTATATATGACTATAACACTTTTACTACCTTTATGGTGTCTTAATGATTTAAAATAGCCATTGTCATGAAACACTCAACTCCATTATGCACTGAAGATCAACTACACAGTCATACTCATTTGAAAGAAACATCTTGGGAGAGTTTAAGGTTCATATGACTACTCAACTTGAGATAAGGAGGAAATAATATATGAGTAACTCCATGAAACTATCATTATACCTTAAACTACTATCCTTTACAAAATATGTGTTAGAATCTCTTCTTTATGAAGGAAACATTGTCTGTAGTTTTCAACTTGAGGTAACTTGGATGTTTCTTGTTCCCATAGGCTCACATATGTGAACCATGGGTGGAAGATGAAATGAAAATACCATGATTACTTATATAAGATATGTATAATCATTATTTTCATCAATTACACCAAAATTACACTAAAACCATTCCAATCTTGACCCTATGTGGATTCGGAAGGCTAGTTTAATTGCCTTAAGTTATTAACCTTTGTTTATAAAGCATAAGCCACCATTTTTTAAAATAATGCAAAATATTTTTAGGCCATTAGTGATCCTTATTATATCTAATATTTTAGGTTACATTTTCTCTCTCCTATCTATACTAAACAAGAACCTAAGATGTTATCCATGGTTTCCAAGAAGGATGATGGAAAGGAGGGGTTGATTTTTTTTATTTTTTGGATTCAAACTCCTATATTTTCTCACCTAATGTTTATAATGAATCCCCTCTATAGATCACTAAAATTTTTTGACCATGTCCATACTATATGGATCCATACTTGCTTGAAAACTCATACAAAACACTAGTTTCCTACATTTTCTCAAGTTTTTAAACCTTGAAAATTTATTGGTGGGTAGGGGGAGGGGAAATAGGGTCTAAATTAATTTAAAACTATGAATTAATGATGGGGAAGTTGTAGAGTCATTGTTTCCCATGTGTGGGATCTTTTAGTGGATAATAAAAGCATTTTGATTTTTGAGTAGACACCCTTTACATATAAAAATATTTGATCGTGTCAATATGGTGGTCATGAGGAAATTTGAAGGTATGATTGATGGTATTAGTGGTGTTTTGAGGTTAAATAACATCATTATAAGGTAAAATATCCATTTTTGAAGGCAATAGATGTGATCTTAAATGAAGGTTCAAAAGAGGTGACCTTAATACCAATAAAATGACCTTAAAACATGTTAAAGAACTAAACAAGGTTATCCATTATTTATTATAACATCCTTAACCCCTCTCATCTTATCATATTTGCAATATTACAACATACTTGGATGAGTTCATGATAGTTCATAAGCTGTAACATTGGGTTATCTTCATTATGAGCAAATTTGGACCATTAAGACCACCCTAAGGCCTATTATGGATACTTATACATAACTAATCACAAAGAAATCATTTGACACAGGCTTAATAGGGTGTAGAAGATAAATACCATGTTGTTCCTTGACATGATAAAACACTTAAACCTATTGTCTTAACACTATAATGACCAGTGATCCCATTTAGACTGCCCTAACACTTAAATAGATATGAGAAGGGTCACCATGGTGAACTTGGGTACTCAAGACATAGTTTGACTCATTTCTAGGCCTAAGGTCATAAATAATTTAACAATGATGTCTTGGTCATTACCATATCTTCAAATTATTTATTTTAGTTATGTTTATGACCTTGAGTTTTCTATGCACCTTTTTACGAGCCATTTGGTCCCCTTTTTATTTTTTTATGTTTTCATCTTTTTATTGTGTATGATTTTTTATTCCTATTACATTACTGATGTTTTAAATTAGTTTTATGTGTCCCTTGTTTGCTTTTTATTGTTACTTATCTTAATTTGGATGTATTTTTGGGATTTTTAGTCCTAAGTGGCTTTAGGTTCTAATCGTACTATTTATAATTTTTCTTTATCTATTTTATTAGCCTTTTTGTTATAACCTATCCTTATTGATCCCAAATTACCAAAATTTCCAAGTACTTCAATTAGTCTTGAGAATTTTTCATGTTAATCTATATATTTAACCATACTACATTTTCACTCTAATTTTTATCTTTTTTATCCCCAGGGTTTCTCAAATATAGTCAATACACCCTCTATGATCGAGACTATGGTATTTACATGTATATATTTATTGAAAAGGTAAGTCCAGGTATGTATATATTACTTTCAGTTATTCATCTATCATAAATTACTTTAATTGTTTATTTTAAGTTATGATTTTTAGTGTTGTTATGTTTCCTTCCTAAAGGCCCATACCTAATTACAGTATTGTGAAATGTGATGAGCTTTGGGTGGGGCATATGTATACACATTATATTTTTCACTCTATTTTTTACTAATGTTTTCTCTTGCAGTAATTTATTGATGTATCAATCTCCACGAGTGCATGTCTTAAAGTGTGTATTGGGAATAGGGTGGGAAAGTGGTATTTCACAAGAGATATTTCTATTATACCTTTATTTCATAATCAATACTATAATTTTAACCTCCTCTAAGTGTTTATCCATATATTTCTCATGTTTACCTCTTGTCTAGATTTGTTCATATCCTTATATATTATGATATATACTGGATTATATTGTCCATTTTATGATTTAACCCTTATTTTCATATATCAAACAACCTAATACAATTTGTATGTGTTTTCTATTTTTTTTATTATAACATCTTGATCGATACCATTATATGTTAGTGAACATTTTACAACTATATCGACCAAGACAATATAATTAAATTAGAGTCTAAGGTTGATTTCAGGTATTGTAAGTATATATAGGGGTCATATTTCATTCATATCATATCATATACCATTTATTAGATCTAATTTTTCTTACACATCTTCCCTAAGTATCATTTGGGGGAATTGGTGGCTTATAACCCTATCTTGAGAAGTCTTCTCTTGTGGTGTCATTAAAGCTCAATAAGAGGTGTTATTGGAAGTTTATAATTGAGGATATATAGGTTTTCATGCAACCATTTAAGGCCTTGAATATAAAACATTAACTTTTAAATATACAATTGAGCCATAGAGGATATTGAAGTGTCCATAGGTCCACCCCAAAGTAAGTATTTCTTTCCCTACAATATTTCATTTATTTACATAGTATATTAGATATTTATTTTTGTTTTTTGGATGAATGCATGTGTATCATTACTTAGGATATATATATATATATATATATATATATATATATATATATATATATATATATATATAAAATATATATATATATATATATATATATATATATATATATATATATATATATATATATATATATATATATTGAATAATATGGTGTATCCATTGGATTTATTATACATACCATAAATAATTTTAGGTTTCATAAAAACTATTTGGTTGAACATTACACCTTATCCCTTTACAATTAGTCTAACCCATCCTCTAGTTCAATCATAGTTTACAACCATTTACCTTTGTTGAAGTCTAGTGAGAGATACATCTTTGTGTCATAGTCTTAGGCTTTGGAACCATTTTACCTTGAAATTTATGTTATAGGTAACCCTATTATATATCTAAATAATTCATTTGGTCCTTACATGATCATCCAAGTATCACATGCTCTATTTAATTGACCTTATTAGAGTCCTAGTTTATTGAGAAGAAATAGATAGTTGTAGGTCATCCTAGCCTATGAATACATAAAGTATGAGTAATATAAATACATGTGAAAGAAAAAAATGTAGATAAACATGTTTAAATTTCATATAAATACATAAATTTTATCAATTTAAATTTTGGAATAAGATGCCCCAAGCTTTGACATGGCCCCTTGGTATAGGAAAGTCCAACATCTATGTATCTATGTATAATATATATTTGTATGTATTATGTGCTTCTAATGTATAATGTGAAATGAATGTGCTTTTTTTAAATAAAATTTAATATTCTAAACATATGATAAATAAAATTTGAAAAAAATGTAAACAAGCAATCATGTCATGCTTAGGTCTTGATTTTTTTGTATTTAAAATTAATGTGCACAAAAATATATCCAATAAATCATCCTAATAATCAATGTAATTAATCTCAATATAATAATATAAATGGGGTTTAAATAGCAAAATTTCCCACCCATATAAATGTGTCAACAATTTTTGGTCCACAAGAAATTGGTATATTAATATGTCTAAGGAATGAACCATGACATGAATTAAATTAATCCATTAATGTCATGTCCTAATTTTTGTAAGAATTCAATGATACATATGGTTTAGAGATGATATTAATCAATTTAAATATATTTTTTTATAAGTGCCTTCTATATATGATGTTATGGTTAAAATATATTTCCTTTGGCACTTATGGCCTATGAATGTTGTATTTGTGTGCTGAGTTATATTAAAACCGAGAGGTGAGTATTCTTGCTTAAGTGTGATGAATTTAATGGATCATTCATTCTTGTATTTTTTAATTTTATATTATAATTGTATGAATATTTCCATTCCATCCAAAGTGATTATATGGTAATCACAATATAATTTTCCTTCTTGATGTGAAAATTGTTCCATTACTTGATGTCTAGTAGTTGGTAATGGAATACAGTTGTTATAAATTAGTAATTATAACATGATTCTTGGTTTATCTTGAAGAATTTATATTTATAGTGTTAGGGATGATTTTGTCTCTAAAAATTCCACATTTTTTATTTAAATTTTCCCAAAACCTTTATTAAAATGTGGAATTTATGACTTTTCTTGTGATTGAGTCATTTTTAACCATATAAAGGTTTGCTTTAATGGTGATTTTAACATGTGAGGATCATAGTGTGAATTAAAATCATTTACTATTCTAATTTTTATTATACTAATGTTTTAACATTATTTTCTTTCCTTTCCCTTTCAATATTATTCATGATCAAGATCCTTTGAATAACCATGCTTCTTTTGTATATGAATTATCTCAATATTAATCAACTATAATAGGTAAAAGTAAATTATGATAAAAGTACTCATATGGACCAATATGATAGAATTTTATCTTATGAAAACAATCATCTATGTTATCTTATATATCATCATCATCATCATTGTCATCATCACTATTATAAAAATTTATGACATGCAATATTGATATTTTGAATTTAATACCAAAGAAAGATAAACAAAATATTATCATTTATTGTTTTAATATCTTGTGGTTGTTGTTGTAATTTTTCCTTAATTGTCATGATTAGTTCATTTTAATTTATTTTACTTGATTGTTCCACCTCACATGTATGCATTTGAGCTAGTGGGATAAGTTGTGCTAGTGGTATTATATAATAATCACCAAAAGGTGATTGTGAATGACTTTGATTAGTAGATTGGATCACTTTTCAATATTTAAATACACATTAAAAATTAGAGCTAATAAAAAATATTTTCAAAATGAAATTAAATTCCTACTCTAATCAGTCATAATACTTATGATTGAGCTTAAAAGGAAAAAAACACACCTCCACTTACCATGAATATCCCCTTGTTATATTTATTTGCTTAGATTGTTGATGATATGGGTACTTAATTAGATGCATGCAAGAATTTTGGCAACATTTACCCTTAGAGTGATGAATATTTCACGACGATGTTAATGATTAAGATTTAAAAATGGAAGAATCTCCTTAGGCTCATTTGGATTACTATTAATGAGGGTGAAGTTTTCAATTATATATTTTTGATAGGGTAGATGGATGGTCATATTTTATTTGAAATGGATGTATAGATTTAAGTCAACATTTTCATTCAATGAGGGGTTTGGATATTGAATGAGGGAGGTTGAGGATGTAAGGATTTACATTTATGAGGAGTGGGTTTAATTTACCATACTTCTTATCTTGTATTTTAGGGATTTGATGTAAGATTTGTTGATTTTGATTTTACTTTATTTTAAAATTTGGATTTTAGATTGTTCATGGATTTTATTATTAAGAATAATTAACTAAATAATGTGATTAATTAGTTGATTTTTTTAATATTTGATTTTGATTGGATTAGGTAATGTCATGATAAGAATAAGATAGTGTGATAAATTGATTGGGGGTAATGAAATTGTTAGAACAAATTGGCTAGGGATGTATTGATCATGAAATTAGCATGTAAATATGATGATATAATTATGGTTTAGAATGGATGATAGGATTAGGGTTGTAATGAAAAATGAGTTAGGTTTTATAATGAAAATTAGGTTTTTAGGGTATAATGAGATATAATTATGTTTTAGTGATATTTGTATGCAATTAAAAAAACATCATGTCTATAAATCAATCCTAGATCAGAGAAGATAAAGCATACCTATACTTTTGATTGGGAATGCATTTGTTAAGTGAGGGCATAACCAATATGGGGATCTGATATATATTTTTAGGGGATCACTTGTCATAATACACCATGCTAGGAAGGGTTCCAAATCCTATATTCTAAAAAAATCATGTAACAACACTAAAAGAGTCTAGGGTTTAATGTTCACTCTATTCTAATAAATAAAAAAGTAAATCTAGTCTAGTGCACACCAAAGATTGTGGCACAACATGACAGGTTAGTAAATAAATCAAAACATGTATAAAATAATATAATTTAAGCTAAGTATGAGTAAGACCCTAAACATTTAATATGAAGAGTAATATTATTTGAGCCAATGTTTATGCTACTTCTATCTACTAAAGAGAGGAGAATAAAGTTAGAATATACTTACTTGAAAGTGAGTCCATTGAGACTCAATATCTACTTTTGCCAATGGGGATTCACAAGAGGTTGTTTTGGTTTATAAGAATAACTAATAAAGGCCAGTGTATCTAAGAATTATCTACAAGACTAGATTCTCTAAGTAGAAACCCTAAACTAAGACTCCTCAAGTAAAATGGTGGAAGAGAATATTATAAAGAAGAATGAGAAACTAATAAATCTTGATTGAATATTGAAATAAGGATGAAATAATATTATATTTATAGGAAAATCTTATCCTAAATCCTTTCGAATATGTTAGCTATATAGGGTTGACCTAGTCGATCATATATGTTTTTGAGAGATAAATCACTAGGTCCTAAGCTAGGTCAGCTAGATGGTTGACAAAACTCCAAGTGAAAAATACCCTAAATAGTATAGGGTTGACCCACATGACCCTATATAGTAATCAAAGGCTAAAAACTATATAGGGTCAACCTAGTCAACCTAGTATAATCAACTGGCTAAAGTGGATCAAGGTGAGGAAAAAAGGGATGGAAAGAGGAAAAATACTTGAGAAGTGTACAAGGGAGGAATAATAGAATAGGGAATGGTTTTAAAAGTTTTTTGGATTGGTAGTAATGCAGAATTAATGGGAAAAAATCTTATAAATCACCAAAGGTTTGCCCACCCCTTTCTTGGTGCACCCATTAGGGCATGCACTCAGATAGATTGAGTCTTGATGGGTTCCTACAAGATGTAAAGCATAAATATTTAATAAAAGTTTTTAAATATTATGTGTATACACATGCCCCAATTTAAGCTCATCACATGTCACTAAGGTGCAACATGGGATGCTGATTTGATAAAGAATAAAAGGACACAAAATGTTGAGGCTAAAAAAAAGTTGAAGTATTTTAAAACAAACATAACTAAAAGTAAATTACTAAAAAGTAAATAACTAAATAAATAAATAAAATGCATATATTGAATTAACTTTATCTCTGAATGTTTGTCTATTGTGTTTTTAGTTTTAATTGTGTTGGGCATAGAGACTACTTTTGACAAACCCAATAATACAAAACTAAAGAGAAAAAAAAAACAAACACAAGAAAATGAAAGATAGATAATACTATGAGGATGGGAAGTACTTGGTAAATTTTGTAAGATAGGATGGAAAGTGCTATGCTAGACCAAATGACCAAGTCAAATAATAAGAGTAAATTTGGTAACCAAAAATCCAAGGCTACTAAAGACCAAAAAAATCAAACAAACTATCCTTAAGTACGAAAAGAAAATTCACCAAGTCAAACTAAGGATACATGTCAAACATGATCATAAATCAAATAAATCAATGGTAAAAGAAGAAACAAAATGGTAAAACAACATTGATGAATGAGAATTAACAATCCAAATCATACTCAACAATGGAAAAAGGTACATAAAAGGGAAAACAACATTGCTAAGTGAGAAGTAACAAGCCAACCATAATCAAAAATGGAAAAAAGGTATAAAATTAGGTGTTCATAATAGTAAGATAGTAAAAAAATAACAAATGGTAAAAATAAAAGTAAGACAAGTCTAAAAATGAAAAATCATGGTGTAAAGAACATAATCTATAGAGACTCAAACATGTTTTTTTCACTATAAGGATAGATAAAATTGAAACAAATTAGTGCTAGCATGTTTTTAAGAGGTAAAGAAGAAGTAATTAAATAACAAGAGAAAATAGATTTGAAATCACAATTTATCTATCAAGGGGGGAAATTAAATGGGTGGAGGGGAGAATGAAGCAAAAGCCAAGGTAGAGGAACTCTTTATCAAATTTAAGACACTCAAAGGACTCTAAAGAACTTTTATTAATGACACAAGTTTTAGGTCAATAAATGAAGTATATAGATGATCCCATGAATTTTATATGTATGAAAATTAAAATAGACCTACCTTACCACAATGTGTTCCCCATTCCTTAGGACCCCTTACAAAGTTGTCGATCTACTACAAAGATTGGGTACCTATATGAGAAAGTAGGTAACACCATATAGTTTATTGAATTCCCCTATTCTAATCTACTGGCCTACTACACCCTAAAGGACATTGGCTCTATGTGAGACTAACTATGGAGTTTGAGCTTTTATTGGAGATAGGATATGTACTTGTAATCATGTCTTTTGTTGTGAGTTTAACTTTTGAGATTTGTATGTTACATTTTAAATATTATTTCCTTTTGATTCAAATGATTTGGATTTTAACTTTCTTGATGTATTTTTATATTCCTCCTCCATATAGATTCATAAAACCAAACATGGGTGCTAAATATGAATTTTGTTTGAATACTTGGGACAAGTTTTCTAAGAGAGAGAACTTCAAAGAGCATGGGGTCTAAGAGTCTCATAAATATAGGTGAAATAAAAGAGATATCTTGACTTTGACCTTGTTTTATCCAATGTGGAGTGAATGAAAGGGGGAAATAATTAGGAATAAAATATGGAATAATTTTAGTTACTTCAAAGCAAAAAATAATGTGATAAAAGGAGAAAATGGATACAATGATAGTAAAGGGTAGTTCCTTATCATAAAAATGAGGGAAATGGAGGAAAACATGCTGCTATAGATTGTTGTGAAAATTTCATATAACAAAAGAAAAAAACTAAAGTTTAGAATAAGGATGTAAAACAATGAAAAGATGGTAATTTTATGAGGAGGGTCAGGTCCTATCTATGGTCTTACACTACAAATCACAAAAGAGAAACCCAAGGGGTACCAACAAGTAAGTGAAAAATAAAGTGAGATAAGCAAAAAGATGGTAATTTTGTGAGGAATATCAGGTCCTATTCATGATATTATGAATAAAATAACAAAATAAAAACCTAAGGGGTGTTAAAATAGAAAATAGAAAATGATAAAGAAGACTACGGTACATCAAGAAACTAAAGACCAAAAGGGAGGACTAAAGGTTTGTGAATTCAAGGAAATTGTTTTAGAGGGAGAGACCCATGTAAGTAAACTATAACAAGTGTTAGATAGATGTAGACAAAAATAATTAAAATAAGGAAATGTTTAGACAAAGTACTTTTTAGGAAATTATACATTGGTGGGATCTTTGAAAACATGGCCTTCATTGGTTTGAAGATGGTAGGTACTTGGACCAAGAATATATTTGAATAATTATGGGCCCCACCATTTTTGGGAATATTTACCTTATTTATCATGGGTGTAATCTAATTTAAGGACAAGATCACCAACATTAAATTTGTGGACTTTAATACATTTTTTATGTTGTTTGGCAATGTGATCCTTGTATTGGTAGTTATGTTGTAAGGTAGAAAGATGACATTCATAAAGTATATTAAGTGCATGAAGATGAGCTTCATGCAATTTTTAATCAAGAATATTACCATGAAGATATATACAAAGAGATGGAAGCTTAACTTCTAAAGCAAGAACTGATTTAGAACCATAGACTAGCAAGAATGGTGTTACCCCAGTGGTAGTGCATATGCTAGTCTAATAAGCCCAAAGTGTAGGTTAAAGATGAAAATGTCAATCCATGCAAGTTTCACATATTGTCTTTAGGATAATTTTATTGAGAATTTAATTAGTTGCCTCAGCTTTAACATTACATTATAGATAATAAGGCATGGAAAATTTGTGATTGATTTTGAATTTGTTGTAAAGTTGTTTAACATGTTAGTTTTTAAAGTTACCACCATTATCTAAAATGATGGTATGAGGAAAACTAAAGAGGAAAATAATTTGATTGAGAATAAATTTGGAAATGGTAGGACTAGTGACGTTAATAAGAGGCATGTATTCTACCCACTTGGTAATATATTTGGTAATGGTGATGATAAATACATGCCCATATTAGGAGTGAGGTAGTTTGCCAATGAGATCAAATCTCCATGTGGAAATTGGCCAAGGAGATTAGATAGTTTGAAGTTTGGCTAAATGTGAATGGATTAGATAATCATGAAGTTAGCAAGGATTACACTTTTTAGCATATTTTATTGTATCTTATTCAAGAGTAAGCCAAAAGTAACCCATATGTAGGTTGTAGTATGTCTACTACAATGGTCACCACAAATTCTCTCATGTGCTTGTTTAATAAGAAGGGGGACCTCATATTGCATAATACAATGAAGGTACATTTAACATTATGATAGTAAAGGATGTTATGTCAGAATACATACTTGAAATGTTATTTATGAATATGTGTTTTTTCATGAGAGTATAGATTAGGAGGATAAGTTTGATGTTTCAAAAATTGAATGATGTATTGATACCATGGGCTTTATTGAATGGTAACAGCCTCGATGTGATAGATAAATGAATCTAGTGGTTGAGTAGAGGATGGAGATTTTATTATTTTTATAAGAAAATTAGGATAAAAAAGTACTTGGTGTGGATGAAAGAGATATGTTGAAGAGGAAAGAGAATCAATAATGGAATTTGGATCTCTACGAATAGGCTCAATAGTGAAAGAGATGAAATATTTAGTAAGAGTGGATGTAATTTCATGATATGTGATGAGTTTTTCACTTTTACATTGATAATAACCACTTAATTGGTTGTAGATAAGATAAGAATCACCTAAATCATGAAATTACTAAATATCTAAGTCAAGAGTAGATCACATTCCTAAAATAAGAGCTTTGTATTCAATCATATTGTTGGTGATATCAAAGGTGAAGTGAAAAGACAAAGGAATGATCTTGTAAATAGGACTTGTGAGAATTCATCTCACCCTAGATATTTGAATTTATTTATAACCATCAAAGTGAAGGGTCCAAGTATCCTCATGCAAGTCAACATTAATTTTGGGAAGCTCCTAGATATCTACTTTTGGTTTAGTAATACTAGAGGGAGTAGTGGATTTATCAAGATTATTGGCTTCAAGATCGACAATAAATCTATGAAAATAATCTTTGAGATAAATAACTTGATTAAGAACTTTGATATAAAGGATATTATCATTTAGAAGATTATCTTGAAGAGAATAAGTATCTAGAATGGGAGCTATGGCAAGTAGTGTTGGGGATCAACCAACAATGTTGATTACAATATGAAAGCAATAAATGCAAAATTAAATTAGAATGATAAGTAACTAGAATCAGATAATAGCAAACAATAAGAGATACAAGAAACCACCCTGAAAACTTGTATTAAACTCTTTACAGAAGGAATACAATTGAAGAAACTTCTTTTATTCCACACCTCTCTCAAATGTACAAATATCTCTCTAGATCTCTTTCCCTCAAGAGCTCTCTCTCTCAAGTACAATCAACTCCAACAACCTGGAATGATTCACATATACAATTCTGTACTATTCTATTCAACATTACTCTTACACTACAATAAGCTAAGAAGATCTATCCTATTATATAATAATTAGGAAACATGAGCATGCATTTACAACCAATAGTTATGCCTCTTAAACAAGGGCTCTAAAACAATCTTACTAATAATAGAGATGCAGACTTAAGACTATCACTTAATCCTAACATGCAAACACTTAGTTCTGTCCATCAAAATAGCTTTCTGGACACACAGGTAACTGACGTCAGTTCCTGCCTGTTTGCCTATGACCAACGTCAGTTGATTCCTGCCAACGCTGGCATCTCCTAAACTGCTCTTGACCGATGTCAGTCACTCTTGACCGACACCAGTGACTGTGTAAACCTGCAACTTCAGCAATGCACTTGTTTGGTGAAGCTTTTAGCTTCACACCTTAATAATCTCCCACTTGGAGATAAATAGTTATACCAGTACCTGTACAACAACATCTTCTAGCTCCTCCATCTTCAACTCAATCATGAAGACCAATAGAAGTTGAATGAAGATTCAACTTCTCCTTTGTAACCAGCTTGGTTAACATATCAACAGGATTCATATCTGTATGGATCTTTTCCATCTTCAACTCACCATCCTCCAATACCTATCTTATGAAGTGGTACCTAAGCTGTATATGCTTTGTTCTTGAATAAAAGGCTGAATTCTTAGCCAAATGAATTGCACTCTGACTATCACTGTATAATCTACAACTTTCTTGCTCCTTTCCTAGCTCTTCCATGAATTGTGTCATCCATATCATCTCTTTGCTAGCCTCTATGACTGCAATATAATCTACTTCTATAGTTGACAAGGCAACAACCTTCTGTAACTTTGATATCCAGCTAACCTCCATTCCACCAACAATGAAAACATATCCTGTGGTGCTTCTCCTGCCATCCAAATCACCTGCCATATCTGAATCTACATAACCATGTAGAGAAGTATCTAAACCTCCATAGCACAAATGCCTACTGCTGGTTCCTCTCAGATATCTAAGGATCCACTGAACTACTTTCTAGTGCTCCTTCCCTGGATTGGCCATATACTTACTTACAACTCCCACTGCTTGGGCAATATCTGGTCTAGTAAAAACCATTGCATACATTAAACTCCCTACTGTAGAAGAATATGGAACTCTACTCATGTACTCTACCTCATCATGTGAATTAGGACATTGTTCTTTACTCAACTTAAAATGTCCAGCCAAAGGTGTGCTTGCCAATTTTGCATCTTGCATATTGAACCGTTTCAACACCTTGTTCACATAATCCTCTTGAGACAAAATCAACCTATGATTTTTCCTGTCTCTCTTAATGCTCATGCCAAGGATTTTCTTTGCTGCTCCCAAATCCTTCATGGCAAATGTGTGAGCTAATTTCACATTAAGCTCAAAGATATCATGCACGTGTGATCCTATAACCAGCATATCATCTACATACAACAATAGAATAATATATCTACCATTATTCAATCTCTTAAAATACACACAATGGTTAGATTGACACCTACTATAGCCATGCTCAGTCATAAACCTGTCAAATCTCAAATACCACTGTCTAGGAGATTGCTTGAGGCCATACAAGCTTTTCTTCAATCTGCACACTAACTTCTCCTTACCTTTGACCTCAAATCCTTCTGGCTGTTCCATATATATTTCTTCATCCAAATATCCATGAAGAAATGTTGTCTTAACATCAAGCTGCTCAAGATGCAAATCCTCAATAGCAACTAAAGACAATACAGTCTGTATAGAAGTCATTTTAGCAACAGGAGAAAAAATCTCACCAAAATCAATACCTGGATTTTGTGTAAATCCTTTCACTACCAACCTGGCCTTATATCTCATCTGTCTATTCTCACCTTCCTTCAACTTGTAGGTCCATCTATTCTTTAGTGTCTTCTTACCTGTTGGCAACTCAACCAAATCCCATGTTTGGTTTTCTTTCAAGGACTCCATCTCCTCAACCATGCCATGCTCCCACTAATTCTTGGATTCTACCTATATTACTTCTTCAAAACTCTCTGGTTCTCCACCATCAGTTTGCAATAAATAGAATAATGAAGGGGAATATTGAATTAGAGGTTTACTTACCTTTTCTAACCTCTTGATGGGCATCTGAGACTCATTCACAACACGCTGTCTACCCAAATTCTCTGACAGTGACCGACCTCAGTCACTTCCAGGCCTGTAACTGGCTGACATCAGTTCTACCTGACTGACGTCGATTCCCTCCTGGCCAATGTTGGTCACTGTATGACTGACATCAGTTTTTGTCCTGCTGATGTTGGTTCCTGCCTGGCTGATGTCGGTCTCTGTGTTTTCCTTTCTATGATTAATTTTTCCCGTGAGCTCATTTTGGACCGTCACCTCATCTAATTCTCTATTGCTCTACAAAGATTGATTCAGCTTCTTCAGCTGATCACTATACATCACTTTTTCATTGAAAACAACATCACAACTCCTAATTATCTTGTTAGTTCCTAGATTCCAAAACCTAAATCCAAAATCATCAGAGCCATAGCCAATAAATGTGCACCTCATAGACTTAGCATCTAGCTTCTTTCTATTTTCCTTATCAACGTGCACAAAGGCTTCACAACCAAAAACTTTGAGAAATGAGAGATCTACCTTTTTACCTATCCATGCCTCTTCTAAAATTCCACCATCCAGAGCTATAGAGGGTCTTCTATTAATTAGGTACACTACAGTATCAATAGATTCTGCCCAAAACTCTAAGGGCAAACCAACATGCAATCTCATACATCTTGCACGCTCTATAATTGTTTTGTTCATCCTTTCAGCAACTCCATTTTGCTAAGGTGTCCTTGGAACCATACTTTGCCTATGGATTCCATGCATATAATAATACCAGTTGAACTTATAGCTGCAGAACTCACCACCATTGTCAGATCTCAGGCACTTCAATCTTTTACCTATTTCATTCTCAACCATAGCTTTCCAAATCTTAAAAGTCTCAAATACATCAGATTTATTCTTAATATAATAGACCCATACCTTTCTTGTAGCATCATCTATGAACAAAACATAATACTATGATCCTCCAATAAAAGCAACTTGAGCCGGTCCCCACACATATGTGTGAACAAGCTGTAACTTATGCTTCTTCTTTGTTGACCCAGTCTTGAGAAAACTCACTCTCTTCTATTTTCCAAAAACACAGTGCTCACAAAAATCTAGATATATGTTTTTCAAATCTAAAAGCTTACCTTTTGACTTAAGAATAGACATTCCCTTCTCACTCATGTGGCCAAGCCTTGAGTGCCACAATTTTGCATCCACATCTGAAGTAGATAATATAGAAGGAAAATTGTTAGTAACACAATTACATAAATAGAGAGTACCTACTCTCTTACCTCTAGCCATTACAAGTGCACCCTTGGTCACCTTAAAAGATTCAGCTATGAGAATTACTGTACAACCCTCATCCCCTAACTTTCCTATAGAAATCAAATTCCTCTTCAAGTTGGGAACATGCATGACGTCTCTCAACACCCATGTGTTGCCATTCTACATTTTCAGCTACACTTTTCCTTTGCTAATAATTTTACAAGGCTCATCATCCCCTAAATACACTATTCCAAAATCTCCATGGATATAGTCACTGAAATATTCTTTATTAGGGGTAGCATGAAAAGATGCACCAGAATCTAAGACCCAAGATTCTATATTATTATGCAAAGAGAATATTAAAGCATCTTGTGCAATACCTGCAACCTTTGCTTCTTCTTTTCCTTCATGCTGATTGTCCTCAGGCTTTGACCAGCAATCTCTACTTATGTGCCCTATCTTTCCACAATTCCAGCATTGTGGCTTCCTACCATTTCTAAATTTGGATCTACCTCTCACCTTTGACTTAGACCTTGATCTCCTCTTGCCCTTCTCTTTTTGCCTTCCCTTGATCTCAAAACTTAAAGCATTCCCTGATGTTTCCTCTATGATTTTCCTACAAATTTCTTCATTCAAGATCACACTAACAACATCCTCTAATTTTAAAATGTTTGAAGAAGATGCAGTATTACTAACTGCCATTACTAAGCTATGCCAGCTTTCAGGCAAAGAACATAATATTAAAAGATATTTAATTTCATCATCAAACACTATTTTGACTGAACTTAATTGATTTACAATTCCATGGAAATCATTTAGATGATTAGATACAGATCCACCTTCCTGCATATGCAAATTAAATAACTGTTTCATAAGATATACCTTATTAGAAGCTGAGGGTTTTTCATACAAATTTGCTAAATCAGTCATTAACTCTACCGTTGTCTTTGCCTATGATAAATTAGATATCACAGTAGATGCCAGACTCAGTCTTATAGACCCCAGAGCCTTTCTATCAAGAACTTCCCATTCTTCATCATCCATGTCTGTGGGCTTCTTTGCAATCCCACCTAACGGTAAGTATAGATCTTTCTAATACAGATAATCCTCTATCTGCATTCTCCAATGTTGATAATTTTTGCCATTAAACTTCTCCATTCTTAGTTCACTTTCTTCTGCCATTGCTTCTCTCACTCAAACAAAAATCCCTACAGAAACCTTGTGAGTACCCTATAATCAATACACACTAACCAGATCTAAAACACCTGTTAGTCAACCTGAGCTCTAATACCACTTGTTGGGGATCAACCAACAATGTTGATTACAATATGAAAGCAATAAATGCAAAATTAAATCAGAATGATAAGTAACTAGAATCAAATAATAGCAAACAATAAGAGATATAAGAAACCACCCTGAAAACTTGCATTAAACTCTTTACAGAAGGAATATAATTGAAGAAACTTCTTTTCTTCCACACCTCTCTCAGATGTACAGATCTCTCTCTAGATCTCTTTCCCTCAAGAGCTCTCTCTCTCAAGTACAATCAACTCCAACAACCTAGAATGATTCACATATACAATTTTGTACTGTTCTATTCAACATTACTCTTACACTACAATAAGCTAAGAAGATCTATCCTATTATATAATAATTAGGAAACATGAGCATGCATTTACAACCAATAGTTATGCCTCTTAAACAAGGGCTCTTAAATAATCTTACTAATAATAGAGATGTGGACTTAAGACTATCACTTAATCCTAACATGCAAACACTCGGTTCTGTCCACGAAAATAGCTTTCTGGATGCACAAGTAATCGACATTGGTTCCTGCCTGTTTGCCTGTGACCGACGTCAGCCGATTCCTACCAATGCTAGCATCTCCTGAACTGCTCCTGACCAACATCGGTCGCTCCTGACCGACGTCGGTGACTGTGTAAACTTGCAACTTCAGCAATGCGCTCCTTTGGTGAAGCTTTTAGCTCCACACCTTAACAAGTAGATCAACTATGATTTTCCCTTTGATAGATTTTTGAGTGACAATGTGGAGATCAAATTGAATAAAGAGGACCATCCAGTTACCAATTCTATCTCCAAGAAGAAATGCTTTGGAGAAGTAAAGATGAAGGGGGTTATAATGAACAATGACATAAGTAGTTTGGTAAATCATATAGTGGAGAAAAATTTTAGATATGAAATAGATGGCGAGGCAATCACACTCAATTTTGGTATTACATGTTTCATAGTCAATGAGGCCTCAGATAATGTACTAGGTAGCATAATCTCTTCCCATATCATTTTTTTGGGCAAGAATTTCCCAAATTGAAATAAGTATGGAAGAAGTATATAGAATCAAAGGTTTAAATTTGGAAGGAGGGTGAAGTTTAGGTGGATGAAGTAATGACTCTTTCATTTTATCAAAGGATTTTGACATGGATCCATCCATTATAGAGCATTACCTTTATCGAGAAGGGAATTGATGGAGTGAATTTAATATGCCATTTTAGGGATTAAACATCTAATTACCCCAAGTTTGTCTAAATAAGTATGAATGTCAAGAATAGAATGAGGACTAGGCATGTTGATGATAACACTAACTTTGGTAGGGTCAACATTAATGCTATGGAGAGAGAATAAGAATCCTAAATTTTTTATAGATGTGACTCCAAAGACACATTTTTAAGGATTAAGTCTAACTTTATATTAAAGGAGATGGTCAAATATGATAGAAAGATCAGAAAGATGATTGTTACGATGTTTGGATTTAGCAATGAGATCATCCACATAGGTTTTAACAATTTTTTGAATGAGATCATAAAATATGTGAGTCATCACTCATTGGTAAGTGGTTATAGCATTATTATGACCGAGAGGAATTTTGGCATAGCAATAGGTGCCCCATTCCATGGTAAAAGAAGTTTTATGTTGGTCCTCAAGAGTGATATGAATCTAATTGTATCTAAAGAATCCATCCATAAGAGATAACATTTTGTAACTAGTTGTGGAATCAAAAATGGGATATATTGAAGGTAAAGGGAATTTTACCTTAGGAAAACTAAGATTAATATTACATAAATCAATACAAATGTTGACTATAGTTAATTTCTTTTGAACAGGAATAATGTTAGAGACCCATTTAAAATAATCCACTAGTTTAATAAATTTAGAATCGATTAATTTGATGATTTCCTTATGACATAAATTTGAAACTTTAGGTGATTTTTTTTTTTGATGCATAGGCTTGGCATCAGGATAAGTAATGATGTTATGCACCACAATGCTAGGGTCAATTCTAGGCATGTCCTCATAGGACCAAGCAAAAGCTTCATGATATTTATCAAATATTAAGCTAAAATTATCATGTTCAATAGGTGAAATCTCATGTAGGATAGTAATTGGTTGAGGAAAATATGGTGTACAATATTTGATGTGAGTGGTTTATTTGATAAACATGGCATTGTTGTCTTGAAAGTGGTATGGTGCATTGGGTAAGGCTGAAATGGGATTTGTTTTATGATTAATCCTAGTAATAAAGTTATTAAAGTAAGGAGTTTTAGTCTTTAAATTTCCAAATTTATGATGATATCAAGGAAGTTGAGGTTCTCAGGAATAAAGTAACTCAAGGATAGATTCGTCACTAGGCAAGGTAGGAAGAGGACCATAATACCTTACATCTATTTCAAGATATAGAATTTGATTGCCATGCTGATCATACTCAGAATGTATTCGATGAATATCATTTGCCTTGGAATATAGTGTAATTTTAGTAGTAGAAGAAGTAGATGGAGTAGAAGAGATTGGAATATCAATGGATTCAGTGATGGGAGAAGGATCAAAGGTAATTATTGGATCGATAGGTGGTAAAAGAGATATATAAAATTTTAGAGGTTTAAATGGTATAATAAGGAACATTAATAAGAAGAAGATTAGAAGGAGACACATGACCCTTAGGATCTAAGGTATGATCCATAAAAATGGTATGAACATCTTGATTAAAAGTAGGAATTTGGGAAAAAGTTTTTTGATAATGTCAGACATCTAAGTCTCTAGATTGAGCTTGGGCCATTATATAGTTATCATCGTATGTTGGAGAAATTATACATGTTTGAGAATTAGGAGGAGTTTTAGAGGGTGAAATACTAATATTAATAAATGTATCAGACATGATGAGAGGATCTTAAAATAATTTTGCCACTTTAAAATCATTACAAGTGAAGGCATATTTAGGTAAAGAAGGATCTTGAGCATTACATGGAGGGGTAAAATCAATAATCTCATCAATCAGAGGAATAATATGATCCCTAGGTGATAGAGAAGGGGAATCCATTGCAAAATGTAGGGATTTAATTTGGTAATATTGAAATTATATTACAAATCATTGGGCTCATCATCATCAAAATCTACAAGAATAACTTGTAAATTAGGATTCAGGTTGACGAACTTAGGTAAAGGAGCACTATTGATCTTAGGAATGGTAGGAATATGATATTATGATTTTGTATTATGAAGATGAGTACTCCATGGGTTGGGATCAGCTTCATGCTTATACCATTTTCCATTATGTAATAATTTAATACATTGACTACCAGAAGAAGCAATGACCCTCATTCGATGAGTCCATGGATGACCAAGGAGTATGTTATAAGATAAAGGAAGATTAAGGACCATAAGCTTGGTTTGAATAGTCTTAATTCTAATTGTTAATAGAATACAAATACAACCAAGTGGTTTTGGACTAGTCTTATCAGAACAATGACAAGTAAGATGAGTTTTATTGAGATGATATTTGTTATAACCAATTTGTTGGATGAAACACAAAGATGTCAAATTAATACAAGAACCTTCATCAATTAGAACCTTATGGATAAGAGTGGTATTAATGGATACTTTGATAAATAGTGGTGGATCATCAGAATGAAAAAGAATTTCGTAATTGATCATGTCATCTTTAAAGAATTCAATACAGGGTTTAGAAGAGGGACACATAGTCTTGATGATATTTATGTTGGTAGGTTGAGATTCAATAGATGGTAGTTATTCAATGAAGGAAGATGAATCTTTAATTTATTGGATTTATTTCATAAATAACTTATAATGATAGGGAGAAGTATGAACCAACTCCATAAGTGGAATCTTACAAGGCATAGAGTTGAGCTCTTCAAGAAAATTCTAATGAGACTTAGAAGAACTAGCACCAGGTTTAGGAGGTAAATTAGACTTTTAAGGAATAGATGTGGTTAGAGGATTGGAAAGAGGATATGGTTCCTCTTAAGCTTTTGAAGCAACATTAGTGGTGGTAGTATTTTTAACAAGTTGTTCTTCTAAATATGGCTTCTTATGCTTGGTAACGAGGTCTTTATGAGATGGTTTATGATGATAATTACCTTATCAGTATTGACATATTGAGAATTGTTAAAATATTTGTCATAATAAATGTCAATGGCACAAACATCCTTGGTATTTAATTGATTATTGGAAGAATTTTTTTGGTTATTTTAAGTAGAAGCTTTAAAATTTTGTCATTTTTGAAAAGCAATGGTGTATTCTTGATAATGAAGATTGATCACATCTTCATGATTGAATAAATCACCAAGAATATAAGGGATAAAAAACTTAGTGATCCCTCTAAAATATTCATGAAAATTTCCAATGTTAGCATGAAACCAACAAAATAGATTGGGTTCATACCACTTAGGAGGATCATTGGGATAAATGAAAGGTTTTAAGGGAAACAAAAATTATTTCATTTGTTAAACCAAAAGAGGTATATGAAAAGGTGAAGAAATATTGGTTTTGGCAACTCCTAGTTTGATTTTTAGAGTATTACTAGTGATAGCATTATATTTATAGAAATATAATTTAAAAATTTTAGGATTAGGTTTGAATTAATTCATAATAAAGTCTTGACATTTAGCTTGGTTAAGAGCTTCATTAAGTGTTTGAGGAGTAAAGGTTTAAACCTTATATTGGAGAGTGGGAATAAAATATATGATAAAGAGTTTGAATAATTTATCATTAGTCATGTTATGGTTAGATTTATGAGCTAAATATTTCCATATTTTGATAAAATAATGAGTTGATTCAGTGGGAGATTGCTTAGCATTGATTAAGTGGCTAAGATAATTTTTGGGAAGATCATTATGTTAAAACTCTAAAACCAAAGGATTAACCAAATATTCAAATTTACAAATGGGTGAAGTTTATTGTACCATTATAATACATATCCAGTGAAGGTTTTCACTAATATTTTAGTAGTGGTGAAGGTATTAGTTTGGATCCACTCTTTGTAAAGGTTGCCAAAGGCTTTGAGAAATGAGGCAGGGTCTTTAGTCCCATCATATTTTATAGTTGGAGATATGTTACCAATATAAATGGATATAATGAAAGGGGATAAAGGCTCATTTTTAATGGTTTGAAGCATCTTGTTATTTATTATGGGTTGAGGAATAACATAACCCGAGGCATCTTGAAGAGGTGGAGGAATGAAATTGGGATTAGCTTGAGGTTGGATAGTTGGAGGTTGATTATCTACATTAGTTAAATGTTTTTGATGTTGCATAATTTATTTGGTGTTATAATTTTGCATCATGTTCATTTTTTGGATAACTTGGGCTAAAATTTGAGTTATATCAGGAGGTGGGTTGGTGTTAGTAAGAGCACTCCCCAAATTGGTGTTAGGGGGAGGATTACTAGAAGAAAGATTATTATTGGGAATATTAATTAAGTTTGTATCAATTAATCCCAAATTAGTTTGAATATTTTGAAGATGAGAAGTTTATTGGTAAGTATATAAAATATTAGATTCATCAACTTCATCTTGAGGTGTTATATCCACCATATTATAGTTCATGGATGAAGGAGGAGAAGAGGTGCCCCAAGAGTGATGGTGCTCTTGAGAGGAGAAAAGAGGGAGAAATTATCCCATATAGTATCTAAATAGATTCAAGATATACAAAAATATTTTGATATGAGACTTCATTATGATTAAAGAGAGATGAACAAAATGTAAAGGAGAAATAGGGAACTAGATTGATAACTAGGGAAATTTCAGGGTCGAATGGGTTAACCTAGCATAGAAAGCAAGGATTGAAAATAGTATAGGGTTGATTGGGTTGATCAAATGCAATGAATACAAGATATAAAAGAAAAAATTAGAGTCTATAAATAATATAGGGTTGATTGGGTCAATCCAATATAATGAATGGGGTCTAAAAAAGATACAGGCTCGATTGGGTCGACCCATTATAGTAGATATGGAAATTTAAAAAGACAATAATAGGTTATGAAAATAAAAAAGATAATTTTTTCAAGAAATTTGAAAATAAATGGTAGAAATAAAATAAATATTCAATTGGATTAATGCTAGCCAATCCAATGGAAGCACACAACATAAAACCTTGTACTAATGCTGTCTAATGCAAGTTTTTACAATACAAAATATAATTGAGAAAAGATAAATAAATCAAATTAGAAAGTAAAGAGATAAATAATTGGTCAATTTGAAAGATTATTAGATAATTAAGATATGATTTTAAATGTGATGGGAAGTTGGCTATAAGAAAGAAACTAGAATGGAAATCTCAGGATGCTTTTAGGTAGTTGGGGTTGAAAGGGATTGTAGTGACAATGATAAAAGCTTGATATTAGTGCCCACCCTCTCACTTCACACACTATAGTGATAAAGGTGTTAGGTGATTATCTAGAATATACCATTAACCACACTTTATACTTGACCAAAGTATCAAGTGGACTTCCCCTTGGTGATGAAATCAAAGTAGGTTGGCCTTGGATAGAAAAATGTTAAAATGCTTGTTTATATTGAATGATTTGTTCATGTTTGAATAAAATATAAAATAGTGAAACTAAATTATTAATTCAAAAACCACCTAATTAGACTATGTGATCTATTCTAAGCATACAAGCAACAAGAAAATAAAATGTGAACTAATTACTAGCTTATAAGGTTGATTCTAAATTTGAAACATGGTATAATGTTGATATGGTAAATAGTGTATGCAAAAAATATATAATAGGTTTAAACCTATACAATATAATCGAGGTATAAAAATGAACAGGGTCAACAGAGTTGACCTAGTTATCCAGACAACATAGAGAACACATAACTAGGTCAGCCAGGTCAATCAAGTTGACTATACAAATGTAGTTTTGAAGACTATAAACTATGAAATGAAGGATTTTAAAGAAATATAAAAATAGATATAAAATAACCTTGGTGTATCAAAGATGCACATAGTGAATATTGTTGTTTAAGAACCTTGATATATGATTACAAAGTCTGCTAATTAGGTTGACTCAATCGATCAAGATTTATAAAAACATGATTCTGAATGCCTAAAATGTACATGGTTGATTGGGTTGAATGAGTATGATAAAAATAATGTATAATAAATTATAAGGTTGACTGAGTTGACCTAGTAGTTTAAACTATATGTCTAGAAATTTTAAAACTTGTACTAGGTCGATAGGGTTGATTTAGTAGCCTATACCTGAAAAATTATGCACAAAATTTAGATACTGGATTGATAGAGTCAATCTAGTATGATAAATTTATGATAAAAATAATGATGAAAGAATGAAATAAATTAAATAAGGTAAAAAAACCCTAAAAGGGTTAGTTCACATCAAGTTCACTAGATTGTATTATGAAGGTGAAGCCAAAGTGAAGCTAATGCTAATAAGAAAGGAGATAAAAATGGAAATGTGAAGATAATCCAACTAGTGGTGGGATAGGATTCATGTTGGATTCACCAAAATATATGTAATAAAAAATTCATCATGTCTATAAATCAATCCTAGTTCAAAAAAGATAGACCATGCCTACACTTCTGATTGGGAATACATTTGTTAAGCAGGGATATGACCAATATGGGGATATGCTAGACCTGATTAGGGGATAATTTATCACAATAAACCATGATACTAAGGGTTCAAAATCCTATAATCTAACACAATAATGTAAAAACCCTAAAATAGTCCTAGGTTTAACGTCCACTCTATTCTAATAAACAAGAAAGTAAATCTAATCTAGTGCACACCAAATCTTGTGACACAACATGAAGGGTTAGTAAAGAAATAAAAACATGTATAAGAGAATATAAAATAAGATAAATATGAGTAAGACCCTAATACATTAAATATGAATATTAATATTATTTGATCCAATACTTATTCTACTTCTATCTACTAAAGAGAGGCAAATAAAGTTAGAATATACTTACCCAAATATGAACCTATCAAGAATCAATCTCTCCCTTGGCCAATATGGCTTTTCAAGAGGTTTTTTTTGTTTATAAGGATAATTAAGAAAAGTCAAAGCATCCAATAATTATCTATTAGACTAGATTCTCCAAGTAGAAACCCTAAGCTAAGACTCCTCAAGTAGAATGGTGGAAGAGCACATTGTAAAGAAGCACAAGTGAGTAATAACTATAGATTGTATATTGAAATAATGATAAAATGGTCTTGTATTTATAGGTAGATCTCACCCTAAATACTTTCAAAAATTTTGTCTATACGTGGTCTACTCAGTCAACCAAATATGTTTTTAGGAGATAAATCACTAGGTCTAAAGCTAGGTTGGTTAAAGGGACAACAAAACTCCAAGTAAAAAATAACCTAAATAGTATAGGGTCAACCTAGTTGACCCTGTATAGTAATAAGAGGCTAAAACATATATAGGATTGACCCAGTTGACCTAGTATAATTAACTAGATAAAGTGGACCAAGGTGAGGAAAATAGGGATGGAAAGAGGAAAATATTGGTGAAGTGTGCAAGGGAGGAGTAATAGATTAGGGAATTGTTTTAAGAGCTGATTGGATTGGTAATAGTGTGACAATAAGGGAAAAAAATCTTGTGAAGCACCAAATGTTTACCCATCCCTTTCTTGGTGCACCCCTTAGGATGTGCACTCAGAAAGATTGAGTCTCGATGGGTTCTTGCAAGATGTAAAGCATAAATGTTTGATAAAAGGTTAAAAATATTGTGTATATAATATTAGTGTGGAAATCAAAAATTTATATGATAATGAGTAATAATTACATAGAGGTGGTAGAATTGAGATGTATACAAAATGGATTATTTGGGGGGAATGTATAAAAATAGCCATCATGCATGAATTTGAGACATCTATGTAATTGATATGGTACTACTTCCATGGTATGTATATAATGTCACCCCAATAGAAAATTGTAATGTAGATCATTGGGCATGATCTACAATATGTTAAAAATTATATTGGGTCCTAGTATATCCAAATATATATATTTTTTATTAGAGGTAAAAATGGGGTTTTAAAGGGACAACACACTTATATAGTCATATAAGAGGAGGATATAATATAAATAAAAATCCAAGGGATAATAAGAGAAACATGAAAAAAAACTACATGACTAAGAAAATGATGTGAAAAATAATAAACTAGTCAATTGAAACAAACATATAGAAAAGAACAAGAACTACATCAAATAAATAGATGTAAAATCACTTGAATCTAGCTGATCTAAGATGATCTTGATACCATGTCTTAATATAGTTACCAAGTTTTATTAATCTATCATTTCTATAATCCATACAACTTATAAATCAAGCACAACACCCACATGTAAAAATGGAAAGATCTAATTCATCCCCTACATTACTACACAACTCTCATTGTTTAGCACTATAAACTTTGTAGCACAGTTTTAGAGGTCTTCAAAGTGTTTTAAGAGATAAAAATAAATCCCCACATATCTTTATTTATGTTAACCTATAGATGATTAAATAATATTTTTGATAAGGTATGATAGTCCACAATAAGAACATACCTATAAAATTTAGGTCATTCTAAGCAAACAAACTCACTCTAGAGCTTGTGATATATCCTTGTGCATTGTGCATTGTTGAATTTTCAATCTCATCCCAAGCTAATGAAAGGAAATATTATGCACATTACACAATTAAACACATTATTAAGTGTAAAAAATAGTTTCTATAACTTTTTTTCACTCATATAGACTCTTTTAATCCTTGTATGCTTCCACAACACCAAGACAAATGATTGTAATAATATGCAACACTCATATAGGCCCTATGGTATCCATGTAAAATTATAAAATATCAATATGAACTCTATGAATAATAATAAATATATTCACATGAATTGAATTTTTTTCAAAACTTCACACCAAAACATATAGACAATGAAATCCCTTCATGCTTTTGAAACACTTTCCAAGCATACAACAAAATAGTGTAACTTGGGGCATGAATTGGCATCCACATACCATATCTATTATACCACATGGAATTATAGGTGTAATTATACATGTATAAACTATGTTAAGGATCATAAAAATAATTCAAAACATATTTAAGTGTAATCATCACACCTGTAAGGAAGTTAAACACTCACACGGGTAGAAGATGAACCTCAATGGTAACTGTCTACTTTGTAACTTCTTCCTTATAATGATATATACTCTAACACATATAAATATAGGAAAATATATGAGACTAAAACATTAATAAAGTGGGAAACCATTTTTTTAATTTTTATTTGTCCTTTTATAAAATATCTTGAATACTTATACGTTGTGAGTATCTCATATTATATGATCTCTCCCAAACTAGGTAAATAAGTTAGGATGTTTATCCCTCTCTAATCATGGAACCCTATTTTACCCACTTTGTTTGATGACATCATATTATAGATAAATTATTTAGTATTTTTATAATTTTTTTATAATATTAAATATAATTCATTTTATTATTGTACATTACACACATATGTACTTTTACGCATTATTTCTATTGAATATAAGTGACACCATGCTGATAATTGTTGATAAATTTTTCCACCATTGGTCAAAGTTGATTACGTGCAAGTTTTTAAGATGATTAAATTTATGGATTAAATATTAAAAAATATATATAAAAAATCCTAAATCCTAATTGATCTAAAAAATTCTCAATAATAGGTCACAGGTCCAAATTTTGATAGAGGTTTCTTGTATACCTCTAACTAGTTGTTTGCAAGCTAGTGAATGTAATTTTCAAATGTTTATTTCATGAAGGAGAGAAATATTTGGTTAAAATTGTATTATGTGGAGTTATGGGACATATTAATTCAATATTACATGCTTTATTTTTAGGTTATAGGGGCTTAACTTTATGAACAATCATTAGGAAGAAAATTTGCTCTAAAACCCTTCTTAAACCCCAATGCCTTGATTTTAGGCAATATGTTTGCATTTTTATTTTTTTTATTTAAAAAATTTGTGGTTTTAGATATTATTTGGAATAAATGACCTTACTAAACCTTCCTAAATAAAATTTTATGGAAAATAATGGAGGAAGGCAAAGGTATAGGGTGCAGGGTTTTAAGCTAACAAGAGAAACAATCATTAAAGACATTTTTTGAGAGATTTAAGAAATTGTTTGAGAATATCCAATGATTTTAATTATGAGATGGGTTATTATAAGTCATAATAGAAAAATAATTAATTCTTTAATACTAATAAAACTTAATAAAATGGTAAAACTTAGACCTATAAGCATTCGAAAATAAAATTATGCAAGCTAGGGAACACCCAAAAGTGCATATTTTGAGTTTTATTAAATGAAATATCTTAAAATTTCACATGGAAGTATGTTTGTATGTATTTTAAGGTTTAATTTTTTTTTAATTTCTTTAATATACCTTAAGATAGATAAAATGGCAAAACACATGTTTGATCACGAAGGAAATCAAGGTTTTTAACTATTTTGCTTACAAATGGAGTTGGAAATGAGTGTTTCAGATCCTTTCAATGGAAAAAAATGATGGAAAAATGATTTTATAATACACACACACACACACACACACACACACACACACACACACACACACACACACACACACACACACACACACACACACACACACACACACATGATAATTCAATTAAAACCAATTCAATATAGGCTTAATTCATTTAAAAAGCATATCTAGGTCACCTTATGAGAAAAAAGCAAGCATTTTTTTATGAATTTATCTTTGGGAATTTGGTGAAGAGTTTTAAAGACTTAAAAAATTTAAAGGAATTCCAAATTTATACATATCCAATTATCATATTATTAGTGTTTGGAGAGTTCTAGAACTCATTTTAGATCCCCAAATCCAAATCAAGGTTTCTTGAGGCCTAAAGAGCACAAAATAGCATTTCTGGAAGTTACAAGTAGAATATGGAGCTTAAAATTTGTTTGAAGGTATGTTAAACCATTTTGATTAATTTAAAATCATATTTAGAATAATTATATATTAAATTAATTAAAATTCATCAAGTTCTACCTTCTCACTATACATTCAAGAAGTTTGTCAAACCATAGAAATGTACACTTTCAAGAAGAAACAATACATAGAGTTGTTATTGTCATCATCAAATGAACTATTATCAAGAATATTTAATGAAGGTGTCAATAAATTAAACATGAAATAATATATCTCTCTCTTATTTTGCCCCCATTTTGACTAGATTTAGAAAAGTCAATCAAACACTTGTTCTCTTTGATAAGTGAAGATAAAGAAGAGGTTAATTATTTGTCTTTAAGATGAACAAAATGTTAAGAAGGAGTATCCATGAATGAAACAATATATTATGTCTCTTATTATGCCTCCCTTTGATCTAATTTTATAAAAGTTAATAATTCAAACATCTATGCAAGATGTTAGTAAAAAAACTCAAGTCAAACTCTATGTTACAAGTCAAGGTGACTGAAGTCAAACTTCAAGATTCATGAAAGATAAAAAATAGTTAAGTGAAAGATTAAAAGGATTTAACTGAAGTGAAGATCAATATATATTTAAGTTGGAATACCATTCAAGAATGCATAATACCTTTGACTTTTCAACAACATTCAAACATGTAAGAATAGCCTCTCTCTATCCTCCTATGTCATATTTAAAAAAATAATGTTTAAACTCTAAATATTATACATTATAATTTGGTAAGTGGTGTTTAAGTTAAAGGATGAGTTAAAGTTTTAGTGAAAGGAAGAGTGAATTTGAGTTATAATGAAGACTCATCTCTAGTTGTTTATGTCCTCTCTCTTTGATTCTCTTTTCTATATGCATTTTCATTTTTAAAGATGTTTAGGATTAGGTTATGATTTTCACTTATAAAAAATATGCCAAAATTTGTATTAAATAACCTTTAAAGAAATAAAGAGCTGATTTTTCCTCCATTTTTAAGTTGTTCATGAAGTGTGTACTTAATATTCATTGATGAAACTTAGTGAATGACTATTTTCCCTCTGTTCATGTCTAAATTATTCACCTTTATGTATAAAATAATAAATATTATAGGTCATATCAAGTTGATAAGTTTGGTTTATACCCAATCTAGAAGTGAATTCAACCATTATTCATTCCTTTCAAGCTAGTGTGAGTTTTAGTCAAGACTTATGTGTAAAATACTGATGCAAGAGTCATTGTATGAGAAGTAAGTGAATGTGTGCAAGTTATTTTATCTTTGAAAGTATATAAGTATCTACATAATTGACTTTCATATTGGTGCATCAACCCAAATTTATAGTTTTCATATTTATTTTTAGTTTGAGCATTGTTCCTTTTAACCTTTTCCTAGTCAAGAAATCACCATCTGAGGGAGTTTAGAGAGAAGTGGTTGAGTGTGCCAAAGGGAACTAGTGCTTAATCTAGATATTATCTCCAACATAAGGTCACCCACACCTTGGAGATTTTCCATTGTATCAATAGTAATGACAACAGGCATAGGTTCCTTCAATGGTGCACTTTTGAGTGATAACAATTTCTAGCATGCTTGATGGGATATAGATTGAAGGTAAAAAGAGAAATTTGCATAAAAAAGAAGTCTTATTTTCATGCATAAATTTAATACAAGGTCTGAAATTAAAGGTACCATTTGATTTTTTTGAATTATCTAAGTATTCTAATAGAATAAAAAGATTTTTGATAATAATTCCATATCCTACAAGGCAATTTTAGTCACTAAATTATCTTATTGTGAAAACCAATTCAAGATAAAATCCCATTACTAACATGGTTGCCCTAAGGAACCAGGTATTTATTCCTTTCAATGATGGAATCCCTCTCATTTTTTCCCAATATGATGATATTTTAGCCTCAACCCTTAAAATTATACCATATTTTATAGGTGAAGATCAAACTACACCCATAGAACATATATGATGTGGCAAAATTATGTTCATTCCACCATGTTACCCAAGAGAATGTTTCCATCCATTTACTTGTTGCATCCTTTAAGGGAAAGGCATCACAATGGTATAGGAACCTACCCTTAAATTTCATAGCTAGTTAGGATGATTTGGGGAACTATTTTGTAAATAATTTGAAGATAAATCAAACCATCTATCCCTTATTAAGTAGATCACTACCAGCAAGAGAGAAACACATGAATTTATGACTGATTTTTATCTTAGATTTTAGAAAACATGGAATAGAATACCTCTCATGATAAGTTCATATCCTAAATATTATTTTTTATACTTTTAAAGAGCTTTGAATTCTAATATTTCATTTATGATTCAATTCATGGGTGGTAGGACACTCCTAGATGCCTATGAAGTTTTCATTAGAGATAAAAATAGTATAATTCAGATTGGTACACTTGCACCTAGGACTCTAATGCTAATACACCCTATTCTACCTCTTTAAGCTCTATCAATAGTTCAAATTTCAATCCCTCAAGATCACAGTCAAGCTCCTCATTTTAAATATAGTGAGCTTGGTGAAATAAAAGGTATGCTACAATATTTTTGTAATGAATTATATTAGATGAAGAGTTTGTTGAACATTGTTATTAATTAGAGGAGAGATTATTGAACATTGTCATTGATTGTTGAGTTGTAGAAATAAGTGTTGTTAGCGATGTCAATATAATGTCATTAATGTTAAAGGTTATCATGAATGTTCATGATAAATTAATCTTTGAGGTATGTGAATGATGAGTTCTTATGCCAACATAATAAGTGTTGTTATTGTATGAACAGTAGTGATGTGAGAGTTGAATAATGTTATTATGTGATCTTGATTAATATCATTGAGATCAGAATGAGTGAGTATATGTCAGTATGTAAAGTGTCACATAACATACAAAAAATTCTTTAGAATTTGTAAGATGATATCTATAGGTAGCATGATGAAATGAGTGAGCTTTGAGTAAGAAGCTATATGCTTCAAAGATCTATGTAAGAAGTTCTGAAGATGATTCAAATGAGATATGAAGATGAGAATGCTCTAAAGAATGCTTGAAAATGTTTGAGAATAAGATAGGTTTATTTATTTTATACACAAGGTGTTGAGGACCTTGAGAATGATTAGAAGGTCAAAATCTAAGATTTGTGTACCTAGCTACGAAGATCCTAGTCAAGCTCTAAATATCTTTAAATAGCTCCAAAGATGATTTGAGTGAGCCACAAAGATTTTATATTAAAGTTTTGAATAAGAGTAATATTATAAGGTAATTTAATCATATATAAGAGGAATTAAATAACTTAGGGTAGTTTTAAGGTGAAGTCTACAGGGGTAAGTACTTCAATCTAAGTTTAGAGCAGAACTAGTTCTAGATATTATTTGGCCTAATGAGGTGTCATGAGTTATTAAAAAGATATATAAATAATTTTTAAAAATATTTAACCATGATAGGAGATTTTATGGCATATATATTAAGTGTTGAGAGCTTAGAAAGTGGTTAGAAGGTCAGCTTCAAGATCTAACATGATTGGCAAGTCAAGGCTTAAAAGACAAAGAAAGAGATGGTGGCTCGATAAGTTATTAAGATCAGTTTCCAAGACATGAGTGAATAGGTGATAATTATTATAGGTGATTCAAGTTGTTTTTATCATGTGAATTAATTTTTAAGTCATGGTTTACAAGAAAATGCTTAAAATACTGTTTCAAGGTTTCTTGAATGCACATAATGAAGATTTGTCTCCATGAGAAGGTTTTTCAGGTACTAATTGGAATGTGTAACATATACATGAATATATAAATTATTAATGGTAGATGAGGAAGGTTTATAGATAAAATTTCAAATTATTTGTTTTTGGAAAGAGGATCTAAGTTTTATGAATTATTGTTAAGACTAAAAGTTGGTCTCAACCCTCAAAGAACCCTAACAATGACCTGATGTTAAAGATCTTATTATATAGAGATAAAAATGTTTTGGTTTGGATATAAATATTATTGGATGTTATATTCAACTCTCCAATACATCTTTAGGTGTGATTTGTTTCTTAAGTGAGTAAGTAGAACCTACAAGAAAGTGCTCGTCTTTTAGATATTTGTTGTAGCAAGCAGAGTTGACCAAATCAAAGTTATTGAGTGGATGGAGGTCAAAGTGAAAGAATTTTAGTTGTTTTACATGAATCTTTATAGAAAGGTTATATAATTTAGGTGTGCAAAGTTAGTGATCTAAGTTGGCCAGTTTCTAACAAACCTAATGGTGCAAACAATAAGAAAATTAGGTAAAAGTGAGAAGATGATTCATGATGTATTTTCAAGAATGATGAAATGAAGTTTTTTATGATTTTGTTTTTGAAATTAATAATATATCAATGTTTTTTTAAATCTTGGAATTTATTGTAATAAATTGGAACATTGAAGACAAAATAGCTTATCTGGCTAAGTAAAGTCTATGAGAGATAAGATCAACAAATTGGTCTACAAGACAAATAGTTTTCATTAGAGTTCATCATATATTTGATGGAGGTTGATATTAATATGTTATAAGATATTTTTAATGAATAAGATATTTTTCATGAATTTAAATCTCTTAAATGCATATAATCAAGTGTCAGAAGTTCATGTTTCCTTGACTATGTTTTTGAAGTTCGTTAGCAGTTTTAAGTGAGCATCTTACATAGAAGAGGTTGAGCCTATTTACCATTAATTGAAGAATAATATGAATTTTTTGATTACCCTGAAGTCATGAGGTTTATAAAAATGTAATGTTTTTCCATGGTTATTTGGAAAAATTGAGTTTATACCTCAGTTGTTTAAGACAAATTTTATATATATGCACATGCCTTTTATGAACAATGTTTTGAGAAAGGGTTCAAATAGTGGTTGTAACTAAAAGGTGTTTTGGACCAAAAATGAAGTTGGATAAGGTATATTAAAGTTTCAAATGATGTTTTCCTATTGTGTGATATGTTTTAATATGTTTCATGAAAGATCAAAGGAACCTAAAAGAGGAGTAAGGGCTAACTGGGCTTTGGCCAACCTAATTTATTGGTTGATTCATGATTAGATCATGATATTTTAATATTATAAGACCTATTAATATATAGCCTAAGTTATTTTAATGTGTGGCTAACTAAGAAGGATATGATAAGGTGACTTGTATAAAAGCAAGGCAATTTAGGCCTATTTGTGTGTGCTTAGAGAGTGTGGAGAGAACAAGGGAATGATATAGATCATTTGTAAATATAATAATGTCATGAAAACCATAATATATATGTAATAAACATATAAAAAATGATATGAATATGAGGATCAAGGTCATAAGACATAATCAGGCCATAAAGAGGGCTAGTTGAGTAAAGAAGGTAAAAAGCTAGTTTGAGAGGGATAAAAGTGAACAAAGAGATGTGGTAAAAGATCATCATCTATTTTATGAGTAATAATGGTTTCTGAGGGTTATCAAATAATCAAGAGGTTGAGTTGGTGATGAGTATCTAGGAGGTTGGTTCCTCCTTACAAGTGGGTGCTTGCTAAAGCCTAGCTAAGTTGGTATTGAGATAGTTGGGATTGGTACTAGGACTATAATCCATTTACTTCATTAGTGTTTTTTCTTACCCTTGAAGTTTTTCCACATATATGTTGTGTTCATGTGTTTCATGCTCTTATGATTTGTGTCTTATGATTTCTAAGACGTACATGCTTTTTAGAATGGTTCATGTATGTTTAATGAAATTAAACAAAAAATTTTGAAGATTGATTCACCCCCCTTTTAGTCATTGTTCTTAAAAAAATTGGTATCAAATCCTAGTATTTTTAAGGAGTTATAAAAGCCTAAAAGATATCCAAAGAAGTAAATATGACTATTCAATAAGCTCAAGGTGGTTTCTTTATTAGTTAGGTTCTATTGTTTAATGGATCTAAGTATGAATTTTGTAATTTTAGAATGAAGATATATATGATATCACAAGGACATGATATTTGGTAGTCAGTTGTGGATGGCTATATTTCACCTACTATTCCACTAAAAGATGTAGCAGGTAAGAAGGCTAGTGAAAATAACTCTAAGGCAATGAATGCCATTTTGTGTGACTTATAAAAGGCAAAGATTTAAAAGGTAATGCATTGTGTATTATCCAAAGATATACGGGATAAATTGAAGACCATATATTGAGAGACACCAAGCTGAATTTGGCCAAGTTGTAGACCCACAAAGATAGTTTGAAATCCTAAAGATGAAACCATGAGTCCTATCTATTGAGGATTGATGAAGTTGTCAATATCATTAGAGGATTGGGAGAAAAAGTTAAAGAGTCTACTATTGTCCAAAAGGTATTGAGATCACTAACTCATAAGTTTGAATCTAAGGTATCTACATTACAAAATATGCAAGATTTGGATAAGCTAAATATGGATGGGCTTCATGGCATATTGACTACCTATGAGATGAGAACTAATGAAGGAAGATTTAGCAAGAAGGAAGTAGCTTTCAAAGTTGAAAAGAAGTTAAATTATAATAAGTTCAGGGATGAGGTATGTTTAGATATTGATGATGTGAACTCATAACTATGTTTTATATAAATTTAAGGTTTGGATTAGGTAAGTATAAGGGTAATTTACCCTTCAAATGTTTTAACCATGGTAATATTGGTCACTTTGCAACCAAGTATCTTAACAAGGAAAAATTTGAGCATAATGAATAACATGATGAATACCATGGAGATGATAGAAAAGTTTATAAGTCTTAAAAGATAAAGAGATATTTCAAGAAAAATGAAGGAAGGAAGGATCATTCAAAAATAATAAGATTTTTTATACCAAAGAAGATAGCTCATCTGATGTAAGTGATTCTAAGACATATGACAATGATGATGATAGTAATGAATTTGAACATGATAATAGTTAAACTTTGTTTAGAGAAATAGAATCAAATAATTAGGGTTGTTCAAATAGGAAAATTATTATGGTTGATGTAGAATTAAATGAATAAGTATATTGTGATATTGAAGAAGGAGAATTTAAATTGGATCTTAAAGCTGAGCTCATGAATACCCTAGAAGAGTTGAAGCTTGTGAAGAATAAGAGCAAGAAACTAAAGTCATTAGTTTAATACTATGAGGAATAGATCAATTTTTTTGAGGAAAGGATAAATAACACTTATAAGGAGTATGATGAGATTATCAATCAATTTGAGCTTCTAGATGATATCTTGAGTAATCAAAAGTCTTCAAGTGACAAGATAGGTCTTGGTTTCAAAGAAGACCAAAAAAAGGCACCTCAAGTCAAAGAGAAGATTGTTGAAGACAAGAAGGTTGAAAAGAAAAGACCAATCAGGTAACCTAATTCTATAAGGTATTCTAAGTTTTTCAATCCTTACTATTTTGAATGTAGTTAATTTAGTCATAAAACAAGATAATGTAGAAACTCCTCAAAGAATGAATACTCATGGAAGAATGAAAGGAGTCATAATTCACATCATTCAAATGGTATGTATAAGTTGGTATATTACAACTATCATAATATAGGACATCTTTTAAGATTATATCCTAATAGAGTTAGAATATCATCAATTCAAAATAAGAAGTTTGAATTTCTTAGAGTAAAATAAAGAAGGCAAATAAATATATGGAAACCAAATGTAGTAAAGATAAGCCATGATCAGCCTACAAGCTCAAGTATACTTCTTGCTAAGATAGAACATGCCTCAAATGTGAAATTAATTAATGAATGTATATTATCAGCTCACATTGATGATCAAATGGTTGATGATGAGATCAATCTTATAGTGCCAATCAAGCCCAAAAGGAAGTTGAAGAATGTTTAATATTGTAAGAGTATCGAGATCTATGAATTTCCCAAGTTCATGTTATTTTAGTTCCCTATGAAAAGGGGTGGATCCATTAAGCTTCATGAAGACATTATTCTATCAAGAAAATCATGAGGTTGTAATCAAAGATAGTTTCTTTTTGAGAAGATTTTGGTTTGTCTATATTACAAGCAAAGAATTAAAGATGTATATTCTCCATTCCTATATTGATAGCTCTATGGTTTAAAGTGTAGAAGGCAACATGATGAGAGATCTAAGTCTACTATTAGGTATCTAAAGTCAAATTACAAACATTTGATATATAAGAGGTAAGATTTTGAGATCTATTTGTATGAAGAGTTGATCTCGATCTATGAAGACAAAGGGGGAGTCTCTATTTTTGTAGCTTATGTCAAGAATATGGTAAACCTAGTGTATGGTCATGAGTTTGATCTTCTTTTATCATGTCAAGGTAAGTGATCTGAGTCTCTAGTTATTTTAGAGAATATATGCTTGGTTTAAGGGGGAGATTGGTAGTTTTGAGTTCTTTGTCAAATAAAGGGAGTACTTTTGGATATGCATGGAGTTAAGGAGAGATTGTGTTTGAGATGATTCATATAATATGTTTGTTAAGGTTTTGATGGATCAACTAGAGAGTGACCTAATTGAGAGAAGTTTCTAAGAATGGTTATCATAGGTGGTTTCCATAGTTTCTAAATATTGTGTGATATTTAGTGTCTTTGAGAGATAGTATCATCTCAAAGGGAGAAATTATGATTATAGTATCCAAAATTAACCCTTGATATCTATTGCTAATAGAAGTATGGTGGATGCTTGGTTTGCGGGGGAGATTTCTAGGTTATTGACTAAGTTTGATTTATGTTTAAATGATCTTGTAATCTTATTTCATTATAAAAGAGATGATAGTTATGGAATACCTTTGTCATTAATTTCAAAGGGGAAGAAATATTAAAAATGGAGAAATAAAAGGCAAGATGAGAAAGGGAGATAAAAATCAAGAACCAGGTCTAAGAGATGATTGCCATCAATAGTGATTTACATAGCTTTATGAGTGTGTCTACCATCAATGATAAAGGGGGAGATTGTTAAACATTGTCATTGATTAAAGGGGAGATTTTTGAACATTTTCATTTATTTTTGAGTTATTGGAATAATTTTTGTCATTGATGTAAATCTAATATCATTAATGTCAAAATTTCGTGTGAAGGTGCATGATTAAATAAAATTTGAGGTATGTGAACGATGAGTTCTTATGCTAACATAAGTTTTATTGTATGAAGAGCAGTGATGTGAGAGTATTATTTAAACAATGTTCTTATGTCATCTTGACTAATATCATTGAGATCTGCATGAGTGAGTATAGGTCAGTATGTCAAGTTTCAAGTAACTTGAAAAGATTTATCTAGACCTTGTAAGATGACATGTGTAGGTAGCATGATGAAATGGGTGAGATCTGAAGAATAATCTAGATGCTCTGAATATCTATGCAAAAGGCTTTAAAGATTCTCCAAATTAGTTTTGAATATGAGAATGCTCTGAAGAATTATTGACAATGTTTGAGAATGAGAGAGGTTGTTTGAGTTTGTACATGAGGTGTTGAGGACCTTAAAAATGTTAAGAAGGTCAACTTCAAATATCTATGTATGTAACTATGAAGATCCTAGTTGAGTTTTTAGTATCTGTAAATAGCTCTGAAGATGCTCTAAGTGAGCCACAAAGATGATATATTGAAGATATGAATAGGATTAATTTTATAGGGTTGTTTGAGAATACATAAAATGCATTGAAGCACTCACAAGAGTTTAAAGTTTAAGTCTATAGGGATAAGTACTTTAATCTAAGTCTATAACTAGACTAGTTTTAAATCCTACTTGGCCTAATGAGGCATCATGAGCTATTGACAAGATATAAGAATAATGTTTGATAATAGTTAATCATGATAAGAGATTTAATGGAAAATATATAAAGTGTTGAGAGCTTGGAAAATGGTTAGAAGGTCACCTTTAAGACCTAATGTGATTGATAAGTTAATGCCTAGAAAGAAAAGAAAGAGATGGTGGCCAGATGAGGTATTAGGATCAGCTTCAAAGACATGAATGATCAGGTGATAATTGAAAGAGGTGAATCAAGTTTTTTTTGGCATGTGCATGAATTTTTAGGTAATGGTTTATAAGAAAAGGATTGAAACAATGTTTTAAGGTTTTTAAAATATACAAAATGAAGAGTTGTCTACCTAAGGAGGTTTTTCAAGTGCTCATTAGCATGTGAAACATCTACATGAGGATATAATTTTTTAATGGTAGATGAGGAAGGGTTTTATCTCAAAGTTCTAAGCATTAGTTTTTGGAAAGAGGGGTTGAGTTTTATGAATGATCATTAAGATTGGAAGTTGGTCTAAACCCTCAAAGAACCCTAAAAATTACTTGATGTTGAAGATCTTGTTATAAAGATATCAAAATATTTTGGTATGGATAGAAAAATTAATAGATGTTTTATTCAACTCTCCTATTCATATCTAAGTGTGATTGGTTTCTCAGGTGAGTAACCTGACCCTATAAAAAAGTGATTGTCTTTCAAAAATTTATTGTAGAAGGTAGAATTGATTGAGAAAAAGTTGATAAATGGATGAAGGTCAAAGTGTGAGAATTTTATTTTTTGTTCATGAAGGTTTCTAGATAGGTTCCAAATATCAGGTGTGTAAAGTTAGTGATCCAACTTGGCCAATCAGTAATATACCTAATGGTGTAGATAGTAAGAAAATTGGGAAGAAGTGAGAAGATGACTTCTAATTTATATTCAAGTAATAATAATGAATTAAAGTGTTTTATGATGTTTTTTGAGACTTGAATAATCTATCCATGTTTTTTTGAAGATTGGAAGTCAGTGGAAGAATTTGGAACATTGAAGCTGAAGTGGCTTATTTGGCTGAGTAGAGTTTGTGAGAGAGAAGATCAATGGATTGGTCTACAATACCAATATTTTTTATTATATATCATGATATATTTGATTTATTTTATTTGAATATGTTATAATATCTTATTCATGCATTGAAATATATTGAATGAATACAATTAGGGGTTCGAAGTACATGTTTCCTTGACTATGTTTTTGAAGTTAGTTGGCAGTTTAGAGTGAGCATCTTGTAGATAAGATGTTGATCCTGTTTACCCTAAGTTGAAGCATAAAATTAAATTTTTTATGACCTTAAGGTCATGATTTTTTTGAATATGTAATTTATTTCCATAGTTGTTTGAAAAAATTAAGTTTATACCTTAGTTGTTTAAAATAGAGTTTTTGTATATGCATAGGCTTTTTATGAACAATGTTTTGAGAAAGGGTTCTGTTTCTCTATATTTTTCACTAATTAATTCAAAAAAAAGAAGAAAATAAAGGTAAAAGGTCTTGGGTTTGATGCTACTTGGATTAAGTGCTCGCCATATCCAAGCATTGTGGGAACTCCTCTTTGGTTGTGGAGGAAACACCTGCAATAAGAAAGAAACTTGAACAAAGAAGATGTTAAAGGAGCATATGGTGGACTGCCAAGCTATGCACTTGGTCCCAAAAGTGTCAAGCTCCCTAAGGGATGACAATACACTATTTAAATAAAAGAGTATTGTCAAAGAAGAAATGATGAATGACTAAGAAAGAGAAAATAGATAGCGCATACCTATTTCCTATAGTTTATGTGTTTCTAAATGTTACAAAAAGCTGGATGAAGGTGTTTTCTGGTCTATGGGCTGTTTGGATAGGTTTTCTAGTTTGTTATTCGAGAACACAGTAACCAACATCGGTATATCTACTGAGGTTAGTCTTTAATGGTGCCGACATCGGTTATGTTGCCAACATTAAAAGGGGCAATGTAACTTGGACAGGTTTTAGAGTCTTTCTAGGATGCACAGAAGAGTTTCTGGAATTTAGAGGTTGGGGTAGGGTTGAAAGAAGGTCAATAAGGTCTGAGGAAGGGTAACGGTAGAGGATAGGTGTGAAAATAGGATAAGAATAAGAGAAAGGCCTTTCAGTCTCTCCACAGAGGAAGTCAGGTCTCTTGACAGTATTTAAAAATACTAAATGGGAACTAATTACCAATCTGTTCTAAAATACTAAAATGAGAAGCATAATACTTAGCTCTATTAGATGAAGAACTAGAGGTGTTATGATGCTTATTCCCATTGTGGCTGATGTTGAGGTCCTCGTACAGTGTTTCAATCCAATCTCTGGAATGACTTGTGCAAAGCTTCGATAGCCAGGAGGATGATAGTTGAGTTTTGATGCTTGAGATCAGATTGTGCACGTCAATGTGCAAAGAGGTGGGGGGCTAGCTCAATGTTTAGAACTTAGCTTATGTAACCAATGTCGGTGATCTTGTTGGCATCAGTCATGGGTTGATTGATGTCGGTGGAGGGAGAATAGGTAAAAGTGCTATTTTCAGCTCTTTGTCCATTTCTCCACCTGCCAAATTCCTTTTCCATTAGAGAATGGTCAAAACATAGGCTTATGAGGCATGAGATTTGGTTAGGGAGTGAGAATAGGTCATGGGTAGTTAGGATTTAGATGACCTAGTCTCAGGGTGACTCATAGGGTAAGAAATGGTCTTAGGGTGAGGTGTCTAAGTGAGGTGTCCAAGGTAAAAGGGGTGAGGTGTCCAAGGTGAAAGGGGTTCAAATGTGGGTTAGGAGTGCTAACATTTATAAAGGGACCAAGGGGGGGTTGACATGATATTGGTGTTTACATTTGCTCCTTTTTGTCTTGTGGTTTATTTGAATGAACTGCAAGACAAAAATAGATGTAGGTTGCCCCAGGTATGGGATGAGGTATTCCCCCCTCAAAGCGGGAGTTAAGAGAAGGGAATACAAAATCGAGTGCCAATTTGATAGGCATTGGATGGGTAAGGTGAGGTTGGAGTGTAAACATTGCAATAGTTGAGATTGCATGTATACCACTTCACTTGATAGGTAGGTCAAATTATCACAAGCAAGGTCGAGGAGAACTAAAATCAAAGTAATTGGTCCCTAGCTTATTAGTGGTAGCTGATTGGGTTAAATGATCAAAACTATAGCTCTAATGGTTAATGAGGACTAAAATTAAACTAACCAGTCCCCAGCTTATTAGTGGTAGCTAATTGGGTTAAATTGATTAAAGCTATAGCTCCAATGGGCATCATGTTCCAAGTATCTAAGATACGAAGTGCTCCTGGAAAACATGAAAATGTCATAGATATTGGGGATCAACTTGGTTGTGATCTGACAATAGGTGTGAGGGTCATGGGAAATTTGCTAACTATTTCTGAGGTAGCTATTTCTATACAATTTTTACTTTCACATTCAAAGAGAGAATAAGAAACTAAAAGAAATGGTCTAAGGCTTGTATGTACCTGGATGAAGTCGTGCACACCGTTTTCAGATGTTGTGAGAACTCCTCTTTGGTTGTGGAGGATGACACCTGTAACAAAAAGAGACTTGGATAAAGAAGGTGTTAGATGAGGAGATGGTGGGCTGCCAAGCAAAAGTTTGATCCCAGAAGTACGAAGACTTCCTTGAGGGATGTCAACCCACTGACTGATAAAAGTAATGTCTAATAAAAATTAGAATGATAAAAGACTAAAATGATTAAAGACTAAAACAAAATAAAAAGCAAATGCATACCTGATATGCTGCTGTCAGCCTGGTCACAGTCATCGTCGTCAGTGGTTCTGCCGACGTCGGTTAAGGAAGGTCACCGATGTCAGTTATAATACTGACGTCGGTAGGGGAAATGATCGGTGTCGGTTGAGGCAACAATCTGGGGATGAGATCTGGGCGAGTTTTAGACTGGGTTTAAGGTTGCAGAATGATCTAAAAGGGTCTAAGTCTATTTTAATGGTCTGTACAAGGGTCTAGATAGAGTTGTAGGGACAATGAACAGACTGTACATTTAGATATGGGAAGGCCTCTCAGCCTTTCTGGGAGGAATTCAAATCTGCTCTATGGTCTGATAGTCTAAATCTGGGTGGTGATATCAAATAACCAGAAAATAAAATGAAAGCACAAAATAATCGCTTACCTATTGCTTGTTAAAGAGAGAGTAGGAGACATGGTTGTAGATTTATTTCTGATGGTGTGTTGTGGACTGGTTACATATATTTGATGTAGAAGACCTCTAGCAAGGTGACTGAAGTAGAGTACCTGAGAGAGAGAGAGATAGATCTTTTTGGTGGATTTGCTGATTGAGTATTTGCCGATTGTTCTTGACTAAAGTCTGATCCAAGAATGTTTTGAAAGAAGATCCGATAACGGATTGAAAACTGATTGGAAAATGGATAATGGATAACGGATTGGGAAACGAATTAACGGACGCAGTTTAAGGTTAACCGACGCCGGTAGAACTACCGACATTGGCCGAATAGTGACTGACATTGGTGGCTTCAGAATGGGAAAAGAGGCCAATTTTAGCTTTTTTCCCATTCTTACATGCTGCCAAGGTCAAGGTTCATGGTAAAATGATCGAGAGGGGCTAAATAGGCATGGGAGAGGATGACCAAGGGAGTAGACACAATTTTGGTGTCTACATTTGCCCCTTTTTGTCTTGTTGGTTATTTTAGATGAACTGCAAGACAAAAATAGGAGTTGGTTGCCCCAAGTGTGGGATAAGGTATTCCCCCTCAAAGCAAGAGTCGAGGGAAGGGAATCGAGAATCGGGTGCTAATTTAACAGAGAGTGGATGAAAAATGGTGAGTGTGAATGCTGCATTAGTTGTGATTGCATGCATACCACTTCATGAGATGGTCAGGTCAAAGTGTCATAGGTTAAGGGTCAAGGAGTGCCAAAATTGAAGTAACCAGGCCCCAACATTTGGTCGTAGTTGATCAGGTTATTCAATCTAAGCTATAGCTCTAATGGTCATCGTGTTTCAGGTATCCCAGGCTCAGGAAGTGCTCCTAGAAAACATGAAAATGTCACAAGTAATGGGGATCAACTGGCTTGCAATGCTATACTTGTGAGGGTCAAAAATAGTCTACGCACAAGTTTGCTAACAAGTCATGGGGTAGCATACATGCAAAAACAACCAAGGCAATGTCATCTTGGAAGTGGTCGGGGTCAGAGGAGATAGTCATGATCTCCATGGTCATTGGTCGATGTGGATGGATGGACGAAAGAAAGTGGCTGAGCTAACCTCAGAACACTAAGTGTTGCCTACATAGCCCTTGTGTGAAGGGCCTCAGGCCAATGTAGTTCTCCCTAAAGGGAAGAAGAGTCAAAGTGATCGATGGTCTTGGATGAAGTTAAGGTCATGGTCAAAGGATTGGTCAAAGGAAAGAATGGTTTGTCCATCAAGGAGATGAATAAATGAGGGTGGTCAAGCTAACCCCAGAAGATAGTCGTGTCATCTAAGTGTTGCCTACATAGCCCCGGTCTTAGGGCCTTAGACTAACGTAGTTCAGATGAATGGGCAAAGTGGTCGATGATTGGTTTTGGTCATGATGAATGATGAGGGGAAGATGATGTCGCAGCCTTTTCCATATTGTGTGATGGTGTATTCTGCAACATTGGTTGAGGGGTCTTTCATCCCTAGCAATTTTCCATATTCATGATGGATGTATGCTAAAAATGAATTGAGGTCTATTTATGCTTCAGCAAGTAATGGTTTATGCTTAACATAAATTATGTGGTCGATAGTTTCCATGTGTATTGTTGTCCATAGAAACTAGTGTGAATAGACTATGTGAGTGGTCTGAAAAGAGATTGGGTTGAATTGGATTTGATAAATGATGAAGTTTGAATGTGACCAAAGTGTAAAAAGGAGCGAAAGACATATTTCTCTTTCATTGAAAAGGACCAAAATGATGGCATGGATAAAGGTTGTTAGAACAAAAGCCCCATTCATGCATTACGTCATTGACCAGTGGTTGTGTTAGGGAAGCAATCGAATAATTTTGATATTTAAAATGAGCTCGAAATACCTTGAGCAGGTGATAGGAGGAAGATAGGGTAACCCGTTGTAGAGCAGAGATAATTTTGCCCCTTTTTATAGGAGACCCTAAGACAAGTATAAGCCAAGTTGATGACCCATTTTTTTTTTTTTGGGTGCAGACTGATCAATGCGGGAAGTCTACATAGAGATGTCATCTTGCTTTGTGGTCATGTTGTGAAGCTGATCTATGCGAGAAGCTTCTAAGAAAAGTGATGTATGTAGCAAGATTTAGTCATAGCCATCCTTTGAGGGAGTGGTTTATATTTTTTCTTTGTATATAAGGGCTTTGAATAGCTGTCCTTCGAGGGAGCAGTCTATTAGCTACAGTAATGATAGTACATCTATCCTTCAAGGGAGTAGTCTATTTTTTGATTTGAGTTGGTGACCTTGGATATTTTGACATCTTGATTTATTATTTATTGACAGAAATGTGAGTCATGGACAAGACTATAGAAGTTCAAGGGCTCCCTTTTATTAGGACAAAGCATCCATACTGTATAAAAGGGTTATAGAGGATTTGTTAAGGGGAATAGGGTTAAAAGGAATGAGGATGAAGAGGATGGGGATTGCTCAAGGGATGAGCTCAAGGTAAATGTCAAGTGGACGAGTACTTGACTAACAGTAGAATGGTCACAGATGCAATGCATTAAGAGGCTCAGGTTCTAGCCATCCATCGAGAGAAGACAGACGATAAGTCCCTGATCCATACTTGTGCATGATGATGTAAGGTCTGAGCCAATTAGGAGCAAATTTGCCTCATTTACTCCATTCCATATTGGTCACGTGTTGGTTCTCTTTGAGGATGAGGTCTTCGATGTTGAAATAGTGTTATCTCAGATTCTTATTATATGCTCGTTTGATGTGATTCTGATAGACATGGAGATGGTTGAGGGCAGCAAGATGACGTTCGTCAAGTAACTCAAGTTGAGCTAATCAATCTTGACAAAAGTCATCATTAGAAAGAATGTCATGTAGAGAGATGCAAAGAGACGGGATCTATACTTCAAGAGGTAGGACAGCCTCTGTTCCATATACTAGAGAGAAAGGGGTAGCACCTGTGGAGGTTCGGATGTTAGTGCGGTAGGCCCACAAAGTGAAGGGAATGTGAATATGCCAATCCCTTCCAGTGTCATTGACCACCTTCATGAGAATTTTAGTCAAGATTTTGTTAGAAGCCTCAGCCTGCCCATTTGCTTGTGGGTAGGAAGGTGAAGAGAAGCTAAGTTTGATGCCAAATGAGTCACAGAGCTTTTAGATAGGCTTATTTTTAAAGGACTTGCCATTGTCAGTGATGATTTTGTGAGGGACACCGAAACAACAGATGATGTGGGTGCTGATGAAGTCAAAATATGTGAGGCAAGAGAAGCCATGGTGTCAGCAAACTTATTTGTGGATCGAGGAATAGTCTACAAGAGGTAATGGTCAAAAGAGGCTAGAAGAATGTTAGCATGATTTTTGTACCTTTGTAAAATTTCATTTTTACAAAGGTATGAACCGTTGACCTGATTGATGACAAGCTGCGAGTTGCCAAAGATGTTGATGGACTTGATGCTGAGAGAAAGGGTGGTTTGAAGTCCCAAAATTAAGGCTTCGTATTTAGCCATATTATTGGTACAATCAAAGTCAAGCTTGAAATACAAAGGCATGGGCTCCCCTTCGAGTGGGATGAGAATAACTCCCGCACCCCCACCAAGTTGACATTTGGAACCGTCGAAGAACATGGTCATTTGGTAGACGGTGTCATCAGTGGAAAGTGTGGTGATAGACTCATCAAGAAACTCGCACTGCAAAGGTTGATTGTTGGGAAGAGGGGCATCTACCAATTAGTCAGCAATGGTTTGCCCCTTGATAGATTTCTACTGGATGAATTCGAAGTCAAACTCAGCAAGTAGCATGAGCCACCAAGCCATACACTGATTTTGATATGGCTTGGAGTGCATATACTTAAGAGGGTCAGTGTGAGTGATGACAAAAATTTTGTGGTTGAGAAGATAATGGCAGAGCTTAATAGCAGCAAAGACTAACACCAAATAGAGTTTCTTGGTATGAGTATATCGAGTTTCATAGTCGACCAGTGTTCAGCTAATATAGTAGACTACTTGCTCACAGTGATGCTCGTCTCAATGAACGATCATGGCACCTAATGAATGGTTGGTGGCAGAGATGTAAAGGTAGAAGGGTTGGTCATCTTTAGGTGGAGTGAGGACTGGTGGAGAGACCAGATAGTGTTTGAGGGCTTCAAAAGCCTCTTGACAGTTCTTATCCCATTTAAAGGAGATGTCCTTCTTAAGGAGATGATGAAAAGGTTGGTAGTGGTCAGAAAGCTGTGAGATGAAATGGTGAATGGACTGGAGCTTCCCTTGCAAACTATGAAGTTGCTTGAGATTGGTCAGAAGTGGCATCTCGAGGATAGCGTAGATCTTGGCAGGATCTATCTCGATGCCATGGAAAGAAATGATAAAGCCTAAGAGCTTGTCGGAGAGGACCCCAAAGACACATTTCTTGGGGTTAAGGTAGACATTGTATTGAAGAAGGTGAGAGAAGATGATTTTGAGAATGGTCAGATGGTCGTGGTGAATCTTGGGCTTGCTGAGCAGGTCATCCACATAGTCTTCCATGATTTTGTGGAAGAGATCATGGAAAATGTAAGTCATGGCATACTGATATGTGGCACCTGCATTCTTTAAACCGAAAGGCATGACCCGATAGTAGAAAGTCCCCCATGGGGTGATAAAGGTAGTCTTGTGCTGATCTTCTGGTGTAATTAGGATCTAATTGTATCCTAAAAACTCATCCATAAGAGATAGCATCTCATGGCCAGCCGTGACATCAACAAGCTGGTCAATGTTGGGAAGAGGAAAGTCATCTTTGGGATAGGCTAAGTTAAGGTCATGATAGTCTGTGCAAATCTAGATCCCCCCAGTCGCTTTGGTGATAAGAACGATGTTAGAGACCCACTGCAGATAATCGATAGGCTGAATGAAGGAGATAGAGAGAAGACGCTGAAGCTCCTCTTTAACAAGGAGCGCGACGTGAGGATGCATCTTTCAAAGCTTTTGCCTAACAGGCTGAGCCTCTAGTTTGGTGACTATGTTATGGGTAGCGATGGTGGGGTCGATGCCAGGCATGTCACTGTAGGTCCAGGCAAAGGCCTTGCTATGGTCTGAGAGGAAGTGGGCGTAGGCTAGCAGCTCTTGAGCGTCTAAAGATTGGCCAATCTTCAAGACATGAGGAACATCGAAAGAGGAAAGGTTGATGTCAATGGTTGATTCATTTAACATAACTTGGGTCTCAGAAGGGAGGGAGCACTAGATGAAAGAGTCATCAGTGCCCATGTAGGAAAGTATGGTGTCATCGTCAATGTAATGGACAGTGTGAATGGTCACCGACTCATCCTCTATCATGCTGGGAAAAATGAGAGGGAGAGACCTGGACACCCCATTTAGCTGATAGGTCAAGGATTCTAGGCGAATAGTGTTTATGCAAAAAAAAAACTAGGAGGGATGGAAACCACCGACTCCGTAGGTGAAAGGGGAAGAATGGGCGAGCTTGGAGGAGATTGGTCATTGGTGGGCTCAGGACAGAGGTCTGCAGAGGCCTGAGTGGGATCATGGTATCCCAGGCCATATCGTTTCTTGGCACTATCATCATTGAGAGGTCTAACGGGCTGATGGGAGCCTTGCTCATAGCATCTAAAACCAAAACCCTTCCATACACACCTGTAAAGGTAAGTGTGTGTAAAGGCGGGGTTGCTAAGAAATGAGAAGTATGATGTGAATAGTTGCGGTGAAGACAGAGGATTGCCATTAGTAGGAGCTTGATTGAGCCCCTAATAGACAAGGTTGGTTCAGAGGTGAGGAGGACCAAAAGGCATGACCATACTGATTCGGTGATTGTAATTGGGGCTGTGGTGAAGGCGTCCATACTCTTGCAGAGTTTGGAACATGTCTAAGGCCAACAAGCGATATTCCCCAAGTGAAAGTCGTTGGAAGATGTCTTCCATGGGGTCTGTGGTTACCGCTTAAAGAGGAGGGGTGAGGGTGACTGCCAATTTCAAACTAGTCAAAGCTTTCGCGGATGGAGGCAGTGCTAGGGTTGATGGCTTGATAGGAATGAGGACATTGTTTGGCTGATAGGTTGTGTTACAAGTTTTGAAAGGTGATGGGTTAGCGGGAATAGTGTGGACTTGCCCGTCATGCTCAAATTTCATACAACGATGTAGGGTAGAGGGAACACAAGCCATGGCATAGATCAAGGGTCAGCCCAACAATATGTTATATTGAAACTCTCCTTTGATGATATAGAAGAGCTTCGAGACTATGTGTGGACCAATGCGAATGTGAAGAATGACTATGCCAATGGTTGTAGTAGTGGTGTCATTAAAGGATCACAAGATTGCGTCAGTTTTGGATATGCAATTCTTGGGGAGGGTCAATTAATCAAAGGCATGGGTGGAGATAATGTTGATGCTGGCACCTCCATCAATCATAACGCGCTTGATGCGAGTTTGATCAATATAGGCAGTGATGAAGAGAGCAACATCCTGATCTTTCGTGTTAGATGTAGGAATCTCAGAGTCACTAAAAGTGATGGAGGTGATGGGGGATAAAGAGTGGACTAGAGTAGCGAGTGGTTGGGGGTCCTCAGTTTGGACCTCCACTACCTGTAAGGCTTGGATGAGGGCCTGATGATGTTAGGGCGAGGTTTGGATGAGGTCATAAAGGGACATCTTCATGGCCATCTGGTGAAGTTGTCTTAACATGGAGTCATGAATCACCCCTGAAGAGGAAGAAGAAGAGGGTTGAGACGTGCCAAGGATAGAAATCTTGGGCTTTGGTGGTTGAGGTGGCTGGATGAAAGGATAGGTCCAAGGAATGGTAGCTTTTTCTTTTGCCTTATCCTTTTGTGACCTAGTGGTTATGTGAATGGCATTGATTTTGAAGATAGGGGGTGAAAGAGATGAAGGAGTCATGGCCTGCTGATGAGATGTTGATGTGGTTGAAGAGGTTAGAGGAATGTGGGAAGGTATCGGGGGTCGATCGATGGTGTCCTCAAGAAGAAGAATGTCTTTCTCCATGTAGCAACGAATGAAGGCCTTGAGGGCACAACAAGTCTCAGTATCATGTCCTGGCGTATGATGATATAGGCAAATCTTCATATCATCAAACCAGGAGGGCTTAGACCTGAGAGGTTGGAAGGGTCTGATGGGCGAAAGGGTTATGCTAGAAGTCTGCAAAAGTCGATGCAATATCAAGAGTATGAGCCTACTAAAGGGTTTGTGCTAGTTGATGTGTGCGATGCTGGTGACTTTTGCTTGGGTGGTGTTGGAGGAGGATTTTATACCATCTTCTAGGTTGATGGTGTGGTGACAAGGGAAGATGACACGTTCTTCGTGAGAGGTGCCAAAAGTTTTGGAGAGGATAGGCTGGAAGTAGGCAAAGGAAGTAGCGGAGGCAATTGGTTTTGATTAGAGGTTGGAGTGCAGAGGATTTTGATCAAGGTTGAAGGATGAGGGCCCAAAATGGAGGGCAATGGTGATGGGGGAGGAGGAGTTTGCCTCTATGGAAGACTACTATTGGTCGGGGTCTAGTCTAAGTCCACCTTCACTTGCGGATGAGTGAGGTTAGAGACGGGGCAAACGTCGAGTGACTTGATAGGTTTTGATGTGATAGATGAGGGTTTCAGTCTTGATGTGGTTGGTTGAGGTTTAGATGGTCTAGAAGTGGAAGTCTAGTTTTTGTTGAGAGTCTCGAGAGATTCTACCATGGGAGGATTGGCAGCATGAGATGAGAGGGCACAGGCATGTTAAAGAGCTTCAAGATGCTCCCACAATACCTGATGCTCCACTTTCCTTGAAGGGAGAATTTTGATTTTCTTCACTAATTGGGAAAATTGTTGAGAAGGTGTTAGATGAGGCTTGGGTCCTTGAGAAGATGTTGACAGTTGTGGGGCCAAAGATGAGACTGGTGTAGCGGTCTCAGACTTGAGGCATGCTGAAGTTGTGACAGGTTCATCTTTGGTTGGAGATGGAGGACAGACAGGTTCTCCCTGGGTGGAGAAGAAACTAAAGAATGAGGCTCCTCAAGAGGGTAAAGGGCAGGGATGATTGTGCCCTCCACTTGCGGTTGAGGAGTAGGAAGGGTTGGGTCCTCCACAGGTAGTAAGAAAGAGGATGGTGAGACTGATGGTATCGGTATGGTTGAGGTGTCCTCCAATATAAGAGAGGTTGATGGAGAACTAATCAGAGAAGGGGGTTCGTCCACATGTGATGGAATGATGGGTGGACTAACCTCTTGAGTTTGTGAAAGAGGTTGGTTAGGGATGAAGGGCAAGACCGTATTGACTGTTCGTATATTATGTTCGTGAGTGTTGTCAGTCATGGTTTGGACATTATTTTACGTTGGAGGATGATTGGGAAATGGTTGCTTGAAGATGTCGATGCCCTGATTGGGTGGTGCATTAGGATTGTCAAGGATGAGGTCACCCTTTTCCAGCATGTCTTGGATGATGTTTTTAAGGGTCTTGTAGTTGCCCATGTCATGACCTTTAACACAGTGGTAGTTATAGAAGTTGTTTTCCCTATACCATGCAGGGATGGTGCGTGAGGGATCAAATTGTGGAGGTGGTCAGATTTGAGGGAGATTGAGAACCCCCTATTTGACAAGTTTTTCCAGTATAGATGCGTATAACTCTCTAAGTGGAGTATACTGTCGCTACACGTATCTCTGCTGGAATTAGCGAGTGATGCTTTGGGATGTGGATGGCTCAGGCTGGTTGGTTGAAGGTGAAGAGGATGAAAGTCTAACGACTACAACATTTGTTGATGCCTTAGACTTGGGGTTAGATGAAGAAGGCTTAGAAGAAGAGGAGTCATTGGTCTTGGAGTTGGGATTCTTACTCCACAACTTGACTTTGTTCTCCTCGATGGCACGTAATTCAAGCTTGCAGGCCATCATGAAGGCTTCGTCAAAGGTGCAGAAGGTCTGAACCCACAAGGTAGAAGAAATATGCATAGCAAAGGCTTGAGAGAAAAGTTTGGTAAGTTTGGATTAGGGTAAGGAAAATGAGAGCTGATTGATGAGGCCTCTCCAGTGAGCAACAAAATTGGCTATAGATTTGTCCTCAAACTGGTGGATAGAATAGAGGTCTGTGATTGAGACCTTTTTGGTGATATTGATGGAGAAGTGATCAAGAAAGAGTTGTGCCAGCTGGGTGAATGTGAAGAGAGAATGGCTGGTAAGGGAGCTGTACCAGTCAAGAGCAGCACCAGAGAGTGACATAAGAAACGTGCGTAAAAGTAATGCATCATCATGTGCAATGAGATAGCAAGTAGGTCTGAATGCCCGTAGGTGCTGTTGCAGGTCTTCCTTGCTCTGGAAATGAGAAAATTTAGGAAGCTCCCACTGACTGAGATATGGCTTGATTGGGACAGAGGGATGAATGGGTTCATTGCAAATTTGCTCATATGAGAGGGCATTGCATGAACTAGAAACATAGGTCTCTAGGCTAGACATCTTGTCCATTAGCATTTTGATGATGTCTGCTGATGGATTGGTGGGTGGAACACCCCCTAGGTTGTAGGGTGCTTGAAAGAGGCTAGAGGAAGCATACGATGTAGTTGGTTGCGCTTGTAAGGGTGCAACATACTGATAACTAGTCATTGGGATGGAAGTGGAGGCTAAGGGCAGTTGGGTAAAAGGCATGGCTAGGTTCGATGTTGCCACAGAAGGTTGGATAGTGGTAACATGGACCAATGGATGGGTAACCACCCTAGAGTTGATAGGGGTGAGGGTAGGCAGAATAGAGACAACCAGATTTTAGAAAGGGGTAGAGATTGGTTGAATAAGCTGCGGTTGATAGGGGGTTGAAACCCCAGTGGAATTGGGCCCAAAAATGGAGGGAGAGGCCACACTTAGATGGTTAGTCAAAGGCTGGTCATTGGTCGAGGTGATAGCCTGGGTGTCTATAGGTTGAACTATGAATGCTGTCGATACGGTCACAGTCTCGACTAAAGAGGTCGGCATCCCATAAATCGGGTCACCCAAGGAGTCTCATGTTTTGCTTCGCACGAGATAATGCTACAAGGCTTTGACATTGAGGTCCAATAATCTTTCAAAATCTTGGTCCCCTTTAGGGATGATGGGAGTCTGGGTCGGAGTTGATCGAGTAGGAGTTCTTTTAGTCTCTGAGTGGAACTTCATTATAGGACTAGTTATGGACGGGGAAGGCAGAAGCGGTTGATGTCTAGCATGGTCAAGAAGAGTCTTGGTTTGACTGCGAGTCAGAACCATTCAAGGTGAGAAAGAATGTCCTCACAAGCTCAAACAAGCAAATAAGAACAAAAAAGATGAAGAAAACAAGCAGACTCTAAACGTTAAATTCCTAGGAATAATCTTTTAGAATCCTGTGGCTTATGCCTTAGAATGTGTGTAGGAAGATTGGCTTTTGAGATAGGTCCTAGAAGAAGTAGTCTATGGATGGTTTTAGGTTTGTTTAGGCACTCAAGAGTTTGTATTAGGTTTTGTACTTGGCTTGGTGCTAAGGAGCAAGCTCCCCTCACTTCACAAGCCCAGTGATGAGCTGGTCTCACTTAGCCAAAATATACTTCTCCTAGAGATTATCCTCCACCAGAGAATGGAGTGGGCTTTCCCCTTGGTGGTGAAATCCAAGTGGGATTGCCGGGATGGGTAAGGTATCCGCTAGGTGATGAAATCCCAATCGGTCCTTGTCTCAAGTATTGTTTGATGTTTGATTTGTGCAAGTGATTAGGTTGTGTAACATAAGTGTGATTAATTCATGATGCGGTCTAATTACTAGATGTGGAATAAAAAATGCAAGCAAGCAGAAATGAAATGCAGTGTGTTTTAAGCCCAAGTCAAAATGTTAGTTTGTATGAAGACAAATGGGGAAAGGGGTGAAGAGTATGATTTTTGACTAGTCTATGATGCAAGAAAAGAAAGAAGAGTTCTTTTTAATCCTGCTTATAGTGTCATTTGGAAGAGAGAAGAAAGAGATGAAAAGGAGAATCCTAATGCACCCTATATGAATAGAAATGAAAAGAACCCAAGGAAGACCCTAGGGTCCCACTGGGCGTGCCAGAATGTTTCTATACGATTTTCACTTTCACATTCAAAGAGAGTAAGAAACTAAAAGAAATGGTCTAAGGCTTGTATGTACCTGGATGAAGTCGTGCGCACCGTTTTCAAACATCATGAGAACTCCTCTTTGGTTGTTGAGGATGACACCTGTAATAAAAAGAGACTTGGACAAAGAAGGTGTTAGATGAGGAGATGGTGGGCTGCCAAGCGAAAGCTTGATCCCAGAAGTATGAAGACTTCCTTGAGGGATGTCAACCCATTAACTGGTAAAAGTAATGTCTAATAAAAATTAGAATGATAAAAGACTAAAATGATTAAAGACTAAAACAAAATAAAAAGAAAATGCATACCTAATATGTTGCTATCGGCCTGGTCATAGTCACCATCGTCGGTGGTTCTGCCGACGTCAGTCAAGGAAGGTCATCAATGTTGGTTATAATACCGACGTCGGTAGGGGAAATGACCAATGTCAGTCGGGGCAGAAATCTGGGGATGAGGTCTGGGCAAGTTTTGGACTGGGTTCAAGGCTGTAGAATGATCTAAAAGGGTCTAAGTCTATTTTAATGGTCTGTACAAGGGTCTGGGCAGAGTAGCAGGGACAATGAACAGACTGTACATTCGGATATGGGAAGACCTCTCAACCTTTCTGAGAGGAATTCAATTCTGCTCTGTGGTCTGATAGTCTAAATCTGGGTGGTGATATCAAATAACCAAAAAATAAAATGAAAGCACAGAAGAATCGCTTACCTATTGCCTGTTGAAGAGAGAGTAGGAGACATGGTTATAGATTGATTTTTGATGGTGTGTTGCGGACTAGTTGCAAATATTCAATGTAGAAGACCTCCAACAAGGTGACTAAAGCAGAGTACCTGAGAGAGAGATAGATCTTTTTGGTGGATTCGCTGATTGAGTATTCACTGATTGTTCTTGACTAAGGTCCAATCCAAGAACATTTTGAAAGAAGATCCGATAATGGATTGAAAACTGATTGGAAAATGGATAACAAATAACGGATTGGGAAATGAATTAATAGACGCAGTTTAAGGTTAACCAACGCTGGCAAAACTGCCGATGTTGGCCAAATAGTGACCGATGTCAGTGGCTTCAGAATGGGAACAGAGGCCAATTTTAGCTTTCTACCCATTCTTACACGCTGCCAAGGTCAAGGTTCATGGGAAAATGATCGAGAGGGGATAAATAGGCATGGGAGAGGATGACCAAGGGAGTAGACACGATTTCAGTGTCTACAGTAGCATATGCAATCAAAACAACCAAGGTAGATTTGTCTCAAAAGTGGTCATGGTCTAAGGAGATAGTCATGATCTCCAAGGTCATTTTTTGAGTCAGGCTGAGATATAAGTGATCTCAAGTGTGGTTTGTTGTTGTTAAGGAGAGGTATATGATCTCCAATGTGCCCCATGAGGAGTCTAAGGTGACTTCTATAGTGTCAGGGTTGGTTGTTTGGGCATGATTTTGGGTAGTTGTAAAAAAAGACCTATGTTTTGATGTTGCTGATGTCAATTCAAACCGATGTCGGTAGTAGAGAAAAACATTTAACTACTGATGTCAGCAGCCTAGGGCATGATCTTGCCAATGTCAGTGGCCTACCAAACCTGACAAAAGTGGATTGGTAGCCCAACAAAGGTCATTGTGATTTTTGAAGTGTTGAAAAAGAGAGCTCTGAGGTGTTGAGTGATAAAGACCTCCAATTTGTCCATGTCAGCCATGTTAGGTGTCGTTGTGTGAGTGTTGAGGAGTATTGGTGAGTTTGGAGTGTTGTGAGAGTTTGGGAGTGTTGTGGGCCACCACCGATTGGATTAAGGAGATGGGGTAGATGGAGATGGTAGACATCAGAGGAGGCCCTGTAGGAGGACCACCACCACCAACACCCATTATACCACCTCAGTGGTGATGATGAGATGAGGTAGGGTTTTTTTTGTGAATTTTTGAGTGTGTTTGAATTTGATTTTATTTTTGTTATTTTTTGAGTTTTTAGCGATAGATTGAGGGGGGAGGTCTATTAAAAGGGTGAGTAGGTTAGGTAGGTTAGTTTAGGTAGGTTTAAGAGTATTTTGGGGTGAAATGGAGAAGAAATGGGGAAGACCTAATTTTTAGGGCTCACCCCATTCGGCCCTAACGCTGAACCAGTCGTTGAAACCAGTGGTCCAGCCAACATCAACCAATAAGATAACCATCGTCAATCAGTCAGTTATCAACATCGGTTAGGTTAGAGCCATCATTGGCACACTAACTGATGTTGGTTGCTTATTAAAAGTTAAAAGGGTTGAAAGTGATAATTTGAAGGGGCCGAAGTCACGCTGATGCCCTCTTGGGTGTAGTAATTTAGGATAGGCAGTGAGCCTAGGGTTTTTAGTGTAGTTGCTCCATTAGGTAGACAAAGGGATGAATGGCTGAGCTAACCTCAAAAGACCCCATGTCAATTGAGTGCTGCCTACATAGCCCCTATTTTAAGGGCCTCAGGCCAATGTAGTTCTCCAAAAAAGGGAAGAAAATTCAAAGAGGTTGATAGTTTTTTTGGTTATGTTTGAAATGATGAGTGTATGATGATGTTGTAGCCTTTTCCATATTGTATAATGGTGTATGCTGCAACATAGGTTATGTGGGTTTTCATCCTTAGCAATTTTCCATATTGATGATGGTGTATGCTAAAAATGAAATAAGTTTATTTATGCTTTAGCAAGTTTCCATATTGGTGATGGTATATGCTTGACATAAATTGTGTTTGGTTGATAGTTTCCATGTGTATTGTTTTTCATAGAAACTAGTGTGAATGGGATATGATAATTTATATAACACAAATTGGTATTTGCATTAAATAAATCATGTTATGTTAGTGGTTAGAAAATGTTTTGGTTATATGTTACTGGCATGAAATGAAGTGTGAGAAGTGAAAGGCGCATTTCTCTTTCATTGACAAGGACCATAGTGATAACATAAATAGGGTTGTTGTAAACAAAAGCCCCATTCATGCATTACATCATTGACCATTGGTTAGTGTTAGAGAAGTACCCTAATCACTTGACGTTAAGTGAGCTCAAAATCCCTTGGGTATTTTGGGGTAGTGGAGTGATCATGTGATATGTGAGGATAGTGTAACCCTTTTTAGCAGGGATAACTTTGCCCCTTTTATAGGTGACCCTGAGAATGACTATAGGCAAGTCCATGACTTAATATTTTGTCAGTCTTGTTTTTTTGGGAGACTGATCAATGTGGGAAGTCTATTTGGAGAAGTTGTTTTGTTTTGTGGTCATGTGAAGCTGATCAATGTGGGAAGCTTCTAAGAGGGTGTTGTTTTGGTAGCAAAATTTGGTCATAGCCATCCTTCAAGGGAGTGGTCTATAGTTTACTTTGTATGTTTTGATGTCTTTTGAATATTTGTCCTTTAAGGGAGCAGTCTATAATTACAACAATAATACAGTTGTTCTTTGAGGGAGTAGTCTACATTTATAGTTTATGACCATTTAATATTTTTTTAGGCATCCCCATTTTATGTTTTTTTGTTGACTAAACTTTTAGTCATGGACTAGACTATAGAGGTTTTAGGGGTTTCCCTTTTTATTAGGACAAAGCATTTATTGCTTTAAAAAAGGGTTAATTAATTATTATAGGGGAAAAGGGTTGAAAGGAATAGGAATGAGGATGATAGGGGTTGCTCAAGGGATGAGCTCAAGTTAAACATCAAGTGAATGATTGCTTGGTTAACAGTAGAATGGTCACAGATGCAAGGCATTAAGGGGCTCAAGTTCTGAGCAGCCTTCGAGCGAAGACAAATGATAAGTCCCTGATTCATACTTGTGCATTATTATATAAGGTTTGAGCCAATTAGGAGTAAACTTGCCTCATTTGCTTCTTTCCATATTGGTCATGTGTTGGTTTTCTTTAAGGATGAGATCTCCAATTTTGAAGTCTCACTCTTTTAGATTTTTGTTGTAGGCACACTTGATGTGATCTTGGATGTGAAGTAGGTTATCATGTTGCTAGCATTTGATACAATGTTGAACATAGTTACTATAGTCTTGGTAAAGAGTGGGTCAATAATAACCCAGGTAGAGGATGCACTTTGCAACTGTGTTACCACTAAAATGTCCTCCACAAATCCCATCATGGACTTGTTTGATGGCATGAGATGTCTCAATGGTGGTTAGGCATTGGAGAAGGAGGTCGTCGAGGTCTCATTTGTAGAGAAGACCCCCTAACATGGTGTATCAATTAGTAATCCTGATAAAAGCTCATCGTGCATTGCTAGAGAGGTTAGGAGGAATGATAGAATGAGTCAAGTAGTCAACAAGTTGTTTATACCAAACATCATGTGGACTAGAGAGGTCAGGAAGAATTGCCCCCAAAGATATTGGTTGAGATGTGCCCAAGATAGAAATATTGGGTTTTGGTGGTGGAGAGGGCTTGTCGAATGGATATGTCAAAGGGGTAAAAACCTTATCTTTTCCTTTATCCTTTAGAGTTTGGGACCTGGTGGCCACATTAACAATGTTGATTTTGAATAAATGGGGAGAAGGTAGTAAAGAGACCATAATCTCATGTTGAGATCCTGATTTAAGTGAGGAGGTTTGGGAGGCATGGGATGGTGTTAGTGGTTTGTCAAAAAGGTGGTCAGGGGAATCCTCAATGTGAAGGGTGTCCTTTTCCAGGTGTTGGTGAATGACAACCTTAAGGGCAAAGTAATGCTCAATATCATGCCCAGGTGTGCGATGATACCAGTAAATTTGAGTGTCATCGAACCAAGATGGTTTTGGTTTGAGAGGTTGGTATGGCTTAATGGGTGGAAGAAAAATGCTAGAAGACTGTAATAATCAGCATAACAGTGAAGCATAGGAACCCACTAATGGGTATGCACTCATAGTTACATTAGGGGTTGACAAATTCTATTGAGGAGTTGTGGAGGGAGTTTTTCATACCACCTTTTTGGTTGGTGGTGTGGCCACACATGTAGATGGCACTTTCTTTATGGGAGGTGTCAAATTTTTTGGAAGAAATATATGTTTGACAGGTAGAGGGAGTAATGGAGGTAGTTTGTTTTTGTGAGGTGTTGGAATAGGGAGCAATCCTATTAAAGTAGAAGGATGTGGACCCAAGATAGAGGGTAATGGTGAAGGTGGGGAAGGATTAGACCGATGTGGTTTAGAATTTTTCTTTAGTTTGGTGTGAGGACCATTATTGTGTGAGGCGAGGTTCAAATCTACCTTCACTTGTGGGTGAGTGACGTTTGATACCAGGTGAACACCAAGAGATGTAATCTATTTCAGCATGGTGGACACCTATGAGGGTTTGGGTTTAGATGTGGAAGGCTGAGCTTTTGAAGATTTAGAAGTGGAAGCCCAATCCTCATCAGAGACTTTGGGGCAAATTGTCACAGAAGGGTTGGTAGTATAAGATGAATTGGGATGTGTAAGATAAGGAGCCTTAAGTCGCTCCCATAACACCTCATGTTCTAGGTTCTTAGAATGGAGAAATCCTAAGTTTTCTACCAATTGAGACGAGGGTTTAGATGATCTCACATGAGGTCTTATAATTGGTCTTTTAGAGGATTTGGGTAGTTGCAAGAGTGGAAATGTGTTGGACGTAGTGATCTCAGGCCAAAGGCAAGAGAGAACCATCACTGGATCTTCCTCGGCCAAAGTGGGTGAGGTGGCAAGTTCTTCTCTCGATAGAGAAGGGATTGGAGAATGTGGCTCTTTGAGAGGATAGAGCGCAGGTATGATCATGCCTTCCATGTGTGGTTTAGGAGTGTGGAAAGTATGATCCTCCATTGGTAATAAGAAGGATGACGGTAGAGCCAATGGTGTTGGTACCATCAAAGCATCCTCCAATATGGGAGAGGTCAAAGTAAACTCTCCTACGTGTGAAAGAGGGGTGGATGGAGGACTATCCTCCATTGATGGAGGACAAATAGGAGAGGAAGGCTCCTTTAAAGGGTGAAGTAGAGGGATGATGGCCCCTTCTACATGAGGGCGTGGGGTATGAATGGTAACTTCTTCCAATGGTAGAAGAAGAGGGAAGGTGGGGGCAAGAAGAATAGGTAATACAGGATCCTCACAAGGTAGAAGAATGGGTAGAGGAGGTGTTTGATGTCATGGGGGTGATATGGGTAAAATAGGCTCTTCTACCTGTGGTGGAGAGATGGGGTGACCAACCTCTTCAGATTGTGGGAGAGGTTGGTTATGAATGAAAGGAAAGACCATGTCGATTGTGCGTATATTGCATTCTTGAGGGTCATTGACCATGGTCTAAACATTGTTCTAACTTGGGGGATGGTTAGGAATGGTTTCCTAAAGACATCTATGTTTTAGTTGGCCGGCACATTAGGGTTATCTAAAACAACGTCCCCTTTGTCTAACATGTCTTGAACAACATTTTTGAGGGTTTTGCAATTATCTGTGTCATGACCCTTGACACGATGATAGTTACAAAAGTCATTTTCCCTATACCATGTAGGGATGGCTCGTGAGGGGTCAAATTAGACAGGTGGTCAAATTTGAGGGAGGTTGAGGACTCCCTCCTTTACTAGTTTATCCAATACGGAAGCATATGATTCTCTTATTGGAGTGTATCGTCATTGTTCATACCATTGTTGGAATTATATTGTAATGTTTTGTGATGTGGAGGGCTCAGATTAGTTGGTTGTGGTAGAAGATGATGACTTGAGGACCATAGCATTTGCTGATCCCTTGGACTTGGAGTGGGAAGAAGAAGATTTGGAAGAAGAAGGGTCATTAGATTTTGCATTGGTATTTTTGCTATGAAATTTGACTCTATCTTCTTCAACTACGCAGAGTTCAAGATTTTAGGCCATAGTGAAAGCTTCATCAAATGTACAGAAAGTTTGAACCTGCAAAGTGGATGAGATGTGTTTGGCACATGCTCTTGAAAAGAGCTCAATGAGCTTAGGTTGAGGTAGTGAAAAGGAGAGTTGGTTTATCCAACCTCTCCAATGGGTGATGAAGTTTGCTATTGATTCATCCTCAAATTATCTAATGGAATAAAGGTCTGTGATGGAGACCTTCTTACTGATGTTGATTGAGAAGTGGTCGAGGAATAGCTGAGCAAATTGAGTGAAGGTAAAGAGAGAATGACTGGTAATGGAGCTATACGAATCAAGGGCAGTGCTAGAAAGTGACATGGGGAATGTGCAAAGTAATAATGCATCATTGTGCACTATGAGGTAGCAAGTGTGTATGAACACTCGTAGATGTTGTTATGGGTCCTCTTTACTTTGAAAGTGAGTAAATTTTGGGAGTTCCCACTGGTTAGGGTATGGTCAAATAGGAAATAAAGGGTGGATAGGTTTGTTACAGATTTGTTCATATGAAAGAACACTCCTTGAACTTGAAACATATGTCTCAAGGTTGGACATCTTATCTATCAGCATCTTAATTAGATCGGTAGATGGATTGGCAGGAGGGGCACCACCTAAGTTATAGGGTACCTGGAAGGCATTGGGAGGGGCATATGACATACTTAGTTGCATTTGTGTAGGTGCAACATACTAATAGTTCATCATAGGCACCGATGACGAGGCCATGGGGACTTATGCCACAAATTTGGAGAGCACAACTTGACTAGATGCCACCTAGGGTGGTTGAATGGCAGTGACACTGGTTAAAGGGTAAGTGGTCACTCTTGTGTTTATGGGTGTAAGAGAGGATGGGATAGAGACAATCAAGTTTTGGAAAGGTGTCAAACTTGGTTGAATTGTTTGTGGTTGAAGGGGTACAAAAACCCTGATGGAGGTAGGACTAGAAAGGATAGAAGGGGAGGCTAAATCTTGAACATTGGCCATGGTTGGGTTACTGGTTGAGGTAATGGCTTGAGTGACCATATGTTGGGTAGCAGATGTTGTTGATATCATTGCCACTTCATTCAAATAAGTTGGCATCCCATAAATAGGGTTACCTAAAGGATCTTGCATTTGGATTCTAGCGAGATAATGTTAGAGAGCCTTGGCGTTGTGGTCAAAGAATCTTTCAAATTATTGATCCCCTTCAAGAATAATAGGAGGTCAATCAGGGGTAGGTTGATAGGAGTATGCTCGGTGTCTGAAGTATACTCCATTAGATGACTTGGCATAAAGGGTGAAGGTGGGAGTGGTTGTCGACTTATGTGGTCAACAAGAGATTTGGCTTGGCTATGTGTCAAGACCATCTAATGAAAAAAGGTTTAGGTTCCAAAAACTATGTGTTTCAATTTCAAAAAACCAAAATTTATGTTTAACAGCAAGAAATTTGGGTTTTAAGCTTGATGTTTGGAAAGAAAATTTATTGATAGTGACCGATGTTGGTTGTCTAACTGATATCCGTTAGAAAATGTTTTAGACATTGGTCAGTTAATCGATGTCAGTGAATAATAGTTTCCAATGTCAGTGGAAAAATTGATGTTGGTTTCTGTGTAATTCTAGAAACACAAAAAAATTGATAGTTTTTGGAAAAAAAGATATTCTGAATTGTTTTGGACTTTAGAATGATGTGACCTTACCAGATCAAACAATTAGATAAAAATAGCAAAATATATGATTAGCCAATCAACCTATAAAACGTTAGATTCCTATGAATAAGTTTTAAAGTCATGGTGGCTTATGCCTTAAGAGAGTATGTTGGGAGTTGGGCTTGTAGAATAGGTCCTAGAGAGGAAGTCTATGGCTGGTTTTAGGTTATGTTATGGTGCTCAAAATATCTATATTAGGTTCAGTATATGGCATGGTGCTGGGGCTTGCTCCCTTCACTTCACGAACCCATAGCCGAGCTGGGCTACTTAGCCAAAATATACCTTGCCTATAGTTTATACTCTGCCAGAGAATAGAGTGGGTCCTTCTCTTGATAGTGAAGTCCAAGTAAGATCATCAGGTGGGGTAAGGTATCTGCTAGGTGATGAAATCCTAGATGGGCCTTGTCTCAAATAAGTTAAAATGTTTAATTTGAAGTGATTGTGGTTTGGTTGTGTAACAGTTGTGCACTACGATTTATTCATAATGTTTTTAATTACTAAGTGGGCTAAGTATGCATCCAAGCAAGAATGAAATGTAGTAGTTTTTAACCCAAATTGAAATATGTTGTTCAAATGCAAACAATTGGAGAAGAGGTTAAGAGTATGAGTTTTTCACTACTCTATGATGCATGCAAGAAGTAACAAGAAGAAAAAGAGATGTTCTTTTTAACTTCTTCTAATGATTTCCTTTTGAAAGAAAAAGATAGAAAAAGGGATGCAAGAAGAGAATAATTTTCTACTGCACCTATATGAAAGTTTGATTTTAAAAAACAAGAAGAATGAACCCAAGGAAAACTCTAAGTGTCCCACCAAGTGTGCCAAAATGTTTCTCTATATTTTTCACTAATTAATTCAGAAGAAAGAAGAAACTAAAGGTAAAAGGTCTTGGGTTTGACGTTACCTAGATTAAGTGCACACCATATCCAAGCATTATGGGAACTCCTCTTTGGCTGTGGAGGAAACACCTACAATAAAAAAGAAACTTGAACAAAGAAGATGTTAAAGGAGGATATGGTGGACTGCCAAGCTATGCACTCGGTCCTAGAAGTGTCAATCTCCCTAAGGGATGACAGTCCACTATTTAAAGAAAAGAGTATTGTCAAAGAAGAAATGACGAATGACTAAGAAAGAGAAAATAGATAGGGTATACCTATTTCTTGCAATTTATGTGTTTCTAAATGTTACAAAAAGCTAGATGGTGTTGTCTGGTCTATGGGCTGTTTGGATAGGTTTTTTGGTTTGTTAGTCGAGAACATAGTCATCGACATCAGTATATCTACCGCGGTTAGTCTTTAATGGTGTCGATGTCAGTTATGTTGTCGACGTCAAAAGGGACAATGGACCTTGGATGGGTTTTAGAGTCTTTCTAGGATGCACATAAGAGTTTCTAGGAATTTGGAGGTTGGGGCAGGGTTGCGGGAAGGTGAATAAGGTCTAAGGAAGGGTAAAGGTAGAGGATAGGTGTGAAAAGAGGATAAGAATAAGAGGAAGGACTTTCAGCCTCTCCATGGAGGAAGTCAGGTCTCTTGATAGTATTTAAAAATACTAAATAGGAACTAATTACCAATGTGTTCTAAAATACTGAAATGAGAAGCAGAATACTTAGCTCTATTAGATGAAGAACTGGAGGTGTCAGGATGCTTATTCCCATTATGGCTGATGTTGAGGTCCTCGTATAGTGTTTCAATCTAATCTCTAGAATGACTTGTGTAGAGCTTCGGTAGCTAGGAGGATGATAGTTGAGTTTTGATGCTTGAGATCAGATTGTGCATGTCAATGTGCAAAGAGGCAGGGGGCTAGCTCAATGTTTAGAACTTAGCTTATGTAACCGACATCAGAGATCCCACTAGTTTCAGTCGTGGGTTAACTGAAGTCAGTGGAGGGAGAATAGGTAAAAGTGTTATTTTTAGCTCTTTTCCCATTTCTCCACCTGCCAAGTGCCTTTTCCATTGGAGAACGGTCAAAACATGGGCTTATGAGGCACGAGAGTTGGTTAAGGAGTGAGAATAGGTCATGGGTAGTTAGGATTTAGATGACCTAGTCTTAGGGTGACTCATAGGGTAAGAAATGGTCTTAGGGTGAGGTGTCTAGGTGAGGTGTCCAAGGTAAAAGGGGTGAGGTATCCAAGGTGAAAGGGGTTCAAGTGTGGGTTAGGAGTGCTAACATTTAGAAAGGGACCAAGGGGGGGGGGGTTGACACGATATTGGTGTCTACAGGTTCGAAGAGTGGTTGGACATAAAATGTGTTATGGACATAAAATTAATTTATATAATGTATATTTGAGTGTCATATTATGTTTACCTACCATGTGATATGTTTGAATATATTTCATGAAATATTAAAGGGTAATGTGTTGTTAAGAAGACCTATTAGGTCTCCTTAAAGCTTAAAAGAGGAGTAAGGGATAATTGAGCTATGGCCAACCTAATGTATTTATTGATTAATGATTAAGGAATTTTAATGTAATATTCTAAAACCTACTCATGTATTGCCTGAATTATTTGGATTTGTGGCTAAGTAAGAAGGATATGATTAAGTGACTTGTATAAAAGCAAGGTAATTTAGGCCTATTTGTGTATGCTTAGAGTGTATGGAGAGAACAAGTGAATGATATAGATCATCTCTATGTATAATAAGGTAATTTATAAAATTTTATATATGTCATGAATATATAATAGAGGTTTTGAATATGAAGATCAAGGTTAGAAGACATAATCAAGCCATAAAGAGGTCTAGTTGAGGAAAGAAGGTAAGAAGCTAGTTTGAGAGGGACATATGTGAGAGAAGAGATGAGGTAGAAGATCATCATATATTATATGATAAAAATGGTTTTTTAGTGTGATAAAACAATTAGTGTATAAGTTAGTGTTGAATCATCTAGGGGGTTGGTGCCTCCTTGCAAGTGGGTGCTTGTTAAAGCCTAATTGAGGTGGTGTTGAGCTAGTTGGGGTTAGTGCTCCATGTGGAGTTGGTGCTTCACTAAATATTGATGTTTTTATTATAATGATATATTATATTTTATTCCTTAGTTGTTTTTCTTCCCCTTGAGTGTTTCCCATGTATATGTTGTGATCATGTGTTTCATGCTCTTATGATTTGGTACTTATGCTTTCTAAGATGCACATGCTTGTTAGAATGGTTCATGTATGTTTAATGAAATTGAATGAAAAGTTTTTAAGAATGATTCTCCCCCCTCCAAATAATTTTTATTATAATAGATGAAATAATATCAAGACAATAGGCCATATCAAACACCTAATCAACCCACATATCAGCTATATAGTGAGCAAATACTTCGCTACCAATGCTATAGAGATAATAAGCCTATATAACAAGATCAAAGAACAATTACACCATATAAACCATATTTTGTAATTAATCCTAATGTTTTTTCCTCAACCAAGGACCTTTTTATAATACAAAATAATTCAATGCAAGATTTAAGTTGACAACCTTCTAATGCCAAGGATGTGAAAAATCAATCTTCAACAAAAAAAAATATGGTAATTCCTCAAATTACATAAAAGGAAGCCTTAATTCAAGAAATAAAACACAATGAATCTATGATACAACAAGGGGAAGTGAATTATAGATAATTACAACTAGATGAAACCTTGATTAATTTCTAAGTTGATGATTATGTGTTAGTAAATCAGATTGGCGAGCTTAAGAAATCAAAGAAATTTATTGTGTCCATTACAATATATAAGATAATGGATATAGATGATACCAAAGAGTTAATAAATACTTAAAATGTTCCTAACATGATTTATAAAATTATAATGATCATATTTCTACCCCTTTAGCTCAAAAAAATCAATATGTTGAAGTAAGCAAGGTTCACCAAGTTCCTCAATCAAAAGAATCCTATTACTCCAAAGGTAAAAAAAAACATTGGAGGATACTCCTTAAACATAGTAGATAATATTAATAAGGCTAACATCAGAATTACTATGTGGAATTTATTGGAAATTCCAAGACAAAAGGATACACTTGTACATTATCTTTCAAGTCTTATCTTGTCTACAAAGCCAATAGAGAACGAAAGTGTGGTTCTAGAAAATTTAGATCAAGAAGATAAAAAACAAGTACATAAAGTATATAAAGGGGTAAATGTAACTAAATATGATAATAAACCAAGTATAACACATCATTTTAATCTTTACTTTATTGTTGATGACGCACTAGTTCATAAATGTATAGTTGATAATGGAGCAAGTAACATAGTAATGCCAAAATAGATTGCAGATAAGTTGGGTTTGATTTATGATCCAAACACTAAGGGTTTTTTTTTAGATTTATGGATCTCAAACAAAGATATTTAATATAATATTATGAAATTATAAATTCATCATGTCTATAAATCAATTCTAGATCAGAGAAGATAGATCATACCTACACTTCTGATTAGGATACACTTATTAAGTAGAAGCATGACCAATATGGGGATCCACTAGAACTGATTAGGGGATAACTTGTCACAAAATATCATGATAGGAATGGTTCCAAATCCTAGATTCTAACACATTCACACAACAACCCTAATGGATTCCTAAGGTTTAAAACATTAACCTATTCTAATAACAAGAAAGTAAATATAATCTAGTGCACACCAAATCTTGTGGCACAAAGTGGGGGTTAGAAAGAATATAAAAAACATGTATAGGAAAATTTAATTGAATTAAGTATGAGTAACACCCTAATACATTAAATATTAAAAATAATATTATTTGAGACAACACTTATGCTACTTCTATTTACTAAAAGAGATGAGAACAAAGTTAGAATATACTTACCTGAATGTGAACCCATCGAGACTTAATCTCTCCCTTGGCCAATGGATATTTTTAAGAGGTTGTTATGGTTTATAAGGATAACTAAGAAAGGCAAAATCAGCCAAGACTTATACACAAGACTAGAATCTCCAAATAAGAAACCTAAGCTAAGTCTCCTCAAGTAGAATGGTGAAAGAGAAGATTATGAAGAAGCATGAGTGAATAATAAATCTTAATTGCACATATGAAATAATGTCAAAATTATATTGTATTTATAGGTGGGTATTTCCATAAATCTCTTTGAAAAAATCGATTGTACAGGGTTGACATAGTCAACCTAGTGTGTTGTTAGGGATAATTCACTAAGTCTGAGCTAGGTCGATTAAATGGCTAACAAGCTAAGAAAGTGGAAAAAAACCCTAAATTTTACTAGGTCAACATAGTTGACCAAGTATAATTGACTAACAAAAAGGGGTTTAAGTCAAGAAAAGGAGGGATGGAAAGAGGAAAAGACTAGAGGAATATGTAAGGGAGGAGAAATATCTTAGGGAATGTGTTTGGGAGCTGGTTGGATTGGTAATAATATGTCAATAAGGGATAACAATCCTATGAATCATCAAAGGTCTACCCACCCCTTTCTCGGTGTACCCTTTAGGGCATGCACTTAGAGAGATTGAGCCTCAATGGGTTCTTACAATAAGTAAAGCATTAGTATTTGATAACTATTTTGAAAATATTATGTGTATGCATATGCCTCACTCAAAGTTGATTATGTGTCACTAAGGTGTAATGGGGGATGGTGCTTTGAAAAAGAACATAATAACACATAATGTTGATGCTAAAAAATAATAGCAGTATTTTAAAGCCTAAAATAACTAAAGGTAGATAAATGAAAAGTAAATAAATAAAAAGTAAATAACTAAAAAATAAATGTGATGCATACCTTGACTTACCTTTATCACTAGATTATTGTTTACTATTTTGTTAGTTTTGATTGTGTAGCACACAAAGACTACTTTCAACAAACCCAAGAATACAAAACTAAAGAGCAAAAACAAAAAAATGCAAGAAAATACAAGATAAATGGTGCTATGAAGACATAATGTACTTGGGAAATTTGTCAAGCTAGGGTGATGAGTGTTATGTTTGACCAAATGACCAAGTCAAACAACAAGATTAAATTGGGTAACTAAAAATTTAAGGCTACTAAAGACCAAAAAAACTCAAACAAGCTATCCTTAAGTAAGAAAGGAAAACTTACTAATTCAAACCAAGGATACATGTTAAACAAGATGGTAACACAAAATAAAATAAACGGGTAAAAGACTTAAATAAAATAGTAAAAAAACATTGATGAGTGAGCAGTAACAATCCACATCTCACTCAATAATGGAAAAAGGTGCATAAAAGGGAAAAAAACATTGATGAGTGAGAAGTAAGAAACCAACATCAATTAATAATGGAAAAAAGGTACAAACTCAGGTGTCCATAATATCAAGACAACATAATAGTGACAAATGGTTAAACGAAAGTAAATTAAGTGTATAAATGTAAATCATGGTGAAAAATAAAGAAGAATCCATAGTTTCTTGAACATGTGTTGTGATTTAACTTTTTTCGGAACAATGGAGTTTTATTCTTATTTTAGTTAAGGGTTTAGATTAATAAATTACTAAATAATATTACAATAATTATAGTCTTGATTTGTATAATTTTTGTGTCCTTTTTACATTTCTAATAATAGAAATAAATAAGAAGAAATAATGACGTGGCTAAATATAGGCTGAGACATCTGAGATAGGGTCTGAAACTAACTATGTAAGACTGGGATAATCTCACAAATTAGAATCTAGATTTCATTCAATGAAAGGATAGGACCAAAAAAAACATGACACTTTAGGGTTTGACACTACTATTCACTTCTACCATTATTGTCCAAAATGGTTACACACCCCTAAAACTTTTTGGGTTTTTTAACTATGCTGGTATGAGCCTACCTATGAAATCTTGAGTGTTGAATTTTGATGAAGCTCATTGTAGAGATGATTTAATCTTTAAACCCTAATCCTCCATCATGATTGATAAATGGGATTTAAATCACATGAAAAGGGGGGCTTAGTGTGTGTAGGATGCACTAAACATGTCATCCACACACCTTGTGTTGACACATTGCCTACATACCAATACTTTGAAGAGGGATAAATCCATATGTAGTTATCCCACCTAATGTGCTTTGTGTAATAGTGTGATGTAAATGCAAAAAATCTAAATTGAGATTTCTTAATGTGGCTAGGTATTGGTATGAGGATTTGAATATGTTTCCATCTATGTTGGGTGAATGTATGTATAAAATAGGGAAGTTTGTCGTAGTAGTTTGCTTATATTATTTCTTGATTTGTAAGATTTGTCACCTCCCTTTCTAAATAAACTTTGAATGAGATTTTATAGGGAAATATTGGTCATGGGTCACATGTATTCACAATAGGCCAACATAATGAAGGGTAAGAATTAGATGAAAATGACTATTGGGGCTCAAAGTAAAAATGGATAGGAGAACTAAAAATAGGACACCATAGGGTCTAACACTATATTCTAAATCTATCACTCGTGTCCTACAAGCTTGAGACCTAGGGGATTAGAATTGTCTTGGGAAATATAGCTTGGTTGAGGTGGAATCATCATTTAAAGGGTTCCAGATGATTGATAATGAGAAAAAATATGTCTAGAAGGGTCATAAGAGCATGAAAAAAGGAGCTATGGATTGGTTTTCACAAGCCACAATCAAACTACCAATTTGGACAATTTATATGACTACATTCCCCCTCCTTTTATGTTAGTGATACAACAAAGTGAAATATTAGGTTAAAGGAAAAGTAGAAAGCATATCTAAAATTACCTTCAAAGGTGAATCCCGTGAAGATATTTAATGTTGAGTGTCCATAGAGAGATCACATCATGAAGCATGAATCTACAAGAGAAAATAAAGAGTAGATCAATTCTTACTAGACACGATATGTCTAAAATAAGAATGTACAAAATTTGGGTAAAATATAAAGGAAGAGAAAGGAATGAATACACCTCACCAAGTATGTGAACCAATGAAAAACCTATTGTGATGATAAATGATGTTTGAGTGATGTTGGGTATGTGTTGAACCAAGAGTAATATCATAAATGAAGCCGAGTGCTCAATTATTCAAGGGTGGCTCAAAAATACAAAGGCTATCCCTTTCACTCCATCATTTCCCACTAAGTGAAGCTATATGGTCATGCATGTGTTAATCAATTTTTGTATTATGTATCCAATCCCTTTGAGTAGGTGGCTCAAGAATAAAAAGGCTAGATAGTCCTTTATCTCCATCATTACCCATGAAGTGTAGAACTATGAACTGATACTAGTATGAATGTGTGTCATATGTGATCACTCTTGAATCCCATAAATGTTTTGTAATCTAATAATGTCGCATGAATAGTTGAATCTGTATTGAAAACTAGGCCATTCTTGGCCACTCTAAAAGGTGGAGTTTAGGCTTGTGTGAAAGCCACTCCAAAACTAAGAACTAGGCTTATATGAAAGGCACTTTGAAATTATGCCAACCACTTATATATGGAATAAGGCACACAAATACTAAGAATACCTAGGTCATGTAATGAAATAAAAATAAAAGAAGTCAAATGTGCCATGCACATTATCCCCAATCATTGGTGTTTGTAACATGGATTTTGATATGGAAGTTATACTAACTACCCAATCTAAAACTAGAAGTGAGAGCCATAATTTCATGCATGATACCCCCAATGTCTAGTTTCTTTGATAAAAATTGTATTGAAACTATTGAATCTAAAATAAACTGTAGCTAACAAAACTATAGATAGTATTACCTTTCTATCTATTCTAGAATTTTTTTTTCTACTATTTGGACGTGAGTACCAAAAATAAGACACTTTATTGTTTAGTGTTGTAGTCCAAATATGGAACTTTTGTCCTTTACAATTTTTTATCACTATTATGTATTCATCACTATTTTTTTGGTTTTTTTCTACCTAGTTTAGATTTTGAATGTTATTTTGAAAACTAATTTTTTGATCAATAGAAGGATCTAATCTCTATGATAAAACTGTTGATTATTGCCCCCTTTCTTGAGGGTAATAATTAATACCTTATAATGACTACCCTTATAATAAATATCCATACAAGTGTGTTACAACATGAAAATATAGTATATAGCAATGATAATTGAAAATACATCTCAATATATAGCATAATTTGTATTGGAGATTTGTTAAATCAACATGTGTATGCCTAGATATATGTAACCATGTAATAACATGTGAAGTATACTAAACTAAAGTTAGAAGTTTGGTGATTTGTTAGTTTTCAAGAAGGGATGGATCATGATGTCTATCATGGAATCGAACAAAGCAATATAATGCATGATGTGGATCATGGCATTGTAAATAATTGAGAAGAAAACAAGAAAACAACGATGCATGAAAAAAAGCAAGAAGCATTCAAAAGTAACCAAGGGGAAAAACAAACAAGGGACACGGGCACATGTCACTCAAAATATGAAATCAAGCATACAAGGCATGTTAAAATTCCCACATACACATACAATTAAAAATAAGAAAGTTTGGCATGAGGGCCATAGGTACATAAAACAGTACAAGCATGGGACATTGGCAAATGTCCTAAGACATAGACAAGAAAAAAAATAGGAACTGAGAAACGCAATCACATTTAGCTACTCAAAAAAATAAATAAAGGCATGTAAATTCTAGAAATACAATCACATTTAACTAATCAAAGAAAAAAGTGAAAGTATGCAAAACATGGAGTATAAGACTATCTAGATGCTAAGAAATACAAAAGTACTATATACTATTGAGTGTTGAAAGAATAATTTATGTCAACTAGTAAGTAATGTATATCAACATGATAACTAGAGTTTGTGGTGTAGGAATGACATAACCAAGGTGGCGTAGTCATGTAGAAGATGCCCCCGATGGGTAGATATGTTGATGTGTGTTTTGAATGTAGAAATATGATGCCCGCTCAATGCATAGAGTGAAGAAATCAAGGATCTAGGTGTCACTACACACAATCAAACAAGATCAATTAAAGTGTCGTAATGTAGATAAATTGATAAATAATAGAATAGGACAGCAAAATGTAAGTCTATTATGGTAGTATAAATGTAAAGCATGGTTGATGCATATAGTTAAATTTTTTTAATGTTTTTGATTTATTTGAATGTTTTTATATTTTGACATATTTTAATGTTTTTTTATTTTGAGAATAATAAATGTACATGAAATCATAGGAAAACTATGTACAAGTAATCAAAAAGAAACTATGTATAAGAAAGACTTTGAAAAGAAGCTATGTATAAGTAATTTGAGAAACTATGTACAAGTACGCTGAAAGAAACTATGTAAAATAAAATGTGTGTAATGAAAAGCTATACATGGAATCTATTTAGATGCATGATATTAATTGTATTTTTCAGTTTATTTCCTTCATGTGAAGCTACATGATACACTTTAGGGATAATCTTTTTGATAATGAGGTATGGACTTAGATAATTTGGTTTGAATTTTCCTCTGATTTATTTTTTGGCATTGACATTGGGAGGATTTTCTTTGAGAACTAGATCATTAACTTCAAACTCTATGGTGTGAACTCATTTATTGTAGGATCATTGTATATGTTGCTAGTAGATTTTAATATTTTCAACTACTTGAATGCATGTATGGTCTAACTGCTCGAGTTGGTGTAGACACTTTTCATGATGGTGGTCATTAGTGAGAATACCTTTAAGGGAGACATGAAAATATGGGATTTATAATTCCAATGGTAAAACTACATTTGTTCCATAAATGAGTGAATATGGAGTGGCTATTGTGGGTGTATGAATACTTGTATGATAATCCCATAATGCATAAACTAGTTGATTGTGCCAATCATATTTGAATTTGGTTACTATTTTGTGTAAAGTGTTGTTGATGGTTTATTGGTAGCCTCTACTTGACCATTTCCTTATGGGTAGTATGGAGTGGAGAATGTGTGTTTAATCTTATATCTTGTGTATAATTTATTGACAATTTTTTTATTGAAGACGTTACATTATCAAAAATATGGGTCATGAGTAAGCTACAAATGTCCTCCCCTATGGTAGATTAGAGTGGAATGGCTTCCACCCACTTGGTAGAGTATTTTGTAGTTGTGATGATGAACTTATGCCCATCAATGGATTTGGGGTTAATATTTCCAATAATATCAAATCCCCATAACATAAATGGTTATGGAGATAATAGGTTTCAAGTATTGTGATGGTTCATGTTATAGGTTATTGTGTCATTGACATTTATCACAAAGCTTTACATATTGTAAACATTCATCTTCCATGGTGGGCTAGTAGTATCCCTATCTAAGCAATTTGTATGGCATGGCCTTTCCAATGAAGTGACCACCACACTCACTATCATGTATCTATGTAAGATTATTTTTTTATTTTTTTGAAGTCAAGAATCAGAGAAATTATCCATCAAAGGATCACTTAAAGAGGTCTTTACCAAAGATTACATAACAAAGTTTTTGTTTGTGTAACTTAAATTTGTAAATTTAGGAGAAAGTCTCTAATGTAATATAATTGTTAGAAATTTATAAATATTAGAGAACCACTCTAGAGTTTTAAAACTACATGTAGTGGCTAAGATGGAAAGGGAAAATAAGTCCATGTTCTATATTGATGGTGATTGTAATAATTTAATTGTAAAAATAGCTTGATTATTGTTGATGTCGATAAGAATCAGATATGTGGCACTTACCACTACATCTGCATGTTAGTTATCTTTTTTTGGTACAATTTATATAGAAAAGTAGTTGAATTATGGTGATAGACATTGAACCATTTTCTAATATGGGATATGATGTTCTTATTTTGTCTGATAGACATCATTGACCTAGTTGATGACAAGTTGGGAATCACCAAAGACTTGAATAGATCTAATTTAGAGGGATTGGGAAACAAAGAGACTTAAGATAAGTGCCTCATATTCTATGGTGTTTTTGGTGTAGGAGAACCTTAATCGATATGTAATAGGAACTATGTGACCAGAAGGGTTGATAAAGATAATGCTTGCCCCTGCATCAGATGTGCATTGAGAACCATCAAATAACATGGTCTAAGTGTCGGAATGAGTATAATAGTAAATAAAATCATCTCTAAATGTGTCACTAATAGGATTAGTGTCCAATAGTGGTGTTGTTACCAAATGATCTATAATGATTTGGCCATTTATTGATTTCTATAGAACTATCTTTAAGTCAAATTCTATTAATAACATGACCCTTTTCTAATGCGACTAAAGAAATGTGGTTTTTCCATTAGAAACTTCATGGGATCTAATATTTTAATAATTAGTCTCATTATTGATCATGTAATGTCAAAGTTTTTATGTGTCAAAAACTAATGATAAACATAGTTTTTCCAATGCAGATTTTTTTTATTAAACTAATGTATAACTGATGTAATAGACTGATAACTTGGTATGTTGATCATCATGTTATGCTAAGAGTTTTTATGATGCATGATTGGTTTTATAGATATATAATAGGATAGGCCTATTAGGTATAGGTGGTATTAGAATAGGTGGATTATGAAGATATTTCATGATTATGTCAAAGTTTTCTTGATAGGCTTGGTCCTAAACAAACTTTGTATCTTTATTTAATAATTGAGTGAATAACTGAGTCTTATCTATAATTTGAGCTATGAAACAATGGATTGCTTAGATATTTCATTTTAATGATTGAAGTTGTTTGGAGTTTATGGGAGGTGGTATGTTGACAATTGATTTGAATTTATTAGGGTCAAACTCTATGCCATGGTGAGAAATAATAAAACCTAAGAGTTTACCTAATGTAACTCCAAACATACATTTCTTTGGGTTTAATCAAATTTTGTATTCCCTGAGTCATTGAAAAATCTATTGTAAATTGATGGCATGATGTTGTCATTATTTGGATTTATCGAATATATCATTGACATAATCCTTGATAGTGTGGTGAATAAAGTTGTGAAAGATATGCATTATAGTATGCTAATATGTGGCTCTAGTGTTTTTTAATCCAAAAGCTATGACAATGTAGCAAAATGTACCCCAAGGTGTTGTAAAAGATGTTTTCTCTTGATCCTCTTCAATGATTTTAATTTGGTTGTATCTTGAAAATCCATCTATGAATGATAACATTTCATACCCAGTTGTGGATTCTATGATCATGTAAATATTAGGAAAGGGGAAATCATCTTTGGGAATTCTTTATTTAAATCTAGACAAGCAAAACAACATTGAATTATTTATTAGGTTTTACCATGGGGACTATATTGAAAATCCATTTAGGATGTGCTACTAGTTAAATGAAACTAGTATCTAAGAGGTGTTGGATCTTATCTTTGACTAAGCAATCCACCTTAAGATGCATTTTATGAATTTTTTTCTTAACCAATTTAGCATCAGGATATAATGGAATATGATAGATTGTTATAGATGTATCAATTCCTAGCATATCTAAGTAAGACCAAGCAAAGAGTTTTGTAAAATCTATCAAAGTTTTATGAATATATATATATATATATATATATATATATATATATATATATATATATATATATATATATATATATATATCCTTTTCTTTTCATAGGGCAATGACTAATAATATAATGTACAGATCCTGATTGGTTCTAAAAATGAAATCAATTATTCCTTTTTAAGCAATGTGGAATGATCTAGTATGTATGAGGTTATATGAATAGTATCATCTATATCAACAGGTATGTTATGAGGAGAATCTAAATTAATTTGAAGTAAGCATGGGCATTCATGTGATGAGGAAATATGTTTTTATGATAGCAAGATGGGAGGTCATCATATGCTTTGAGAAACTATAGGAGGGATTCATCGTTAAATAATTCATCTAATGTGAAAATATTTGGTGAAACTATATCATCAATGAGATCATGATAGACCAATGATTATGTATAAGTATGATTAACTATATGGTCTATAGGTGAGATGGGTGATTAAAAATTTATATGCTTTGAAGTGGTGGAAGAATATTTATCATGAAGGGTAAGTTGGTATCCCAGTCATTGCTTTCCATGTTGTGTGGATGCCTCACTAGGATTGATGATTCCTTATTTGTGCTTTCCAAGACCTTTTCCATGATATCCCATCTTATTAAGACATTTAAGTGCAAAAGGGAAGGTAAATTGGTGATTTGGTATCAGTGCTATTACAAAACTTGGAATCTTTTGATGTGTTGCATGGTCCAAGGGTACACTATGAGTAGTGGGTTATGTGGTTATATTATCAAGATTAAAGTGTAAAATGTAATTTTATGGAGATTCAAGAACGTGGTAGTATTTAAAAGGTTTATTATCTATTTGGCATGTGTATATGCATCATTTGTGACTAAATTTTAGACAAGCATGGAGTGTAGAAGGGACTACATGCATATCATGAATCTAAGGCCAACTAAGTAATAAAGTATAATTGAGGTCATTTCACATGAATTGGCAAGTAGTTGGCAATGTCTTATGTCCCAAATTAAGATTAAGTTTTATTTGACCCATGAATTTCTATGAAATTTAGTCAAAACCTCTAATGTTCATGTCATAATGGTCTAAATCTTGAGGTTGTATATTAAGATGTTCGAGAAAATAAATGTTGCAAATGTTGAGTCCTAAAATATTATTAACTAACACTCTTTTTACCCCTACATCACTAATTCTTAATTGAATATACAGTGGTAGATGTTGTTCAATGATGTGGCATAGGGGTAAATCCTTTTTTTTAAAGGAAATATGCTCTTCATTCCATTATGTTGAGGATCAAGAAAACATAAATTGGTTTAGTGGGAATATGAATTTTAGTATTACAAAGGGATACATACAACCCATTTTTGTAAACATCCAATCATTGAAGGAGATTGAGAAGTAAAACTATAATGGAAGGGGTGTTAACCTAAGTGACAAATCTATAGCCATGAGTGTAATAAATATGCCTATCTTCATAAACATAGGTGATATCATGTACTACATGATTTACTATAGGCATAGATATGATAGTAGGTATGGGATAAGAGATAGATGTACCAAGTTTGAAGGGAGGAGGGATAGATATAACTGCTAGTGTTTTCTTGTGTCTAGTAGTGATAGGGAAGTATTTAAAAATAGCCAAAGAGTTATATGCATCTAGGTAGAAACCATGTATGTGGGATGAAATGCATGTAAGTGGAGTTATAAGTTGTATAATAATATGAGTATAAAGAACATTCCACATGAAAAATTACAAATAAGGGATATAGAGCATGGAACTTTTCACTAATGTTGTAGTCATATAAAATGAAAAAATTAGTAAATTGAGTGTGGCTAGTGATACCCAACCCATAGGTCCCTCTTGCTTGATATCATGACCTTCATAGGCATCTCTTAATTGATTTTAGGTCATCTATAGCCTTTTAGACCTAATATTAGCTAAGCCATATTCCTCTTTCTATGATAGATCCATCCCCTAGGTCCTATCAACTTAGGACATTAACACTAGACTTAGACTATAACACCGGTGCCACTCCTATCTACATTCACCATTCCTATCCAAGTGCATTTTTAGCCCCAATGGTCAGTTCTTTCTAGTTCCCCATCTTTCTCCTTGTCATCCTAATGTGAGCACATTCAACCGATGACTAATTGATCCCTATAAAATCTCATTCAAAGATCATTTGGAAAGGGTTAGCAAATATCACTAAGCAAGCAAGAATACTCAAGAAATCTTCCCTAATCTCTGCATACAACTAGCCAATACACTTAAAATATTGTCTAAATCCTTATACTAGTCTTTAGCCACCTCAAGCACATCTAATTTAACATTTTTAATCTTTATAAAAACTATTTCACAAAGCACATCAATGGCTTGACCCCTCTTTGAAGCATTAGTATGTAGGTAGTGTGCCCACAAAAGGGGTGTGAATACATGTTTAGTGAATATTACACACAATAACCCCCCCTCTTTCTCAAAATTTCTTGAAACACAATGGAGTATAAGGTTTTAATAGAAAATATGCTCTATATGGAGCTATACAGACTTCTAGCTATAAAAAATTCATAGATAAAGTCACATAGAACTGGTGAACAAAACCCAAAAATCTTAGATCCTTAGGATAATAGTGGTAGAGGTAGAATAAAACACTGATTCCAATCCTATCCACATTTATTATTCATGTCCAATCATAAAACAAAGGTTAGATCTTAGTTTGTGATAGTCTCCCAGTCTTGCATAGTGAAAATTAGACCCTGCCTCAACTATATCAATTAGTTTCTAGCTAAGTCTTCTTTTCCATCTCTTATTACTATTTTTAGAAAGATCAAAATTGAAATTTAATTTACAAAAATTAGTAGCTTAATTATTTCATATTTATTTACTAATTTTATTACTCAAACCCTTTAACTAAATTAGGAATAATACACTAATATTCCCAAATAGGTTAAATCATTTGGTGAACTTGACTTACTTTGTTTGCACATATAAACCTTATAAATCCTAGGGTAAATTTCCTAATGATTTTTCATATTTTTTTATGATTTTTTTCCTACATATTAAAATCATCAGTTAGCCTTAAATTTTAAAATTTCATAGTAATTTTAAAATAATTTTCTTAAAAATCCTAGTTGCCCATATTAGGTCCTAGTATTTTTATAGTAATTTTCTTATAATTTTTTACTATCATATTAAAATCATAAATTCACTTCACATTTCAAAATTCAATAGTAATTTTTAAAAACATTTATTTTTCAAAACCCTAGTTACATCTTCTAGGTCTCTTTAAATCACAAAATTTCAAAGAAATTTTTAATTTTTTACTTGCATATCTATGTAAAAAACTCACTTCAAGTTTCAAAATTTCATAGTAAATCTCAAAATAATTTTTTTTCAAACCCTAGTTGCATATAATAGGTCCCATTTCTTCTTGAGGTATCACTTTACATGTTTGTGAGCTTCGTATCCATTTTATACATATTTCAATTTCTTGTTTAGATTATATTTATTTAATATTTTCTACTATTATCCAAGTTATTTTCCTTATGCCACCTAAGTCCCTTACATCTCTTCCTTTGAGACAAGTGCAAGACTTATTGGAAATCCTCCTAAATTCACCCAGATTCCTACACCTTGACCATATACCATGATAAATAGCCAACTCAAGTTCCTGTTATAGATTCTACACATCCAGATTACACCAATATTAATGAGGATAACTTTAACAAAGAGAAATATGAGAATAATAATGATGATATGAAAATTGATGTTCATGATCCACCACATCAAAATCTTAATCAAATTCCACCAATTGTTAATAATAAATTTGTCCTCAACAAAGATTTGATCCTACAAAGTTTTCAAGAAAGAATTTAGGACTATCCCTAGGATATTAATCTTATTTTATAATCTATCATGGAAATAAAAAAGGCTAAACAAGTTGAGTCTTCCATTCTTTCAGAGAAACTAGTTATAAATGACACTATGTGGGAAAATATGTCTCAACAACCCCCTATAGCTTCCCAATCTACCTCTATGCCACCAAATATAGCTATTACGTATTTGTCTCCTAATGTGGTAGCCCTTATACAAGAGATAATATATCTTCAATCCAAGGTACTACATCTTGAACAAGGTACCTGTAGACCTACATAGGATTTAGATTCATTTGCTCTACTACATCCACCATTAACACATCACATTGATTCTACACCCTTACCACAAAGTTTTGTTCAACCCAAGATTACTATATATGATGGCAAGGGTGATCCAGAGGCACATTTGAGAGATTTTCACGTATCATGTTTATATTATGTGTTAAATGACTAACTACTTACCAAGTTATTCCCATAGAGTCTAAAGGATTATTCTTTACAATGGTTCTATAGTCTACCAAATCAATTATTCAATGCATTTAATCCTTTAGCTAAAATGTTCCTATCTCATTTTAGAATTAAAATTGGTGATAAGGTTTCATATGCCCAAGTTATATAATAGAAACAATGTTCAAATGAGCATCTCACAGATTATGGTCTTTGATATAAGACTATTTTGGCTAAGATTACTATCCCCATGGTTGATCAAGAGTTATAATATCTCTTCAAATAGAGTCTTCTAACATCTTTTCATGAATCAATTATGTTCAAAAGATTTTATTCCTTCACTGAATTGTGTCACACACTAAAGGAAAGAGAAACCAAACTAATATCAATGGGAAAACTGAAGTACGCAAGTATCTCAAAAATAAAAAACAAGAGTAACAACAAAGTCCCATATAAAGCCAAGGTTAATGATAACAAGAGTCATAATCAACCTATAGTTAATGTGGCTTCTGAGCCCCCTCAGTGAGTGGTTTTATTAGCACCTCCTCATTATACTTTTACTAATCTACCAGTTTCTCTAGCCAGAGTTTTATAATAGCTATTGGAATGTAAAATCATATATCTCCCTCCTATTTGGTAATTTTAACCAACAAAACCTCTTCCATAGGGATATTATCATCATGCATTTTTTTAGTTTCACAGGGCACTAGGCCATACAATAAATTATGCATCAGTTTGAGACATTAGATACATGATTTGATAGATGGAAATCATATTGATATTGGAACTTTAATTGAGCCTCTAAGTAAATAAAACACATAATAAAGATTTTAAAATATTTTTAGATCCTTTTATATATAATTCTAAATAGGAGACAAGAGATACATAAGGTTTTCATCATGCATATCATGCACATCGCCCACTAGATACATATAGGGCACCTTCAGTTGAGTTACATCCTTTGAGAAACATGATTGGTGTATATAATTCTAGAGTTCCAACTAGACCTTATATATCCTTTTTAGAGTAGGAGATCATTAAGGATGATTTATATCATCATGCATTCCTTATTAGAGATTACATTCATAATCATCTTATTCATAGTATTTTTATAAAAAATAGAGCCAATGTGAACATGTGCATTATGATATTACTATAACATTTGGGATATTTAGAGTAGGATATTACCTTGATGGACATAGTTATTAGTAGATTTAGTGAGCCCATATATAGTTCATTAGGTGAGATTTTACTTCTTTTACAGGTTGGTCCAACACATGTGGCCATACCATTCACTATTATTCCTATTGCAGGAGTTTTTAATATGTTACTTATCAACTATGGATTCAAAAACTTCAAGCAGTACCTTATACAATTCATAGATGTGTGAAATTAATTCATGCCAATTAGGTTGTTATAATTGGTGGAATTACATATGATTTACCACTTCCCACTTCAAAGCCATCTTCTACTTTGTAGTCACCAGTTTTAGTTTATCCTCCACTTCTAGTTTCACCACCAAGTATAGTTCCTCCTTTAGTTTTGATTAAGACATATTTGAGGCATCCATCACTAGCATAGAGATTTTATACACCTCCATAGCCTCAAGATTCTAAGTAGTTTCTATCTATAGTTCTCACACTAAGGGTAGTATCATTGAGATCTTATGTATCTACTCACAAAGCACATGTTTATAGAATTTTTACTACTACCAAATAGATCCCTAAGATCCCTACAATTACATCCACTTTTTAGAGTTACAGGGGGACCCCACACTTGGTTTCTACTTCAAATGTTTTAGACCATTTACAACATATATAAATTTTAGAGCCATCATCTTAGTATTTCCATCATGTTTCATGATCACACATGATTCCTCTCCTTGATACAAGATACCATGATAGGGAGTCTCCCATGTTACTCATTGGTTAGTATCATCTCTTCTTAGCCTTACCTATACATAGTATCCTCATTCTTGATTGTACATAGTTATTCTTTAATTTATTATATATAATATTCTTGTGATTGATTCTACATAGCTCAAAAACTCAAACATACAAAAACACCATAACATTTAAAAATACAAAAAAATTTAAACATGTCAAAACACCAAAAACATTTTTATTGTATGCATTATCCATGTTTTACATTTCTACTTCTATGCTAGAGTTACATTTGTTATTATATATTATTTTTTATCAATTTATCTATATTACCATGCTTCACTTGATCTCCTTTGAGTGTGTGAAGTGACATCCAACTATTTGATTATTTCATTCTACCCATTGAAGGGGCATCTGACTTCTACATTCAAGATATACATCGATATATATATATCCACTAGTGGCATCTTCTACATGACTACACTATCAAAGTTATGTCATTTCTACACCATAAATTCTAGTTTTCATGATGATGTACATTTTTTACTATCTTACAAAGATTAATCTATCAACCCTCACTAGTATATATCACTTGTGTATTTATTAACATATACCTAGTCTTGTACTAATATGTATTGCATACTTTCACATTATTTATTTGATTAGTTAGATGTGATTCTATTTCCAATTTTTACATGTTATCCTTTCTTATGTTGCGTAGCTAGATTGATCACATTCCTCAATTCTTGTTTGTCTCATGTATATGCCTTAGGACATTTGACAATGTCTATTGCTTCTATTCATGTGTTTGATTTAGGACATTTTCCAATGTCCTTTACTTATACTCTTCTATGTGATTGTGGATTTCATGCCAACTTTGATTATTTCAATTGTATGTTTATGAGGCATTTGAACATGCATTGTATTATTGCTTTCTATTCTAAGTGGCATGTGCCCATCTCCCTTGTTTGCTTATCCCCTTGGCCATTTTCATATACTTTTTGCTTCTTGCCTAATGTGTTTGTTACATTTTTGCTTCTCATTATTTGCAATGCCATGATCCACATCATGCATTATATTGTTATCTTCGATTCCATGATGGAAATCATGCTCCATACCTCCTTACCAGCTAATAACTAACTAATCTTCCAATTCTAATTCAATACACTACACATGCTATATATATATATATATATATATATATATATATATATATATATATATATATATATATATATATATATATATAGGCATACCCATGTTGATATAACAATCTCTCATTAAAACCATTCTATATCTTGAGATATCTTATAGATTATCATTGTTATATCACACATATTTGTAGTATAACACACTTGCAAAGATATTTATTCTAAGGGTGGTCATTGCAGGGTCTTCACTCCTACCCTCAGAAGAGGGGAAAATAAATAGGGGTTTTATATATATATATATATATGTTGATATAACAATCTCTCATTAAAAACCATTCTATATCTTGAGATATCTTATAGATTATCATTGTTATATCATGCATCTTTGTAGTATAACACACTTGCAAAGATATTTATTCTAAGGGTAGTCATTGCAGGGTCTTCATTCCTACCCTCATAAGAGGGAAAAATAAATAGGGGTTTTTATCATAAAGATCAAAACTCCTAACGATAAAATGTGGTATTTTAGAACACCTAGAATAGCAACCAAACATCAAACCAATTAGAATAGACTAGGTAAATAGTGAAAATGCCAAAATAATTACCAGATTTGACCCAAGACAATAATTCCCAACTTGGGCTATAGATTTGGTGCAACTAGTGTCCACTTTCAATGATTTTATTTAAATAACAAAAAAACTAGAATTTTTAGAAGTAGGAAAAAAAGTAGGTTCAATTATAGTTTTACACAATCAGACCAGTTCAAAATCAATAGTTTTTAGTACACTTTTATTTAGAGAATATAGATATAGGGGACATTATGCATGAAATGATGGATCTCACTTCTAGTTTTAGATATGACAGTTGGTATAACTTTAATATCAAAATCCATGTTTCAGACACTAGTGATTAGGGGTAATGTGCACAACACATTTGTTTTGTTTTCTTTCCAAGTTAAACATTACCGAAACATTCTTAGTAGTTTCATGCCTTATTCCATCTATAGGCAGTTGGCATCATTTTAGAGTGGATTTCATACAAGCATAACCTCCACATTTTGGAGTCACCTTCATATATTCCTACTACACCAATTGTGGAGTGGCTTTCATACAAGCCTAATCTCCATATTTTAGAGTGGCTAAGAGTGGCCTATTTTCTAGCATACATTTATCTATCCATGCCAATATTTTTAGATTACATAGCATTTATGGGAATCAAGATCCATCTCATATAACATACATTTCAACTAGTATCATTTTATAGCTTCACTTCATAGGGCAATGATGGAGCCAAAGGACTAGTTAGCCTTTGTATTCTTGAGCCACCTACTCAAATGGATTTAACACATAGTCCAAACATATGTTATTACATACATGACCACCTAGATTCACTTAGTGGGTAATAATAAATCCAAAGTGCTAGCCTTTGCATTCTTGAGCCACTTTTAGGGAATTGAGTACTTAACTCCATTCATGATATTACTCTTGGTATAACACACATCCAGGATCACTCAACATCACAATAGGTTTTGTATTAGTACATATACCTAGTGAGGTGTATTCATTCCTTTATCTTCCTCTATCTCTTACCCATATTTTATACATTATTATTTTAGATATAGTGTATCTAGTAAGAACTAAACTAATCTTTATTTTATCTTATATATTTGCACTTCATAGTGAGCTCTCTCTATGCACACCCAACATCACATAGCTTCATGAGCTTCACCCTTTTAGGTAGGTTCAGGTATGATTTTTATTTTTCCTTTATCCTAGTATTTTGCTTTGTTGTATCACTAGAATAAAGGGGGGAAAATGTAGTCATATAAAATTTAAAAAATGGTAACTTCAGTGTGGCTTGTGATACCCAATCCATAGGTCCCTCCTGCTTGATCTCATGACCCTCATAGGCATCTTTTCACTAATTATTAGTCATATGTAGCCTTCCAAACTTGATCCTAGCTAATCTATACTCCTCTTTCCATGATAGATCTATCCCCCTAGGTCTCATTAGCTTAGGATAATAGCATCACACTTGGACTATAACATCATTTCCACTCTTGTCTACTTTTAGTGCTCTTATCCAAGTGCATTTTTGGTTCTAACGGTTAGTTCTTTATCATTCCCCATCCTTTTCCTTGTCAGCCTAATGTAAGCACATTAAACCCATAATCAATAGACCCATATAAAATCCCATTCAAAGATCATTTAGAAAGGGTTGGCTAATATCACTAAGCAAGAAAGAATACAAGCAAGACTACTCAAGTAATTTTCCCTATTCTCTACATACATCCAATCAATACACTTAGAAGCTTATCCAAATCCTTACACCAGTCCCTAGCCACCTAAAACACATCTAGTTTAGAATTTTTCATCTTTATACACACTATTACGTAAATCACATCATGTGGGAGAACTACATATGGCTTGATACCTCTTTGGAATATTGGTATGTAGGCAACATGCCCACATAAGGAGTGTGGATACATTTTTAATGAATCTTACACACACTAACACCCCCCTCATCCTTTAAATTGGTCAAATCACAATGAAGTATAGGGTTTTAATAGGAAATCTTATCTATAGAGAGTTATATAGAATTCTAGTTGTCAAAACTTCATGGACAAGGTTACACAGACCTGGTGAACAAAATATAGAAAGCTCATATCCTTATGACAATAGAGGTAGAGGTAGACTATAGTGTCGCTGCCACTCTTGTTCAACTTTAGTACTCTTTTTAAATCATAAAAGTAAGTTTAAATCTTATTTTATGATAGTGTCCTAGTCATGCACAGTGAATATCAGACCCTATCTCAGCCATATCAATAAGTTTCTAGCTAAGTCTTCTTTTCCATCTCTTATTACTATTTATAAAATGATCAAAATTGAAATTTAATTTACACAAATCAGTGGATTAATAATTTTATATTTATATACTAATTTTACTACTTAATCCCTTTAACTAAATAAGGAATAATAACCAATATTCCAAAAATTGTTAAATCAAATGTGTAAAAAACTTTGATTTGTAACATAACATTTCTAATATTTTTATTGAAATAGATTTGAAAACTATTTTGCATGAGAGAGAGAATATGTAAAATAAATAAGGAAATATTATATTAATTCAAAGTAAACATTTATTTAAAGGAAATGAATCTTAACATTTTTAGCAATAAATTTCTTAATATCATCTCTTATTATAAAAAGTAAGCATGAAAGGAAAAGAATGAAGCTTAGCATTAACATATAGTAAACTTCATCATTCATATACATGATAGGACCTTGTATGAAATCCTTATTATTTGTAAGAAATGTTATGAAATGAGTTAAATCCATTTTTTATTTTATGTGAAATTTGATTTGGATGTAAGGTGATGCCTCAAAAGCAAAGTGACCTAGGATATTAAACTAGGGTTGGAAAGAAATAATTTTTAAAATTACTATCATAAATTTTAAAAACTAATGTGAAATTTTGTTTTAAATATTCAATAAAAATTATAAAAATGTTGGAAAAATTAACAAGTAATTTTCCCTAGGGTTTCTAAGGTTTTTGTGTACAAACAAAGTAAGTCTGGTTCACCAAATGATTTAACATATTTTGGAATATTGGAGTTTTATTCCTATTTTAGTTAAGGATCTAGATTAACAAATTAGTAAAGAATATTTCAATAGTTATAGTCTTGATTTGTATAATTTATGTGTTTTTTTAGCTTTCAAATAATTATAATAGATAAGGATAAATAATGACTTAGCTGGAAATAGGTTGAGATGGTTGGGACAGGTTCTAAAACTGCTTTTATAAGACTAGGATAGTGTCACAAATTAGAATCTATCTTTCATTTGGTGAAAGTATAGGACCTAAAAAAATAGGACACTTTTGGGTTTGGTGTTATTGTTCACATTTATTTCTATTGGCCAAATTGGTCATAAAGACCTAAATTTTTTTGGGTTTTTACACTATGTTGGTATGAGCCTACCTATGAAATCTTGATGGAGCTTGTTGTAGATATGATTTAATATTCAAACCCTTATTATACATCATGATTTATAAATGGGATTTTAATAAATTCAAAATGGGGGGTTAGTGTGTATAATATGTACTAAACATGTGATCCACACCCCTTATGTGTGCACACTACCTACATACCAATACTCTGAAAAGGGTTCAAGCCATACGTAGTTCTCCCACCTAATATGCTTTGTGTAATAGTGTGATGTAGATTTAAAAATAATAAATTGAGAGTGTTTGAGGTGGATAGGGATTGGTATTAGGGTTTGAATATGTTTTTATCTATGTTAGGTCACTATATGTAGAGAATTGGGAAGTTTTTCTCAGTAGTTTGCTTGTATTCTTGCTTGCTTTGTAAGAATTGTCACCTCTCTTTATAAATGAAATTTTAATTAGAATTTATAGGGAGCTATTGGTCATGGGTTAGATGTATTCATGTAGTAATAACATAATGAATGGTAGGAATTGAATGAAAGTGACTATTGAGGATGAAAGTACAAATGGATAGGAATGCTAAAAATGAGACACCATAAGGTTTTGTGCTATATTATAAATATGGTGCTCTTGTCCTATAGGCTCAAGCCTTGGTGGATTATAATTAGCTTTGAAAATATAGCCTATCCAAAGTGGAATCATCATATAGAAGGTTTAAAATGACTGGTAATGAGAAAAAATATGTCTATAAGGGTTACAAGAGCATGCAAAAAGGAGCTATGGATTTGGTGTCATAATTCACACTCAAACTAACAATTTGGACATTTTATATGACTACATGTTGCTTCTAAGGATATATAAAGCTAAAACAAAGTAGTGATAGCATGTTTTTAAGAGGTGAATAAAAATGATTTAAAGAAGAAGGGAAAACAAATTTGGAATAATAATTTGTTTATCAAGGGGGAAATGAAATGGGTGGAGGGGAAATGAAGGAAAAACCAAGGTAGAAGAACTATTTATCAAAGTTAAGACACTCAAATTAGGTTTGTCAAAACATTAAGACTTTTGACCTTAAGGAATATAAAGAACTTATCTTAGCCACACAAGTCTTAGGTCATCAAATGAAGTATATAGATCATCCCATGAAGGCTATATGCATGCAAAGTAAAATATACCTACCTCCCCACGATGTGTTCCTCATTCTTTAAGACTCCTTACAAAATCATTAGTTTACTATAAATATTGTGTACTTACATGAGAAATTAGGTAGTACCATAGAGTTTTTTGAATTCCCTTTTTCCAATATACTAGCCTACCATACCCCAAAGGACCTCAGCTCTATGTGAGGCCAACTATGGAGTTTGAGCTTTGATTGGAGATAGGATATGTTCTTGAAATCATATATTTTGGTGTGAATTTGAATTTTGAGATTTATATGTTTCTTTTTAAATATAATTTCATTTTGTTTTAAATGATTTAGATTTTAACTTTTTTGTAATGGATTTTTATATTCTTCTTTCATACGGATTTGGAGAACTAAACATGAGTGCTAAAGATGAATTTAACTTAAATACTTGGGACAAGGTTTCTAAGAGAGATAGATTTAAAGAGCATGGTGTCTAATAGTATCATAAATATAAGTGAAATAAAAGTTCTATCTTGATTCCAACCTTGTTTTATCAAATGTGAAGTGAAAGAAAGAGGAAATCAAGAGGAGTGACACATATAACAAATTGAATTGCTTCAAATCACAAAAAATGTGACAAAGGAAAAAGAGGGATAAAATCATAGTAACGTGTGATTCTTTAACATAATAATGAGGGAAATGGAGGAAAACATTCTAACATAAATTGTTATGTAGATTTCATCTAGTAAAAGAAGCAAAAAGTAAAGTTGAGAATAAGGATCAAGAACATGAAAAGGTGGTAATTTTATGAAGAGGGTTGGGTCTTGTCCATGGTATTACATTGTAACTAAATAAAATAGGAAAAGATAAAGAAAATAGATGGTAGTTTTTTGAGGGATGATGGGTCCTATCTATAGTCTTACAAAGCAAATCACAAAAGAAAAACCCAAGGGATGCCAAAATAACATTGGAAAGTAAAAAGTGTGTGAGAAAAAGAAGTAAAAGATGGTGGTTTTGTGAGGAATATTGGGTCCTATCTATGGTATTATACTACAACTCACAAAATAAAAACCCAAGGGGTGAGAAAAATAAGAAAAAAATACAAGATAAAGAAGACTATGGTACATCAAGAAACAAAAAGGCCAAAATGGAGGACTATAGGTTTGTGAAAGGAAGGACCTGCTATAGAGGGAGAGACCCATGATTAATTAACATATAAAACTATGTTATATATATACATATATATACATATACATACATATATATATATATACATGTATATATATATACATATATATATATATACATATATATATATATATATATATATACATATATATATATATACATATATATATATATATATACATATATATATATACATACATATATATATATACATATATATATACATATATATATACATATATATATACATATATATATGTGTGTATATATATATATGTATGTATATATATATACCATGACAAGAAGGTAATGTTTAGGTGAGCTACTTTTTGAGGAATTATGCATTGGTGGGTTCTTTAAAAACATGGCCTTCATTGGTTTGAAGATGGTATGTGCTTGGACAAGGAATATCCTTGACTAAATATGGGCCCCACCATTTTTGAGTGTATTTACCTTTTTTATCATGAGTGTATTCTAGTTTAAGGACAAGATCACCAACATTAAAAGTGCAAATTTTAACATGTTTGTTATGTTTTTGGGCAATACGAGCCTTGTATTGGTGGTTATGTTGTAAAACAAAAAGATGATGTTCATCAATAAGATCAAGGGCATGAAGGATAGATTCACAAAATTATTCATCAAGAATAATACCATGAATATATATAAGAAGAGAGGGAAGCTCAACTTATAAATGAATAATCGATTCAGAACCATAGATTACCAAAAATGGAGTTGCCTTAGTGGTAGTATGTATTCTAGTTTGATAGGCCCAAAGTGAAGGATAAAAATGAATATGATAATATGTATAGGTTTCATGAATTGTATTTTGAATAATTTTTTTGATATTTTTATTGGTGGTCTCAACTTGGCAATTACATTATGGATGATAAGGCATGGAAAATTTATGATTGATCTTGAATTTGGTGCAAAGTTGTTTGATATGTTTGTTCTTAAAATTACCACAATTATCTAAAATGATGGTATGAGGAATTAAGAAGTTACAAATGATTTAATTAAGAATAAATTTGGAAATGGTAAGACCACTGATGTTAACAAGAGGCATGGATTCTACCCACTTGGTAAAATATTATATAGTGGTGATGATAAAGACATGCCCATCTTGAGAGAAAGGAAGTCTACTAATGAGATCAAATCTCCATGTGGAAAATATCCAAGGAGTTTGATAGTTTTAAGTTAAACTAGAGGTGAATGGATTAAATCATTATGAAGATGATAAGGAGTACAATTTTTATCATATTTGATTGGATATTTCTTAAGAGTAGGTAAAAATTAACCCATGCATAGGCATTTGTGGGCTATAACATGTCCAATACAGTGGACACTACAAATTCCCCCATATGTTTGTTCAAGAAGAGGAGGTACCTCATCTTGCATAACACAACAGATCAAAGTACCTTTAATGTTGTGATAATAAAGGATATTATGTCTAAATACATACTTGAAAGCTTGTTTATGAATACATGTATTTTCATGAGAATATGAATTAGGAGGATAAGTTTGGTGTTATAAACACTAAATGATGTCTTGATACCATGGGATTTATAAAATGGTAACAACCTCAATATGATAGATAAGCAAATATGGTGGTTGAGTAGAAGATGGGGATTTTTTTATTTGTATAATAAAAAAGGATCAGAAATGACTTGATATGGATGAAAGATAGATGCTAAGGAGGCAAGAAAATCAACAATAGAATTTTGATCTCTAGGAATAGGATCAATAGTGAAAGAGATAAAATCCTTAGCAAAAGTGGTTGTAGTTTGATGATAGGTGATGAGGTTTTCACTTTTATATTGATAATCACCACTAAATTGAAAACAAATAAGTTAATAATCACCTAAAGCATGGAGGTATTGAATGTCTAAATCAAGATAATCTCTCATGGCTAAGATAAGAGCTTCATATTTGGCCATATTATTGGTGACATCAAAGGTGAAGAAAAAAGCTAAAGGTATGATCTTGCCAAGAGGACTCGTGAGGATACAACCTACCCCATCTCCCTGAAGGAATTTAGAACCATCAAAGTGAAGGGTCCAAGTATCCTCATGTAAGTCAACATTGATTTCAAGAAGCTTATTAATAACTACTTTTTGTTTAGTAGTACTAGAGGGAGTAGAATATTCATCAAGCTGATTGTCTTCAAGATCAATAATAAAGATATGAAAATAATATTTAAGAGAAATAACTTGATTAATACCTTCAATGTAAGGGATATTGTTATTTTAAAGATCATCTTGAAGAAGAAAAGTGGCTAGAATGGGAGTTATGACAAGTTGCTTAGATACGACTTAACCTTTAACAAATTTTTGAGTGGCAATGTAGATAGAAAATTACATAAAGAGGCTCATGATTTTGCCAATTCTATCTCCAAGAAGAAAGAATTTGAAGAAGAAATTATGAAGGGGGTCAGAATGAATAATAACATAAGTAGTTTGATAAAGCATGTTGTGATGAAGCTTTTTAGATGCAAAATAGATAACAAGATAACATGTTTCATAATCAATGAGGCCATGACTAATGTAGTAGTTAGACTAATCTCTTCCGATATAATCTTGTTGGGGAAGCATTGATCCAACTGAAATTGGTGTGGAAGAAGTATATAGAACCAAATTTTTAGCATTGAAAGGAGGATGAAGTGTGGGTGGGTAAAAGTAAAGACTCCTTCATGTTATCAAAGGCTTTTTGACATAGATCCATCCATTCTAAAGTAGTACCTTTCTTGATAGGATAATTGAGGGATTGAATTCAATATGCCATTTTGGAGATAAATCATCTAACTTCCCTATGTTTTCCTAAATAAGTATGAATATTAGGAATAGAACAAGGAATGAACATGTTGATGATAGCACTAATTTTGGTAGGATCAACATCAATACGATAGAGAGAGACTTGAATCCTAATAATTTTACATATGTGAATCCAAAGACATTTATAAGGATTAAGTCTATTTTTATATTTAAGAATATGGTCAAAGATGATAGTGATATTAGAAAGATGATTCTTACGATGTTTGGATTTAGAAATAAGATCATACATATAGGTTTTAACAATTTTGTGAATGAGATCATGAAATATGTGAGTCATTGTTCATTGGTAAGTGGCTCTAACATTTTGAGATTGAAAGGCGTTTTAACATAAGGTACCCCATTTTATGGTGAAATTAGTCTTATGTTGGTCCTCAAGAGTGATATGAATCGGATTGTATCCCAATAAGCCATCCATAAGAGATAACATTTTGTAACTAGCCATGGAATTGATGATGCCATCTATTAAAGGTAAGGGGAAATTTCCTTGGGAAAAAAAAGATTAAGATTGCAAAAATCAATATAAATTTAAATGACCATAGTGACTTTATTCCAAATGGGGATAATGTTAGAAACCCATTCAGAATAATTTACTAGTTTAATAAAATTATCTTTGAGTAATTTGATGATTTCCTTATGACATAAATTTGAAACTTCAAGTGGAAATTTTCTATGATTTTGATGCATAGGCTTGACATCAAGATAAATAATGATATTATGCACCATAATCCTAGGGTATATTCCATGCATGTCCTTGTAGGACCAAGAAAAATCCTCATGATATTTATCAAATAATAAGCTAAAATTATCATTTATAGTAGGTGAAAGATCTTGATAAACTATAATTGGTCAAGGACAAGATGGAGTACCATATTTGATGTGAGTGGTTTCTTCAATAATCATGGAATTATCATCTTGAAAGTGATATGGTGCATTGGGTAAGGGTGAAATTGGAATCACTTTAAGATCAATACTAGAGATAAAATTATTGAAATAAGGAGTTTTAGTTTTAAAGTTCCCAAGTTTATGATGTTGTCAAGGAATTTAATGTTCTCAAGCATAAAGTAACTCAAGGATAGATTTATCACTAGGAAAGGTAGAAAGAGGACCATAATACTGAACATTTACTTCAAGATATAAAATTTGATTTCCATGGAGATCAGACTCAGAATGAATTTGATGGAAATCAGTTGCCTTGGCATCTAGTGTAATTTTAGGAGTAAATAAAGTAGATAGATGCAAATAGATTGGAGTGATGGTGGATTTGGTGATGGGAGAAGGATTAGATGCAATGATTAGATCAATATGTGGTAAATGAGGTGTATAAAATTCCATAGGTTTAGAAGATATAATTTTCTCTATCACCTAAGGAGTATCAATAAGTGGAGGATTGAGATGAGGCACATGACCCTAAAGATGTAAGGTATGATCCATAGAAATAGTATGCATATCTAGACTAAAATCATATATTTGGGATAATTATTTTTAGTAATGTTGGATATCTAAGTCTCTAGATTTAGCTTGGGCCATGATATAGTTGTCATTGTATGTTGGATAAATTATACATACTTAAGAATCAAGGAAAGTTTTAGAAGGTGAAATCCCAATATTATTGAATGTACAAGGAGACATGATGAGGGGATCCTTAAATAATTTATCCACTCCAAAATAATTGTAATTTAAGGCATATTCTAGTAAACAAGCATCCTAAGAATTGCATGAAGGGGGAAAGTTAGTAATCTCATCAATAAGAGGAATGGTATGGTCCTTGGGTAATAGAGAAGGAGGAATCCATTACAAAATATATGGAGGTAACTTGGTAGTATTACAATTATTTTACAAATCATTGGGCTCATCATCATCAAAATCCATAAGAGTAACTTGTAAATCAAGATTTATGTTGATAAACTCAGTTAAAGGAGCACTATTAATCTTAGGAATTATAGGAATACAATATTAAGGTTTAGGATTAGGAAGATGGATGCTCCATAGATTGGGGTTAGCTTCATGCTTATACTATTTTCCATTATGTAATAATTTAATATATTGACTACTAGAAGAAGTAATGGCCCTCATTCAATAAGTCCATGGACAACCAAGGAGGATGTTATAGGATAAATGGAAATAAAAAACCATAATCTTGGTTTGATTATTCTTAGGTCCTATGGTTAATCGAAGAAAAATACAACCAAGTGGATTTTTATTAGTCTTGTCAAAACCATGGAAAGTAAGAGAGGTTTGTTTGAGATGATCCTTGTTATAACCAAGTTGTTGAATAATCCACAAGGATGTCACATTAATACCAAAGCCTTCATCAACTAAGACTTTAAAAATAAGAATGGTAATAATGGGTAATTTAATAAAGAGTAGTGGATCATCAACACACAAAATAATTTCATCATTAATCATTCCCTCTTCAAGGAATTCAATGGAAGGTTTGGAAGAGGGACACATAGTTTCAATGGTATTGACATTAGTAGGTTGAGAATCAATAAAAGGTGGTTCTTCATCTATGGAGGATGGATCTTCAGTTTCACAAAATTGTTTCATAAGGAATTTTTGATGATAGAGTGAGGTAAAAACCAAATCCACAAGAGGAATCTTAAAAGGCATAGATTTGAGTTATTCAAGAAAAATCCATTGTAATTTAGAAGAACCAACATGAGGTTTAGAAGGTAAATTATTTTTGGAAGGTATAAATGTGGTTGGAGGATCAAAAGGAAGAATTTATTCATCAAGTGCTTCAAAATCAAGATTAGTGGTGGTAGTATCTTTAAGAAGTTATTCTTTTGAAGATGCATTTTTAGGCTTGGTAACAAGATCCTTGTGATCCAGTTTACGTTGATAGTTGACCTTGGTAGTGTTGACATATTGAGATTTGTTATAATATTAGTTGTAATTGAAATTGATAGCACAAACATCCTTGGCATTTTCTTGATTTTTTTAAGAGTATTTTTGGTTATTAGAGGTATAAGATTTAAAGTTTGTCATTTTTGTGAAGTAGCAGTGTATTCTTGATGACAAAGATTGATCATAGCTTCATTATTGATTGAATCAACAAGCATATAAGAGATGAAAAATTTAGTAATCCCTCTACAATATTCATGAAAATTCCCAATATTAGCATGGAATCAAAAAAATAAATTGGGGTCATACCACTTAGGAGGAGCATTGGGGTAGATGAAAGGTTTTGAAGGTAGTAAAAATTGTTTCATTTGCTGAATTGAGAGAGGTGTATAAGAAGGTGAAGGAATATTAGTTTTGGAAACTCCTTGTTTGGTTTGAAGAGAATTACTAGTCATATAATTATATGTTTGAAATTATCCTTTAGGAATTTTAGGATTAGGATTAAACTGCTTCATAAGAAAGTCTTAGTGCTTAGGTTGGTCAAGAGATTCTTTAATTATTTGGGGAGCAAAGGTTCAAACCTTATATTGAAGGGTGGTAGTCAAAGTAGTGAAAAAGAGTTTGAAATAGTTATTATTAGTCTTGTTATTATCATCTTTATGGACCAATGATTTCAAAATTTTGATAAATTCATGAGTTGATTTAGTAGAAGATTTCTTAGCATTAATGAAGTGGCTAAGACAATTTTTAGGAAGATCATTGTGTTGAAACTCTTTAACCAAATCTTCATGTTGCCAAATAGAATGTTGGGGAAGTTGATTATACCATTATAATACATCACTGATAAAAATTTTAAATAAGAGTTTAGTTTTGACAAAGTTATTATTTTAGATCCACTCTTTTTGAAGGTTGCCAAAGGCTTTGAGAAATGAAGTAGGGTTTTTAGTCCCATCATATTTGATAATTGGAGATATGTTACCAATATCAATAAAAATAATGAAGGGAGATAAAAGTTCATTTTAAATGGTTTGAATCATCTTGTTATTCATTATGGGTTGAGGAATAACATTAATTGAGGCATACTAAAGAGGTGGAGGAACATAGTTAGGATTAGATTGAGGATGAATAGTTGGAGGTTGATAGCCATATTAACTAAGTGTTGTTGAAGTTGCATAATTTTTCTGGTATTAGAATTTAGAATAATGTTCATTTGTTTAATAACTTTGGCTAAAAGTTAAGTTGTATTAGGAGGTGAGTTAGTGTTGGTAGGGGTACTCCCTAAACTGGTATTAGGGAGAGGATTGGAAGAAGATGGATTCTTAGTGGGATAATAGAGTAAACATGTATCAATTAGTCCCACATTAGTTTGAATATTTTGAGAAGTTTATTGGTAAGTATAGTAAGGATCATATCCATCAAATTCATCTTGAGGTGTTTTTTGTACCATATTTTAATTCATGGATGAAGGAAGAGAATAGGTGACACAAGAGTGATGGTGTTCTTTGGAGGAGAAAAGTGGCAAAAAGAAACATCCCATATACAATCTAAATATATTCAAGATATATAATAAAATTTTGATAAGAGACTTCATTTTGATTGAAGAGAGATGAATAAAATGAAAAATTAGAGAAATATGAAACTATATTGACAAATAGTGAAGGTAACAAATAATACAAGGTTGACTGGGTCAACCTAGTATAAATAATAGGGCCTATAGATATTAAAAGGTTGATTGGGTCGATCCTGTATAGTGCATATAGGTCAAAAAAGGTATAGGGTTGACTAGGTCAACTTAGCACAATAAATAAGGAAGATCAAAATGTTGATAATAAGTATGAATTGAAATTAGATAATTTTTGTAGCTAATCTAGGAAAGTAAGAATTGAAAGGAAACACATAGTCAATGGGATCAATGTTGGCCAATCTAATTGAAGTACACAATACAAAATCTTTCACTAATGTTGGATAATTTAAGTTTTTTCACACACAATTAAGAAAAGAACAAGCAATCAACTTGAAAAGTAAAGATTTAACTAATTGGTCAACCTGAATATTTTATTCAATTATTAGGATATGATTTTACATGTGCTTATAAGTTGGCTATAAACAAGGTACTAGATAATAATCTAAGGATGGTTTTAGGTAGTTTGTGCTAAAAGGGATTGTAGTGGAAATGATATAGGCTTGGTATTGGGGCCTACCACCTCATTTCACACACCAAATAAATAAGGGTGTTAGGTGCTTAGCCATAATATACCATTAACCATGCTTTAAATTTGATTAGAGTATTAAGTCAGCTTCTCCCTTGGTGATGAAATCCAAGTAGGTTAACCTTGGGTAGACAAAATTTTAAAGTGTTTGTTTATGTTTTTATGATTTCTTCATGTGTGCATAAAATGTAAATAGTGAACTAAAATCCACTAATTAAAATATTTGATCTATTTTAAGCATGAAAGCAACAAAAAAGAAATGTGTGAGCTAATTACTAATAGATATGAGGTTAATTCCAACTTGAAAAAAGGTATAGTGTTGAGACTATATGTAAAAAATATAGAATAAGGTTGATAGGTTTGAACATGTAGTATGGAAGCAAGGTCTAAAAATGGACATGGTCAGCCATGGTTGACTTAGTTATTTTAGACAACACATAGAACATATAACTAGGGCGGTAGGGTCAATCTAGTTGATTGTGCAAGGGAAATTTTAAAGACTAAAAAATATGAAAGGAAAGACATAAAATAAATAAATAAAAAGGGAAAGACTTGGTGGATCAAAGATGAAATGAAGAAATATTGATGATGAAAAACCTTGAAGTATGCTTGAGAAACTTGCAAAATGGGGCGATTGTATTGATCAAGCTATGCAAGAACCTACTGCATAGTACTAAAAATGTATAAGGTCAACTAGGTCAACCTAGTAGGCTAAACTAGATGTTTAAAAGGCTAGAAACTTAAATTGGGTCAACTAGGTCAATCTAGTTTCCTGTTCCTGGAAACCTCTACATAGAAATTAAAAAAACTAGGTCGTCAGAGTCGATCTAGTATTTTAAAAATAATGACTAAAAGATTGAAAATAAGGGAAATAAATCTTATAAAAATTAGTTTCATGTCAAGTTCACTAGAATATATGTAATCAAAAATTCATCATGATTATAAATCAATCCTAGCTTGGAGAAGATAAAGCATGCCTACACTTTCGATTGGGATACATTTGTGAAGTGGGAGCATGGACAAGATAGGGATCCACTAGACTTTATTAGGGGATCATTTGTCATAAAATATAATGGTAGGAAAGGTTCTAAAGCCTATAGTCTAACACAATCACACAAAAACCCTAATGGATTCCTAAGGTTTAAAACATTCACCTATTTGAATAATGAGAAAGTAAATCTAATTTAGTGCACACCAAAGCTTGTGGCACAAAGTGGGGGTTAGAAACAATATAAAAAACATGTATAGGGAAATCAAACTAGAGTAAGTATGAGTAACACCATAATATATAAAATATGAAATATAGGATTATTTGAGCCAACACTTATGTTAATTCTATTTACTAAAATAGAGGAGAACAAAGTTAGAATATACTTACCTGAATGTGATCCTATCAAGACTCAATCTCTCCCTTGGCCAATGGAGCATCAAAATATGTTGTTTTGGTTTGTAAGGATAACTAATAGAGTCAAAAACATCCAATAATTATCCATAATACTATATTCTCCAAATAAAAAACCTAAGCTAAGTCTCCTCAAGTAGAATGGTGGAAGAGTAGATTGTGAAGAAGCATGCGAGAATAATAACTCTTGATTTCACATGAAATAATAATGAAATTATCTTATAATTATAGGTGGGTCTTACCCAAAATCCCTTTAGAAAAATCATCTATATAGGTTTGACCCAGTCTACCAAGTGTGTTTTCAAGGATAATTCACTAATTCTGATCTAGGTCAGCTGAAAGGCTAACAAGCTAGGAAAGTGAAAAATACCTCTAAACAATATTAGGTCAACCCAATTGACCTAATACATTCAACTAACCAAAAGGGGTTTAAGACAAGAAAAATAGGGATGGAAAGAGGAAAATACTAGAGGAATATGCAAGGGAGGAGAAATAACTTAGGGAATGTGTTTGGGAGCTAGTTGGATTGGTAAGAATGTGGCAATAAGGGACAATAATCCTAAAGCATAAAAGTTTTTCCCACCCCTTTCTCGATGCACCCATTAAGGCATGTACTCAGAGAGATTGAGTCTCGATGGGTTCCTACAATATGTAAAGTTTCAGTATTTTATAATAGTTTTGAAAATATTATGTGTATACATAATAAAGAATATAAAATTAAACTTCATACATGCCCAAATGTGACTATTCAACAAGATGTGGTAGTGGTGGATCTTCCTCCATATTTTGTTATGTGATTATCACATGACTTACTTCAAAGATATGTGGTTATATTTCATTTAATTAGAAATAACTTATGTTCATAACAAGTTATGGAGTAAAATTTATGTTTCATTTAGAGACTATTACTCATTTTCATCTAGAACTGTACATGCTTAGTATTGTTAATACTAATTATGTCATCTCAGATGAAGTAGAGAAAATTAGTGAAGTTGAATAAATATCATCTCTTGATGGTTTACCTGATTTTTTTATTGATTAATGATATAATATATTCATGAGAATTATCCCTACAATATGATATAGGAAGAGGGACTTAGAGTTTAGTATTTTCATGAGGATGGTGCATAAATTCTAGCTCTATAAAAATAAGGTGATCTAAATAATAGTTTTTGGAAAATATATTTTGATAGATCATAGAATAAACATGATAAATGGGATGGTATGATTCTAATTTAAACCTCCAAACAAAGGTACTTTTTCACTATAAAATTTTATTTTCATGCTCTAACAATGTGGTAGAATATGAGGCTTTAGTTCATGGTTTTCAATGGGCTAGAAAGATAAGAGCTAACCTATTATAGACATTTAGATATAGTGAACTTGTGGTGCATCAAATAAGAGGGATAAATGTATGTAAAAATACATTTATAGAATCATATAAACATATTATGGTATCTTCTATAATACTTTGATGCATTTTACATGCATGTAATGCCTAAAGAGAGCAATAAACATGTAGTTAGGTTGGCTGTAATTGGAGCATAGTTTTCAATTATAGCTGATGTAAAGAAGGATACAACTCAACCATACATAAATATTGTGGTAAGAACATATATTAATGATAATAATTTGAATTTTCAAGTATTTGAATATGATGATAAATTTATTTGTTTCCTACAAGATGAGGTTAAATTCTCTTCTAGAAATCAATCAAAATTTTTGAAGCAATATGGTGATCAAATACTTCAGCTCAAGTCCAATAAGTTACCAAAGGATATTGTCACACTTGGGAATATTTTTAGTAGGGATGATGAGGTAATAAGTGAAAATAAATCTTTATGTACCAAAGGATAATACTATACAAACATTGACATAGTCAATGGAAAAGCTTTCAAACTTGGTAAAGTATGCTCTTAAGCTCAAAAATATTCCTTTGTTGATTTATGTAGAGAGTTTGTTGATATATCAACATGGGAGTATAGTGACTTAAAAATTTTTTATCCTATTTTGGCTAAACACACCATTGAATTGAAATAAGATACAAAAATGGTGAGGGAAAGACAAATACCTATTAACCCAAAGTTAAAACATTTACTGAGAATAGATCTTCACAAGTTGATTGATCAACTATCATATTTTGAAACAAGCATTCTAGTTGGGTGGCTAATATTTTTATCATGAGGAAGAAGAATGGATAAATCATATTATGTGTGTATTTTTTTGACTTGAACAAGGCCTCACTTAAGGACCATTATCCCTTACAATAAATGAAACAAATATTATAGTTAGTGGTTGGTTTTAAAAGGTTTTCATTGGTAAATGGTTATAATGGATATAACCAAATACTTGTTATGGAAGAGGATCAGTTGGAAATTACCATCACCACCAAGTGGGTCACCTTTTCATACCAAAAAATGCCATTTGGGCTGTCCAATATAAGATAAATATTCCAAAGATCCATGGATATGGCCTTTCAAGGTTTGATCAATAGGTTTTTTATTGTATATTTAAATGATGTTACAATTTTTTCAAATCATTCAAGTGATCAAATGATTCATCTTAGAGAGGTATTTGTGAGATGTAGGAAATATGGGTTGTCACTTAACCCAAAGAAGTATTTTTTTTCAATGCATGAAGGTAAACTTCTTGGTCATGTTTTTTATAAGCATGGTTTGAATATTAATCCATAACGAATAATTTATGTTCTTCCATTGTCCTTGCCTAAGCATAAGAAAGCATTTAATTTTTTTCTTGGAAAAATTAACTTTATAATAAAGTATATATCTTATTTTTCAAGTTTGTTAAGGCCTCTTACAACTATGCTAAAAAATAATTAGAATTTTACTTTGACCAAGGAAGGTATGAAAAGTTTTGAATAAATAAAGCAAGCCATTACAAATGCTACCACTCTTATCAATCTTTATTTTTCCAAGGATTTTGTGTTTTATGCATATAATAATGTTCATAAAATTTCAATAATATTGACACAACAAAAGTCACAAGGTTTAGATTAGCCAAGAACATTATTTAGCCAAGGTTGTCAAGAGTATGAAATAAGGTACACATTTGTTGAGAAGCATGTGATTTCCATAATAAAATGTCTCAAAATTTTTAGGCAGATGTTATCTAATAAAAATATCCATGTGATGGTTGCCTATCCTAGCATCAAAGAGTTCTTGTTGAATAAGGACATAAGTGATAAGAGAGAAGGATGGATAAAAAGGGTCATGGAATATGATATGGAAATAAAGGTAAACAAATTGATTAAAGGAAAAGGGTTGTGTGATAACTTGGATCAATATTTTTAGACTAAAATTTTACCTTAGAGAATTCATGTAGACCTTCTCAATTTTAGGATAACATGGAACCATCTCTCCTCATAGACTAGTTACTACAATAGATAGATCTCTAGGTTTGAAAGGGCTAGCTCCCTTGATCTATCTTTAAGCTCACACACTACACTATAATAGTCAATATTAGGTATAATAAGGGAGTAATTAAACATAAATAAACCTAAACCATTGAAGGTGATACATAAAATATAAATCTACCAACACCCTTGCATCTTCACTAAGAAAAGAGACTCTCAAAAGCGACCTCAACTCGATATACTTTTAGCATAAGTATTTATTATAGAGGTAGATTGATATGCATATCTAGAGGTGGGTGAAAAGGATGTTTGATAATAGACACTACTAGTCTCTCTCACACTTCAAGACACATTTAAAAAACACATACACTTTGTGAAACTTATTGGAAGAGATATCACTCATACAAAACATGTAAGAGCAAAATAGAAACAAGGAGAACATATTCATCACTTGTCAACTATATAAATCACTTGAAAAACTTAGGAAAGATGTTTTAGAGAATTAATAAACTTCAAAATAAATTATTCAAAGGAAAATGAGGAGTCAAAACTAGAAGGTATTTGTGATACTAATTGTGGATCCAATACAAAGCCAAAAAGGCTTCTATATATAAAATATATGAGAGGAGAGAGAAGAAATGAAGTTCAAGAGTCATAATTCCAAGTTCCCAAATTTATAAAATAGTTAAAATGACGTATAATGAAGTGGATAAAATTATATTAAGGTCCTTTTGGAAAAATGTCCATCACAAACATGACATATCCTTCAAGTTAGCATATATATTCTTCATGTTCTTCTTTGAAATTGCCCTCACGATGAAGAGTTAATTGACTGATTAAAAATGACTTAGGAAGTATTTGACACATATGTTCTAGCATGGGAGGTTTGAAACAAGATTTATATCATTCATCTATGCCCTTCAATTTATGACTTCCCTTTTGTCATTTGTCATTTACTTTTTGCATCCATTCATTATTTTTCTATGCTTGGTTCACACATATGTCATTTGAGTGACTAGAAATTATTCGATAAGATGAATTTTATAGGTGTTAGTACATATTTTCAAAGCCTATTTATCCTTTGGTCTATAAAATAGACATCCAAAGATTCAAATTCACCTCTCTCACTATCACACTAGATAGTCACATTGTCTTCTTAATGTGCTTATTCAGAGTACCTACACTAAATGGATTAAAAAAGGGTTTTTCATGCTTCAATGGGTGATATATGAGTATATTTAGTTATAAGAAAGTACCTAAATACATCCCTCATTGGATTTCATCTCCCAATTCTCCTTCATACCTGTAACTCCCTTCAAAACCTATATAAAACCTAGATTTTAGCCATCTGTATAAGTGATGGTACAAATAAATTAGATGATGAGGATCTTTTGAGAGTGATAAACATGTTTAAAACACCTTTCAGGTCATTTTATGATTTTTTTATGCATCTCCATTCATTTATTCTCCATCAGGTTCAAATGAGGGTTTTAGATCTCTTAGCTTCTTGACATTGGTTCATAAAGGTTAGATGTTCAACCCTTGAACCAATTCCATAAATTTTGAGAATAATACCCCATAAAATATCCCTAACTAATTTATGTCTCATGAATCTTTTCCATATAGGTGTGAGCAAAAAAAAAAGGCTTCTCAATCTCTTGACTATATTTTGGGTATACCTAAGAGAGGTTTTCGTCAAAATGACCAATTTTGGATTATTCTCTACAACTTGAATGATATTAAAATTCCTCCACTTCCATATAAAGGTTATCAAATGTTTTTGAAAGGTAATATGGTCTTTTCTATTGAGTTAGGTACCCTGAGTGTTTGCACTTAGTTCTAGGCCTAATAGGCCTAATCATAATTATGTGCATACAACCACCTATGTGTAATCCAATGACTATAGGTGACCTTAAGAAAATTAAAATTAAAATAACCTCACACATCATCTCACAATGCATTTAAGTCCCTTCTCATTCATATTTTCACTCTTCACTTAGTAACATGCATGCTTACCTTGACTGTGGAGTGCCCTATGTCTGAGATAAAATAGAGGTGACCTCTCCTATTTTTATGACATAAATGCTAATATGGAGGATTATAATGGATCATGAGGATAATATATACAAAATTTAAAATTTTTATCATGCTTTAATAGGTATTAAACATCAATTTTTCTCATGACTAGCTTTTAGGTATGACTGTGTGCAGGATTTTGATAGAGTTTGAGAAACTTTAGAGTTATGACTATATGTTGGGTTTATTACTTATTAAAAACACATAGTAATGTGTCATTACCATTATGAAAGTGATTTAAAACATGGTTATACATCCTAAATATCTACTAATCAACCAAACCTACAATCCCCATAAGCATGAGACAATCTACATATTGTCTTCAACTGTAGGTGGCAACATGAAATTCACAAGGTTCCTATAGTGTATATTTATGTATTACTACTATGCTTAACCCCTCCAATTACATATGAAGTTATTGAGTGTATATCACACTTTTATATATTCCTATCTATATATTATCTAATCTTACATCTTTCCTTAGCTTAGACTGGATTGCAATTTGAATTCAACTATAGGTGTGCATTCTAAGGAAGTTGTGAGGCATGTAAATGCTTGTTTCATGTGAAAAAATTGTGTCTCACTCTCAATATCCATATTTAGGTCACTAGGACAATCTACCATATGGATGAGTTCATCTTTGCCTTCGCATGTTATCATTTCTCCATCACAAGGTGTTTTAGGCACTTATAAGGTATTACTATAGATTCACTTTAACTCTCTCAACACTGTAGTTATCTAAATTTTTTTAGTCAAGATTTGGATATGTTGAAACCAATCAACCATCACATTATCTTGATCTAGAATCCTTCCCTTTATGTTTAAGTAATACTATTAGGCATAGGCTATACGAAGGAAAATATTAGGCCTATCTATACCTCATAGATATTCACCATAAGATAGAAATATGTTGAAAAAAGTATCATTTTAGAGAAATTAAGGTAACATCTCCACCAAGCAACTTTTCCAACCCTACAAATCTATGAGTGTCAATGAAGGGTCTACGTGTAGAGTTAACTAGGATTTAATATTTCCATACCTTCAAACCAATTTCAAACATGACAAAACTCTATCATGAATATCACATATTTATCAATCACTATTTTAACATTCTTACATAGTCATGTAGGTGACTGTTTCAATACTTCTTGATTGTGTGTGTGTCTTCGGTCTATCACTCCATCAATGACACTCTTAAAATCAAACCTTCAATGGAGAATGTGATCAATCATTCTATAAAGAATGAAAACAAAAGTGTTACTCTTGCTTTTAATTTATTTATAGAAAGATGAGCCTCTACACTTATCAAACACTATATGTAGGATTCAATGGTGTTAATTACTAATATAATGAGATGATTTTGCATATCTCCTCACCTTTACACAAGCCAAAATAGTTGGAAAAATCATGGAAAAGAATTAAATCCTTTTCAATTACACTTAAAACTCTTGGTTTGCATACAACAATCCAAATAGATAAGGAAAACTAAATCCATTGGGGATGTGTAGGCAATTTAGGGTCACTAAAATTCTTAGTGATGGATCATGAAGCACATAAAACCAAACCAAAAAATATTACCATGGAAAGGAAGGACATAAATTCTACTATCACCTATCAAGTGCACTCTCTTGAATTCTGTTCCTCCTATCTATACCAAGTGTAAATTGGTTAATTTATTTGACCTTGTCTAAGAAAGTGATGAGAAAGATGGACTAATTTTTTATAAATTTGAACCTATTAAAGCTTCTTAAGCTCGAAACTAACTTTCAAGAATATTAAGGGACTCTCCTAAATCCTCACACATGCCAGATAAGTTATCCTTATCCATATAACTACCTTTAACTACCCATTTTATAGTGATCTTATTTACACGTTGAACCTATAATTTTTCAATTCCAAAATAGTTTATATGACCAATTTGACATATTTTATGTTATATTTCATCTTGAAAACCTTTTTCCTTTGATAATAAATCATAAAATTCACCTATAGTGACCAAAAAGGTGACATAAAGGAATGTTAAGACAATGGAACATATGACAAAGATGAAACATATAATGTGACCATAAAAATGACCATGTGACCCTTTTATGACTTAGAAAGACCCTATAAAAAGTTTGAATATATAGGGGTTGGCCTAAGTTGACCTAGGGTCAAATTTGGTCCACATTTTAATGATTTCCTATAGGTCCTTTTGTGACTTAGAAAGACCCTATGGAAAGTTTGGATATATAGAGGGTTGACGTAATTTGACCTAGGGTGATATTCAGTCAACATTTTGGTGATTTCTTAGGGGTATGATGCCTGATATGCTAAAGACTAGCTAACTTATCCTATCCTTAGTTAATGGAGTCATATATAAACTATTATTGACATTGATAAGCCATTAAAATGACACTAAACACACCACACACAACAAGGAAACAAACACACAAGATAAAAAATAAGACACACACTTGTGTTCTCATGAACACTTAGGGAAAACACAAAATAACATAAGAAAAACACACTCCTATTCTAGTATGTATAATACTTCAATACTCTTGAGGTGAAGAACCTTCTTCATTGATTCAACCAGAGTCAAAGACAATACTCCTTACATCACTACTGTTCCAAGAAAATAGTCTATCATATGAGGCATATTTGTCAATAACACTTTATTGTGGATATATTAAAGAAACTTATGATGGTTGGAGCTTCTACTGATGATAAGTGTACTACTTGGATCTCTCATAAGTAATCCATCTAGTTATCTTGGAAGATTTTTTGCTTTGCAATTTACCTAGACTTTGACATGCTCATTTGACAACCTTATATCTAATCATTAGAGATCACCACAACATTCTCAACTTCAAATGTATTAAAGACATGATATTATTATTATTTTAAGTCATCAAGACCATCTTCTTGATTTGTCACAGTTGTTTCTTGTTTAGTTAAGACCTCAAAATCTTCCTTATGCTCATCAAACACATCTTGTTATACCAAGGTTATTTATTAGTAGAGAGATGAATATCTTTATTATGCTCATCAAACACATATTGGTTTTCCAAAGTTGTTCCTGATTTGGCAAGGACCTCAAGTTTTTATTTATGCTCATCAAACACATGGTTGATCTCAATATTAGGTCTGTATTCTTTTTTTAAAGTTTTAAAATTGATTAACTTCTCAAATTCCTATACAATGGAATTGAATTGTTATGACATATAATAAACCTCTTCGTGATGTTCATGCTCATGAGTGTTCTCTTCTTTAGTAGAAAAAATTGAGTGATCATAAAGACTGCCATGTTTTTACATAGTTGGAATAATTACATCATCTTCTATGTATACAAGGTAGTTTTCCCATGAAACTTGCTCTAGAATATTGTTATGATCTACCTCAAGAGTTCCATCATATTATTCATTGAGTATGTCAATACCAAGACTAGTTTCTTTAAATCCACCTTTCTCGTCTGCCCACTCATCAAGATATAAATTAGATATATCATCAAGAATAATTCGCGCTTCTTGATAACTAGGGTGATCATATTTTTCAATGACATTGAAATTAATGTTATAAGTATAGGTTACATATGGTTCAACATGAAAATTAGAGAGAGAATCTAACTTTATTTCACTTTTACACCATATCTAGTCTTAAATCTCATTTAGGACAAGTTTGAAGTAAGATAACCTCCTATTTTAGCAGTGAACTCTCTTGAAAAAAAAGTGAAAAATGAGGAGGTACATATACCACTACAACATATTGATAAATGGTGAAGGTAGGACAAGAATTAATAATAATTTTTAAACCTTTGATTATGTTAATGGTCTAGGTAGTTGACCCATTCAATTGTAGCACTCTTTTGGCATGAGGATCATACTTCAAGTTCAATTCATCATCCACTTTCTTGGGCATGACATAAGTACTAGATACACTATAAATGAGACAATTATGTACCAAATATTATCCAATAATGATTCATATATATAATGGTGGAAGTTTTCCTACCTTTTCAACTTTGCTTAATTATCCTTCACTAGGCTTCAATGAATTTATCAAGGCTGCCTCATTACCACTAGGTTGTTTGGTTACCAAACTACACTTAGATAGTTCATCTTGAAGTAGGTCTAATTTTTTAAGTATTTCCAATGTATCCCACATTGACAAATTCAAATGAGACCTCTTCATTTGATCTACAATGTTAGTGAAAGGACCACTAACATTTGCTTATCCACTAGTAGGAATCATGTTACCTACACCTTAAGAATTCTAAGGTATGAAATAAATTTTAATAATATAACCTCTTTGATTTACTTGTGTATTTATAATAGTATTATGTATACCTATCCTTGGGTTTTTTTGAAATTCATTAATTTACCATTAACAACCCCTTAATCTTATTCAATTGCCTTTCTTTTGCTCCCTGTGTTTGTAGTTATAGAAATTACATCTATGCTTGATCGACCTTGATAATTGACTACACATGAGTCATATTTCTACCAATTTATGAATTTATACCCCATTTTATCACTCTTTCCATTGGTTTTTCCTCTATTTGGTGCTTCATCTTGATTCATAACTGGCATAGTTCCTAAACTTTCCATAAAGGCTTCATCGAAGGACTCATTAACATAGGGAGATGGATCATAAGGTTGAATCAATGAAGTTTAGTATTATTTTGTTTTAAAATGTTATTTTTAGTAGGAACTAATTCTCTTTAGGTGATAATATCATTATATTTTAACCACCATATGAATTAGATTTAACTATCTATCCTTGACCTTGAGGATGACCTTAGAAGGGAGGTCTATTGCCTTAATACTTAGTTAGGATTGATTAGGTTGATAGTGACTCTGGAAAGGCTTCACTTGGTTATATTAAATGATACTATTTATACCTAGGATATATTTCTTCATAGATCTCATCCTTTCTACCTGATTTGGTTTACTTGGTTGATTAGGGGCAACAAACTTGTGTTTAGGTGAAGAAATAAGAGTAACAACAGGTGTAGGGGTTTTAAAATTAGAGAATATAGGTATGGGAGGTATTGGGGAAAACTTCCTAGCCTAAATCAGATAATTATCTACCCTAATGGCCACTTCATAGGCATTAGGTAGAGTGTTACCTCCCATAGATCGTATCATCATTAAAATATCACTATCAAATGATTTAAGATAGTAAAGGAAATCATGGTGAACTATTGGTCTTACCAAGATTGGGATTCTATCCCATGTCTTCTAAAATATTGTGTTCAAGTCTTGAATGACTTATTGAGGTTCTCTCCTAATGTTGGCTAGTTGCTCAGTTAGTGATAAGTTGTCACTCTTGTCCTCAAATATTCTTCTCAATACATCTCCCAACTCATCCAATGTGGTAATTAATTTAGGTTATAATTTTACATACCAATAAAGATATTTTATTTTGAAGGAGACAACTAATAATCTAATTTTAAGGTTCTCCTTTATGATGTGATGTATATTGCATAAGTTAGTAATATTTCTAATATGCTCAATATGTATGATGGTAGAATCACCAAAATGAACACTTTTGAGGTTATATATGGGGAAATCAACATGGTGGGAAAGTATTAGATGACTATAACCATTGAAGTAAACAAAAGGAATATTTATTATCGTGATGGATTTAGTAATTTGTAAGAATGAGGTAATCAAGAAATTTATTATGTTCTTGTAAGAAAGATATGTCTTCTTTGGATAGGGATGGGTGTTTTAAAATATAATTTCTTTATATAAATAATTGGTAATATCTTGAAATTAAAAAGGTATGACTTTGGTGAGAGATATTGTGTTTACCTTAAGCATGAAAGATTGCACTAGTTTGCAACCAAGATTCAAAAATTGGAGTTGCCAGATTCTATAGGAAGTGAAAGGTTAAAGTTCCTTATTATCAAAGACAACATATAACTTGTTGTAAAAATACATTTATAAAATAATATGAACATATGGTATGATATATTCTATAATAATTTTATGCATTTGACATACATGCAGTGGCTAGAGAGAGAAATAAACATGTAGTTAGGTTGGTTGTAATTGAAACATAGTTTGACATTATAGCTGATGTAAAGAAGGATAAAACTAATCCATACATCAAGATTATGATAATACCATATATTCATGATAATAATTTTAATTGGTAAGTCTTTGAATATGATGATCAAGTTGTTCTTTTTTTTCAAGAAGAGGCAAAATTCTCTTCTAGAAATCAATCAAAACTTTTGTATAAATATGGTGATCAAATATTTTAAATCAAGTACAATAAGTTACCCAAGGGTATTTTCATACTTCATAATATTTTCAATAGGGATGATGAGGTAATAAGGTAAAAAAAAATTTATCTACCAAAGAATAATATTATGCAAGCATTGACATAGTCAATGGAAAAGCTCTCAAACCTGGTAAAGTATGCTCTCAAACTTGGTAAAGTATGCTCTCAAGCTCAAAAAGATTCATTTTCTGATTTATTTATAGAGTTTTATAATGTGTTTGCATGGGAGTACATTGATTTAAAATGTTTTTATTATAGTTTATCTCAAGACACTATTTAATTAGAAAAATATACAAAAATGGTGAGGCAAAGACAAAGGCCTATTAAACCAAAGTTGGAAAATTTAATGAGAATAGCACTTCATAAGTTGATTGAATCAACTATCATCTTTCCCATAAAGTATTTCACTTGGGTGGCTAATATTATTATCATAAAGAAGAAGAATGAATAAATTAGATTGTGTGTGGATTTTCATGACTTGAACAAGGCCTCACTGAAAGACTATTATCCCTTGCCATAAATGGAAGAAATAATATAATCAGTGGTTGTTTTGAAAAGGTTTTTATTGATAGATGGTTATAGTGGATATAACCAAATACTTTTGAAGGAAGATGATCAATTAAAAAAAACCTTCACCACCAAGTGGATCACCTTTGCATTATCCTTGTTGGTCATGCTTTTCCTAAGCATGGTTTGAGTACTGATCTAGAAATAATAATTTCTATTATTTAATTATCCTTACATAAGCATAAGAAAACATTAAAATGTTTCCTTAGAAAAATTAACTTTGTAAGAAAGTATATATCTAATTTTCAAGTTTGTCAAGGCCTCTTACAACTATGCTCAATAAAAATCAGAATTTTACTTGGACCAAGGAAGGTATGAAAATTTTCTAAAAAATAAAGCAATCCATTGCTAGTTTTCTCACTCTTATCAATCCTAATTTTTCCAAGGATGTTATATTGTATGCATATGCTAATGTCGATACAATTTATGGAATATTTACACAAAAAAATTCATAAGGTTTTGAGTAGACAATAACTTTATTTATCCAAGAATTTGAAGAGTATGAAAAAAGGTACACATTTTTTGATAAGTATTTGCTTTCCATAATTAGATATATCAAAAAAATTTGACACATGTTATCTAATAACAAGATCCATGTGATGGTTGCCCATCCTAGCATCAAAGAGTTTTTGTTGAACAAGGACATAAGTGAAAAGAGATAATGATGGATAAAAAGGGTCATGGAATAATATGTGGAAATAAAGGTATCCAATTTGATTAGAGGAAAAGGGTTGTGTGAGCACTTGGAAGATTTGAAGGAAAATAAAGAGATAATTCTGGTCTTGAATGATGAAGATATCACAGCTAGTCATATACTTTCAAATGTTGGTTTAAAATTATGGCAAGTTACCTTCAAAATGGTTTGTATCCTTCACATTTAAGTGGTTCAAAGATAAGTTACTTTTGGATATAATATATTCATTTTCTTCTTTTTGATGGTGTATTGTTCAAAATGGATGTTAATGGCACGTTGTTGAGATGCATAGAGCTAAGTCAACTCAAAAGATTACTTGAAAATTTTTATGATGGAAAAGGTGAAGGACACTATTTAACAAGGAAAAAAAACCCTAAAAATCATGAGGGGTGGGTATTGTTGGCCAAACATATTCAGATATTCTTATGTTTGGGTAGGGAAGTTGAAGAAGTCTACATTGTTTGAAGGAAAGGAAAAGGTTGATGCCCTAACTCTTTAACCCATTTTAATAGATCATCCCTTTGTCTAATGGGGTTTTGAATTAATTTATATCATCAATACATCTTATAGCTTGGGTCACAAGTGGATAATTAAAGCCATAGATTACTTTATTACATGGACAAAAGTAATGGATTTGAAATAAGTAAATGAACCTAGTGTCTTGGACTTCTATGAAGGTTTTATACAAGGTTTGGTATTAATTATATTATAATTTTAGATAATGTTATTAAATTTATATGGGATAAAATTAGTAAATGGGATATCCAAAATGGTGTGTATCTCAACACTTCTTCAAATTATTATCTAGAAGGTAATGGTCTTGCTGAGTCTATTGACAAAAACTTGTTAAAGATCATTAAGAGAACTATTGAAGATAGGAAAAGGATTTTTTATTAAGTTAAAATTATCTTTATGGGTTGTTAGGATCACTTTCAAGAGTTATATTTCCAATTTATCCTATAAATTAATTTATGAGAGAGAATCTAGATTACTAATCTCACTTGAGATCCCTACTTTGGAGATAATATATTAGCTATAATTATTGGAGAGTGAGCCTATGGAAGTGAGATATGTTAAACTTATGGAGTTAGAGGAACTCAAAAATCAATCCATGTTAGCTATGGAGATGCATCAAGCACAAGTAAATACTAAATTTGATAGAAGGTCATCTTTAAGGAGCTTAAAATGAGGTGACTTAGTTATAAAATGGGACAAGGATAGAGAAAAACCTAGAAGACAAACAAAATTTGATTCATTTTCAAGTGGTCCTTACATGATCTCAATATGAAAGCCTCACAATGCCTTCTAACTAGACAAGATGGATGGTGAAGAGCTCTCAATCCCAGTTAATGGGATTCATATTTATAATTTTGTTGAAGATAGGTTATTAGTTTTACATAGTAGTGTTATATTTTGATTTACTCTAAGTGTTAATAGTCATATGTTTAGTCAGTAGTTTTATTTTTCACTTTCCTTTAAGTGTTATGTTGCACGTTTTTTAGGTTTTAGTTATCATAGTTATCAGTTCCATAAGTGATTATGCACAAGTTTTGTATTTAATTGAGGTATTTTTTAGTTTTATATTTGGTTATATTCTTATAAATCCATATCACAATGGATATATATATTTTTCTTGAGTGTTAAGCATGCAAATATCCTAGCAAATTCACTAAGAATGTTAAATTTTTTTGTCACCATTAATCAAGGTTGATTATGTGTAGGTTTTAATTAAGACTTAATTCATGGCTTGAATATTAAAAAATGTATATAAAAAATCCTAAATCCTTAATAAATAAAAAACCATTCTAAAAAACAAGTCATAGGTCCAAATTTTTCAATAAGTTTTTTTTATTCTTCTAACTAGTTAGTTGCAAGATAATGAAGGCAATATTCATATGTTCATTTCATGAAGGAGAATGAAGAGTTGGTTAAAATGGTATTATGGAGATTAATGTTACATTATTAAATCAACATTACATAATTTTTCTATTTTATATGGGTTTAAATTTATGAAAAATCATCAAGAACAAAAGGTGCTCTAAAACCCTTCTTAAACCCTATTGTCTCAATTTTAGGAAATATATTTGTATTTTTGAGTTATTTGTTGAAAAAAAATTGGTGTGAGATATTATGGGGAATAAATTAAATCATAAAAATTCCTAAATAAATTTTTTATGTCAAATAATGGAGAAAGGAAAAGGTACAAGGTGTAAGATTTTAAGCAAGGAAGAGAGATAGTTAGAAAAGGCATTTTTTTGAGATTTAAGAGATTGTTTGATCATATAAAATGATAGAAATTATGAGAAGAGTTATTAAATGTATTAATTTAAAAATAATTATGACTTTATACCTAATAAAACTCAATAAAATTACAAATCATAGACCTACAGGCATTTAAACATGAAATTATGCAAGCTAGGAAATACCAAAAGATGCATATTTTGAGTTTTATTAAATAAAATATATTAAAATTTGACATGGAAGTATATTTTTATATAATATGAGTTTTAAATTTTTTTCCATGTAATTAATTTACATTAATAGATAAAAAATGGCAAAACATAGGTCTAGTCATGAAGGAAATCAAAGTAAAAAACTATTTTGCTTACAAATAGATTTAGAAATGAGTGTTTTCAATCCTTCAAATGGCAAAAAATTATTTTATAATTTATTTAATGATAATTAAATAAATAAATAATTCAAAATAGGCTCATATCATTAAAAAAAAATCTCCAGGTCACCGTGTGAGCAATAAGTAGACATTCTTTTATGATCTTTTGTTTGGGAGTTTGGTGAAGATTTTTAAAAATTTAAAAACTTTATCCATATTCCAGATTTATAAGTATATAATTATCATATTAGGAGTTTTTTATGAGTCTTGGAACTCATATTATACCCCCACATCTAAATTAGGGTTTCTTGAGGCCTAGAGAGCACAAAATGACATTTTTAGATGTTGTAAGTGGAATTTGTAGCTAATTTTTTTTAAATGTATTTGAAACTATGGTGATGATTTTTAAATAATATTTATAATCATTATACATTAAAATATTTAAAATTAATCAAGTTTTAGGTTCTCACTATGCATTTAAGAAGCTTGTCAAACCACAGAAGATGTACACTTCTAAAAAGAACCAGTATGGAGAGTTTTTATGGTCATCATAAAATGCACTATTAAAAATAATATTTCATGAATTTTTCAATAAATTAAACATAAAATAATATCTCTCTCTCCTACTATTCCCCCCTTTTTCCTAAATTTATTAAATTTTTGTCAAATACAAGTCCTCTTTGCTAAGTGAATATCAAGAAGAGGTTAAGTATTTATCTTTAAGATGAACTCAAGGTTAATAAAGAGTATAAATGAATGAAAAAATATATTCTCTCTCATACTATTCCCCCTTGGAGATAATTTTAGTAAATTAAGGAAGTCAAACATGCATGTAATATACAATTCAAGAAGCTCAAGTCAAACTTAAGGTTAAAATTCAAGGTAACTGAAGTCAAACTTCAAGATACATGCAAGATCAAAAGGATTTAAGTGAAAGATAAAAAGGAGTTAACTAAAGTTAATTTCAAGATCTCTTCAATTTTAAGACCTTTCAAGCATGAAATAGACCTTTGACTTTTAATTAACATTCAAACATGCAAGGACAACCTCACACTCTCTCTCCCCTACTATGCCATATTCCAAGAAATAATATTTAAACTCCAAATATGCTACACTAGAATTTGGGAAATGGTGTTTGAGTTTAAGGTTGAGTTAATGTTTTAGTGGAAGGAAGAGTGAACTTGAGTTAGCATGAGGAATCATATTTAGTTGCTTGTGTCCTCTCTCCTTGATTCTCTTTTAGATATGTATTTTATTTTTGAGAAGCCTAGGATTAGATTATAATTTTGGCTTATAGAAACACTACCAAAATTTGTACTACGTCACCTTTGAAGAAATAAATAGCTAATTTTTATTCCATTTCCAAGTTGTTCATGAAGTGTGTGCTTAACATTCATTAATTTAACTGAGAGATTCATTTTTATATGATTATGTCTGAATTAATCACCTTTATGTAGAAAATAAGAACTTTTATAGGTCATATGAAGTTTCTAAGTCTAATTTCTACCTAATATAGAAGTGAATTCAACATTGTTCATTTCTTACAAACTAGTGTGATTTCTAGTTAAGACCTCTATGTGAAATACTAATGCAAGAGTCATTATATGATAATAAATGAATGTGTGTAAGTTATTTATCTAGTATAATATGTCAATTATATACATAATTAACTTTCACATTGATGAATCATTCGAAATTTTGAGTTTTCATATTTATTTTTAGCTTGGGCATTGCTCTTTTTACCTTTTTCCTAGTCAATAAATCAATATCTAAGAGATTTTAGAGAGAAGTGGGTGAGTGTACCAAATGGAACTAGCCCTTCATCTAGAGATTCTAACCAACATAAGGTCATCCACACTTTGGAGAATTTATATTGTATCAACATGAGTGAGAATAAGCATAGGTTATTACAAGGGTGCACTTTTGAGTGATAACAATAATATCATGTGTTAAATGTGTAATGGTTGTTTCTATATCTATTTTAGATTCCATTATATATTCCATAATTCTACAATTCTATTTTATATTCACTTCCACATATAACTTATTTAAATCCTTTAAAATATGTTTTCCATTGGGTCTCCTCATGGGCCCTAGATCAATAGCTACCTCCCATTCCTTAATTAAAAAATTGAAGTGTTTTTATATTAAAAACTAGGTCAACAACATTTTCCTCGACCTCCTTACCCTTGTATCGAGTTTTAATACTTTTACTAGCTTTGGTACATATATAGTTATCTTTTTTTTCTTATTGATACTCTCCCATAGAATTATAATACTAGTAGAACTATTTTAAATTACGACTCTGCTCAAATATATAACTATGCTTAGGTTTTCATTTAGAGAATTCTTTTTAGTACCCATATGAATTACTTTTTCATCCAATAAAGAAACCTTTTTTTTAACTCACAAATATTATCAAACATTACCCGTAACTCCTTATTGAAATGATATTGTTTAAACCTTTTAATTAAAGATGACATAAGATAAATTTTATTAAACTATGAAATACAAATGTTTATATCTATAAATATATTCAAAATACAGTAAACTACAAAATTTACATAAATAAAAAACTTGATAAAAATAATAGATAAAGCTAAGGTTATGGAGTGCCCCTTAAAATAGTAATAGATTTGAATGTGTAGACTCTATATAATTTTAAACAATATGAGATGACATATTAACATAATATGATTAGAGAATAATAATTTATAGTCTACTAGGACAAGTTCATAGGAGGTGGATAGGGCACACTATAGCCTTGTTTGGCTAATGTAGCCATGTCCTAGTTGATTTTATTGCTAATTTATGGATATATGCCTTTGTGATGATTTATAAATGTCAATTGTTGAGATCTATGTGTTAAAATGTCATACAAGAGATATAAAAATATCAAATTGTAGTTCTAACATGCACTAAATAGAAATTAGATAACAAAAGGGAGTAAAAATGGGTCAGTAAGGATAGATGAGTTGGCCTCAAAAATCTAGTATGACTAAGCACTACCTACATAGCTAGAATGGGACTTAGGAAAATGTAGTTATCCCTTGTAGATTTATTTTATGATATGTGACTATGCAGCTAGAATGACTTTAACTTGATGACTGATCGAAATGCTTGACAACAAATTACCTTGAACGAAAATAAATAATATTCAATCTTAGATATTAACTATTAGAATTATACAAAATTTAGATACAAATAAATAATGTCTTTTGATCCATTTGAAATGATTTTGATTGAGATATTCAGTGGGATATAATTAGTAGTCTTGATGTGCTTTTATATGAGAATGTTTAGAATAGTTTCACTAATCAACATGACAAGATGTGTTGGAGAGGCATTGTGTAATGTCTCGATTCAAAAAATTGACTATTTTAGCATGGGAAACAAGTCCATATTAGGGATATTTCCATAGTGCATCCTTATTTAGATAGTGCATACTTGTCCCAAATAACTAGAGATCGGGATAGGTCTGATAAGAGCCTATGGGTTGAATAGTGATGATTGCAACTAAAATAGAAACGTATATAGTATATTTACAATGCTTACAAGATAGTGAAGGGTCTTTAAAATAATATGAGTTATAAAAATTGTGGATAAATAAATTAAGGGTAAGGATACCAAGAAAAAATATTTTTGAGCATTAATAATTAATTTTATGTGTCTACATTTTCCCCTTATTTATTCTAGTGACACCCAAAGTTAAATTACTAGAGTAAATTAGGTACGAACCTAAATATGTATACACACTTTATATTTGGATGCAAATATTAATTGTGTAAGATGTTTTAATATAATAAACTTGAAACAATTCCACTAAAAATAATATTTGCTCATATTAAAAATTGGAAATTTTTAATTTGTAACTTGAAAATAGAGCAAGGATATAAAATAGCCCTATAACTTTGGAGATGGAAAAGTTCATGCCCCATTTTTAGGACATTTAAAGAAGTGATAACCTATGTAAAATTAAGAGTGATCAAGACTTAATATAGAAACTATTGAATGATCTTGAGTTGGAAATATTGTATGCTCCAACTCTCATTTGAGTGTATAGAGTACTTTGTAAAATATTTGAAGGTGTGGAACTATGAGCTGTGGTCCACAACATATTTAAAAATTTCAACCATAGATGTTTAGTGTCACTAAAATATAACATCATCCACTTAACCCTAATAAAAATCACACTATTATAGGTGGATCTATCTTATATTTAACTTTTTATCTTTTTAGCTTTGAAACTTGAAACCTGAGATTTTAGAAATGACATAGTAGAAATGTGAACATAAATGAACATCATGACCTTTATATATGTATTGTATTGAAATGACATTTGAATATGTAATTAAAAGTTTTTCACTTTGCACATTTTGAAACCATTTGATACTTGTAATCTAAATCGTATTGATCAATGCACATGCATACCACATGCCCCCATAATATGAAGATGGTGAATCATATTTTCATAAATATAATTTTTTTCTCATGAAGCTTAAATTCTATAATTAATCCCATTATTATGCCCCATTTTGAGATGAGATGTATAGCCTACAAGTCACTTATCTCAAAAGAAAGCATATGTAAAATATGTAACACTTTAAATATTTGAAATTGATTGCATTTATATAATTTTAATATAGAATTTAATTGTCCTATTATCATTTTGTTAAAGAATATAAATAATGAATGGATGATAAAAATCATGGCACTAAATAATCATATAGTATAGAAATATAGCCACTATTTATAAATTATATATCACCTCATTATTATATACTTAGAAAATATATATCATGGACATACCTTCAGCTTCTAGACCTTTCCCACTACCAAAAGCCTCACATACACCATCTCTATGTGCTTAATTTATTATATCTTAATCTGATTAATGCTTTTATAGTGAATTATTCCTTATATCATACCCATAAAGCTATAAACCTACTTATCTTCCATCTCTAAAAGTTATAGACCTACACCTATTCCACAATTATCTGAACACTTGCATCCTAGTCAAATGCCTACATTGATTCAAGTGTCATATTCTAATAACTGTGTCAAGATACCTAAAGTAATACAATTTACAAATGAAATGTCTATTGATGGTCATCCTAAGTGATTTAATGTAATATATTATCTAACGGGATTGTTATAAATATAATATCACACTCATTCATTTCATACCTACACCTAGCATAGATAAAAAACACTCAAGTGAGAAAAAGATTCTCTATTTTATCCTATTTACATATTAGTCACAAGGAAAACACATCTATAGATATAAATTAATGATAGAGCAACCCAAGATATATATTTTCTAAGTTACAATATAGGTCACTATTATACTTTCTTATCACACATTGCATGATTCACACATAATATAACACATAGGGGACAACTACATAAGTCTAAGACCCTCTTTAGAGTATTGTCTATGTAGGAAACACTCATTGATATAGGGGTATTTGGTGAAGATTGAAAATATGTTCCAACTAATTGATTTTATCTCATAGCCACTATGAAGATGAAAAACTATGGTTTTTCTAATTGGCAAGGAGTAAAAGCCAATGACCTAGATCTAAAGGCACCATAATGAAGGTGAGAAATAACCCAGAAGCATCCAAGTATTTATAGCTAATTTAATCAAGAATTATATATTGGCTACTTGTATCCAAGTCATATAATAGTATTTATTAAACCATCCCCATGTCAATGCAAGTGTTTGTGGTTATAGAGGTATAATTTCTAGAATCAGGTGACTCTTCTAAAATCTAGATCAAACTTACTTTTTACCTATTCTAAATCTAGACATTTATTAGCATCACAAACAACTAAGTATATTATGTTCATTATCATTTAAATATCTATCATAGCTATAATCTATATCTTTATCATCTCTACCTAATATATTTAGTATATGCTCTATCTGATTTTCAAAAAAAAAATTTACCTAATTAAGATGTAATATATCATCCTTCTTTCCTATACCATCTCTACCCATTTAAGCTTAGATTCCCCATATCTAGATTTTAGGGTTAAACATTTGGTGAGCTTGATTCATATGAATACATATTTTTTATTCTTAAGATTTTTAGTCAACTAAGGTTTTGGATTACTTTATGTTTTCATTTATTAATTATATTATTTTGGATACAACCTAGGCATATCCCTAGATTAGGAGGTGTGCCTATTAAACACATTGAGCTCTTTGTCATACCACATAAGATGTCTAAAACCAATGAGAAACCTAATCCTATAGATCATGATGATACCAATATTAATCATGAAAAACATATTGATGAGGTTATCACATAAGAAGATTCTGATAATGAAAACCATGAGTCTAATGAAACTAATTAACATGAGAAAATAAATCATGAGTAAGTATAAAAAATTGTATTGTTTTATGAGCATATTCATCAAGACCCTAAAAATATTAATGGATTAATAAGAACTATATTAGAATCTAAAAAAATAAAAAAAGTGTAGATGTATAAGCAAGTCCATATATTGATCATCATTTTTGAGCTATGGGTCATTATCATATAGCAACAACCCTCCCCTTAAACATATTATCACTTCATACTTCTAATGGTGGTACAAGATATGTATTTTAACCTTTGATCCTTGAAAATATTATTAACACATATTACATGGAAAACCTTCAACCTAATTACTAATTTCAATGCCTATATTTACCAACCTATGGGGACACTTCCTTTGGTGTCTTCTCAAATATCAAACCTAAAAGACCAAGAGGTGCAGGATCTTGTCCATACTAAAAAAAATCAAGCTAAGGTTACAAATATTGAATAAGATTCTATTAAATCACCTTTTTATATTAATTCAAAATAGGTGTCACATAATTCTCTTACACCAGATATATATATTTTCACCCCTTTCCAACATGTTTTGTTACACCTAATTTCACACTTTATGATGGAAAGGGTGATAATGAACAACATATTCAATGTTTTTATGTGTCATGCCTTGATTATGCCTCCAACGATAAAATTTTGACAAAATTATTTTTAATAAAAATTAAGAATTAATATTTGATATGGTTCTATGATTTACAAACTCAATCAATAAATGCCTTCAAACCCCTCATAGATCAATTTTTGGCATACTTATTTATTAACATTATCTAAAAAGGTTTCCTATGCCTAAATTGTAAAGATCAAATAAGGAACCAATGAACCTGTTAATGAGTATGTATTGAGGTAGATGATAATGTTAGATATAATGACCAATTATATGATAGATAAATATCTTCAAGATACTTGAAATAAAAGTTTGGTTGATCCTTTACATGAGCCTATGGTTTTCAAAAAGTTCAAATCCTTTGGTGACTTGTGCTATATTGTTCATGATTATGACTTGAAACTTATCTCATTAAACAAATTTAAGTATGTAGAAAATACATCAAATAAATCTAAATCTAATACCAAGTTTAATAATACACTAAGATATAAGGTTAAAACTCTTGAGCATAAAAATAAACAACCATAATGGTTCATGTTGTTAATCAGGAGTGCTACCCTTATGAGATTGTGTGTCTCTTCCCACTCCTACTAAAAAAAATGGAATCACTCTAAATATTGGGTGAATTTGAGTTGGAGAGAATATCTAGATAGAGTGTTGGTTACCTTGATGCATTCATGAATTTTTATTCTAATCCTACTTACTATTGATTTTTGACTAAGGGAAAGGGTGAAGGGATAATTCTTGCACGAGAATTAACATGAAAACTTGAAGGAAAGGTGATGCACCAATGTTTATGACCACTTTTACTTGAAATTTACACTTTTAGGTAGCAAAGGATATTTAAAAAATTCTCTTCACTTTAGTTATATGGATTATACAATAGTGTTTCACATAAAGGCACTAACAACACCCACTCTTTACATGGAAGGAATGAAAGAGTGTCAAATTCACTTCCAATTTTGGACTAAGATTGAACCTAGATGCTCTATATGACATGTATAAACTTAAATATGTTGTAATAAGGTAAAAAAAAGTAGACAATAACATAGGAAAAGTATTAATTCACTAGGTTATATCAATGGAAATCATACATGTACTTCACATAACAACCTAAAAATAGAGGAAACAATTTTTTTTTCTTCAGAAGGTGTAGTACAAAATTTTGACATCCTTTTAGCATAACCAGAGCATAAAATTTATATATAAATTTTGGGAAAGAATATTCAAATAGAAAAAGAGTAGGAGAGGGGAGACAAATGAACAACAAATTAGGGGTGACTCACTTGTCCTCATACCCTTCAAATCCTACATAGTGTTTCCTAGATTTTATCTTTATTTCCTTAACAAAAGTGGTGTAAGAGTTATACATATCCTTTTTTTTAAGTCTTAAATAAATATTGATACTTTATTGGTTAAGTTTGACCCATAAAAGTGCCTATATCTTTGCTTGCATTCCCTATATCCTTGTTTACATGTCATCTCTAAGTAATAAGTATTATTACATGAAAATAGGTCTTCAAGTATTCATAAATTCCTCCATTTAATACTTCTCCTCATCTATTTATTATGTCTCTCTAATTTTCTTGGGATGTTATAAGTCTCTTAATGCCTCTCTGATCTTTTCAACTTGAATTGGTGTAAGAGAGAGGAAAGGTCTCCTAAGATAGTTGAAGACTCCTTCAACCATTTTAATTCTTATTGAAACAAAATCCTAATTTTTTTTCTCTCCAAGTGGGGTATATGGTATGGGTCACCTTTAAAATCAAGTTGAATAACCTCTATGTATTGACTTCATTTTTTGATCACTTGAACTCCTCTTCTTACAACATGGCATAGAAAGGATAAAAAGTGGTTTTGCATTTAAATATTAAATTTACCTCCATGTATGGAATATTAAAATAATATAATACATAAAACAAGAAACTTGGATCCATCAAATAGTCCAAAAGATCTGGTTTTGCACATTTACCTAGTTTTTCCCTTAATTCCTTGTAGACTTAAAAATAGTAAAAAATCCTTGTGTGGAAGAATGTATGGACATTAATAGAGAAATAATGACATATTTAAGGATTTGGTATCCTATTAAAACTCTAATCCAATTTTTAGGACCTAATTTTAGTGGAAGTACACTTTTTAGCCATTTTCTCTCTCCAATTAGGCATTCTTGACTAGAAAATGAGATTTTCCTCCACAAGCCTCCCAAATGTGTGAAACCACCAAGAAAAAATTTATTAACTTTACCCATTCAAATACCATGATACATGCCAATTTTTAGCTTCTGATACCCTGTACGGATATGTGAACCATGAAATGGCCAAAAACCTTAGTTTATGTGCTTGTATAGGCTTGAGAGGAATTTGAAGTGTTTTTTCATGGATTTTTAAGGATTTTATATTTTAAATATGTTTTTTATGTCTAAAAAACACTTTTAAAACTCAATATCCTAAGGATAAGCCTTTTGAATAACTTTATAGACCTGTAATTTCTCCTTTTAGCTTTGCAAAATTGAGCTTTCTTCACATTTTGACCAAATTACCAACTTGTATAGCTATATAACTCCTTATGATAAATAAATAGGAAATTTTAAGGTTTATTAACCTTTATAAATTCTTAATTAATCTATGTTCATGATTTTTTGGCCATTTCATACTTATCCCTTCAAGAAAGTACTTATAACCATGTTTTTCAATCTATTTCGTACAACTGTACCATCAAATGTACCATCAAGTTCCATGATAAAATTATCATGGGATGTATGGAGGTTATAAAAGTTATTTTTAGGTTTATTTATTCCATTTTAGTGCATTAAAAACACCTATTCTATCATAGGCTAATGTAGGAGGGTTTAACAATGGTTTAAGGGGCTTACCATCTTAATAATGGTTAATAAAGCATAGGGGGTTAACACAAAATATAATAAAAATTATTTGGATTATGGGAACAAATAAAATATAACCTATGATCTTGAGATACCATGTAGACTATCATGAAATTTCTAAGCATAAGAAGGTGACATTTGATTGGAAAACTATGCTTTATGTGAGGTTGAGAGAGAAACATGCTTGAAAGTGTAATTTTTTTAGTTTGATTATGAGTGATAATACCTAAATAAGGCTTGAAACATTTATAATTACCATATTAAATGATACTTATCATCATATCATCCATTTAAGCCTACTGTAACATCTATTGGCTCATGTTAGGGTTCTTAATCAAATCACTATTAGTGATCCTAGCTATCTAATTTTGAGATATTCTCATTGATGGAAGAGTTGAGAAATTTAGATAACATCCTATTGAATATATAAACACCTTATTATGTCTATATATATCCTATATTACCTATGAAAAACAAACGTTCATAAAAAATTCATGTACAGGCCTGTGTGTGCAAGCCTAGACCTATTTAGTATAATTAGACGTTTTGAGCCAATGATGACATGATCTCTTATTATATAAAATATATTTTATGATCTGTATGAACCCTAATATTAATTTATAAGTTAAATACCTCTTATAATATCCTAAACTACGCTCAAATATCAATATATTTCTCTAAAGTGTTATACCAATGTCTTTTTAGCTTTGTGACATGTTAGTGCATCCTTAAGGTGATTTTGAGAAACTAGTCACTAGGAGATGTATTTTAAAATGTAATATAATTATTTAAATCAATATAGGTATTTTATCATCTGATTTACCATTAAATTAGTCCATGAACTATTCAAAGGATTATCTTCTAGATAGAATAATTATAGATGTCCACAAGTGTTAAGACCACATTTTGGAGTTTAAGGCACTCTTCAACAAATAATTTAATGTTTCAAAGGTATTTATAAAAAAATTAAAATCATAGTGTCTAATTTTAAAACCTAAAAACCTCTCCAAGGCCTCACCACTTCAAACCAAATAAACATTTTTCCAAACAAGAACATATAAGCTTGTAGATAGTCATATGGTACTTTACCTTTGTCTGATGTTTAAGACCTCAACATAGATCACTAAGGATTACACTAATATTCATTAATATTCCTCTTCTAATAATATAAAACTTTTCTAATATCTCACCTCCTCAGAAACACTCACTTTTTCCTCATGTTTGAATATCATTGAGGTACTCAACAACCTTATAAGTGATTATTTGGTGCACTTTGGTTTATAGAGATCTCTCTTACTAGTCACTAAAAAAAAGAGTAAACTTTGTTAAAAATTTTGAGGTCTCATAAAATTATTTTAAACCTTAAAAATAATTCAATACCTCATATCATCTCTTTAATACCTCTCTCTTTCTCTCAAATTTTGCCTATAGGTGTATTTCCTAGTTTTCTGACCTTCAATGGAGAAAGTGAGTAGTATAAAAGTGTTGAAAAGGTATATCACACCTCCTTTACAATTTATAACCTTATTAAAGTGTTAAATACTTCAAATATTCCTCTTCATAAATATTTTTTAGCACATCCATTTACCATAAGCATTTATCTTTCCTCATCTAAGCCTTAGCATGACTATAGGTAACATTAGACTTTAATACATTCACCACATTGATCTAGGGTTGTGTCTTGATCAATAAGAACTATCTTATCATCATGATGACCTTTTAAAATCTAATTTAAGGTGTTTAAAACCTATCCCTTATCTAATACCTTATTTCCATGACTAAGGCACTCATAAACCTCATCAATTATAGGAGCAAGCCTATAGGATTCTTATTAGATGACTGAGATGACATATTTAATAGGTTTTGATTTCCTCCTAACCAATGATCCCTTACCATGGTTATTCAATTTCACCCTCTTAAAAATATTCCTAACTCTAATCTCAAAACACATAACACATACTATCTTCAAGCTCTTGGAAGCAGACATGGAATCTTTCATTAAACCTATGTAAGCTACCAAATTAAGCCATTTTCATACCCTTATCTCTCACATTTTCTAAAATTATTAGTTCATAAAGTTCCTATGAAGTGTGAATATGTATTCTATATTTTATTAATGAAAAACAAGTGTGCTTGAGCCATTTAAGGTTTTTTGAAAACCATCAAACTCCATACTAAAGGTTTGCAAGGGTTTATAGTGCTTGGTGTTCTTAGGGATCATTCATAACTAATAAACCCTATTTCTCTTTTAAAATACCAAATTATTAAGGTACTATTATCTAACCAAGTTTCATAATTTTTAAAATGATTATTCAAACCTTCCTCAAAATTGGACTAACATGGGATTGACCTGTAGGTTATGGTTTACCTATTATCTAGGCTAAACCTCTAGTTTTATGGGGCTAGATCCCCTTATTTATCATTTGAATTATATATATAATACCTAACTAAATTTGGATTAAAATGGTAAAGATATTTCATAGAATAAACCTACTCTAAAGGGTGGTGATGCACCAACATACTCACCCATCCACTCAACTTTGGACTCTCAACAATACTAGTGGGAAATGCATAGAGTTAAAATACTACCTTTAATGGATTCTAAGCAAAAATGTTTCACCTAGAGGTACATTTTAATGGTTAAATCATGTGGGTGGTGAGAATAAGGCTTGGTTAAATGCAATTATAGTAATAATTCCATGTAAAAATTGATCCATCAACCTCATAACACACTAGATAACCTATAAATAAATATTATTAACACCTAATTAAGACTTGGACCTAAAAAAGGGAATATTAAACCACTTATGCATATCAAAACAATGATGAACACATTAATTACTTATCATGAAAAGGCTACAATGTTTTATTCGTTTGTCTAATGGGTTTTCAAGTACAAAACCTAGCAAGGTTTCCTCATAATAGATTGAGGGACACAAATCAACGCCATCAAGACAAAATATATAGAAGGATGGGAGAGTGAAATAAGAGAGGGTGGAATAGAAAAATGGAGAATGGGTCATAGCTTATCCTAATTTATTCCACCATCAATTAAAAGTCTCAAAATTTTCTCCATATTCCCTTCCAATGTTACTCTTATGGTTGAATAGGTGCTTTGAATGAGCTCCTTGGAACATTGATGCTTCATCTTAGTAAATTTTGAATCATAAATATTCCATGTATGCCACCTTTTCCCACTTATTCTCCTTTCATTAGTTACCAACATTGAAAGAGGTCTAGTAAAAGCCTTCTCCATGAGGAATTTAGTGATGTAACTCCCCCTCATATGCCAATGAGGCTTGATAACTACCCCACTTTATCTATTTACCATTAAGTGTGAATTATTTCTATATGGATTAGTGATTATGGCATTTAAAACCTCCTCTTTACTCTCTCAACAACCCCTCTATGCCATTAATCTTCTTTTATTTGACTAGGCATATCTCACCAAGCCATTAGGCCTAATTTATTGATAGTTTATCTTTTAAATGGCCATGAAACTTAGATATAATCATTATATCCTATGTATGATTGAGTTTTAGACCTAAAACAACATCTTATACCATAACATAGGCCCTCTTGAATAATAAACATCTACAATTATGTCAAATTAATTGTCCATGTCACCTTATCTTTTATTTTTACAAACTAGCTCTTTGGAAGAAACCCACAAAGGCATTTATAGGCATGTTTTTGAGAATATGATGGATTAAGGAAATAGAGTAAGTATAAAAACTTCCCTTCTAATGATTGGCATATCTCAAAATAACTTTGTACCTCTCTTTCAACTCTTTTTATTGGAAAAGTATAGTTTTATGTCACTTATATAAAGGTTCCATACAATCAGGTGACATGAACAGGTCCTCCATTAAGTATAATTTACATTCCAAGTGTTTATTATACCATTCTAGTGTGCTAGGATGCCAAAATACTAAGATTTTAAAGACTATGTCTACCTAAGGTTTTAAAGAGGTTTTGGGTATTTAGGACTCTTAACAAGGATTAATAGAGTTAAAAAATCTAAATAAAAAAATATTGTCTTGTATTTTAAGTAAATTAACCCCTACTAATTTTATGATAAGCTCGAGTTCCCATGTAAAAGATGAATTAAGATAGGTACATAGAGAACTGGGCTTGTATTTTTTTGCATATAGTTTAAACATGTTAGTAGTCTTAACCTTTGTTCATAAATTTGGACCCTAAAATAACCTAAATTATCTATGTATTTTAATTGAATATGGATTCATAAAATCCCCTAGGTTCATTTTCTCCAAGTCTTTATGCTACATAAGATACAAGCTCTTGAAGTGATGGTTCAAACTAGGTATGTATAGTATGTAGCTCAAGGAGGTTTTCAAAAGAAAAATTGATATTTTATTTTCATTCCCCTATTTGAAAAATAAATTATAGTATTGATTAACCCTCTTATAACTTCTCATGCATATATTTTATTAAGATATATAAGTGTGTTCCTATGGAGATGTGGGCCTGCTAGGTCTCAAGACAAAATTTTAGGACTAATTGGCCTCAACTAAGTTTTATGGGTTTCTATGGATTTTATATGGTCTAAGGATTAAATATAATCATATAATTCCATATCTTAACTATTTAAAACACTTCAATTATCTTCAAATAACTTAAAACCCCTACTCTACTCCTCTTCCTTAAAACTGCCTATAGATAACAATAAGGATTACTAAGTCTAAATTCTTGGATTAATATATAAAATTGGGTGATTTATTATTATTTTATCCACTATGGTATCATGTATTTTTAACCTTTATTCATGCCCTTATGGCTTCTACACCTTTAACTCTAATCCCTATAGTAATTTAGTCCTTTTCATACCTCATCTTTTGGCCTAAGGTTTCTACTAGTCCTATCTATGAAACCTTTGGAGTTTGATCATAGCACATTTTAATTACCTAATATCTATAAAAACTTTAAATCCCTATTATGTCACCCAAACTACCTCTTTATTTGTTTTCATCCTTAGGTTCCCTTAAACTAGTTTGTGCATATAGGCTTTCCTAGGTCTATTAGACCTAATAGGTTTGAGTAAACTAAGATACTCAGTTTAAATGTTCCTCTACTCAAATTATAACTCTCCCAATAATAATCCCTTATTTCACCTTATCTACCTCTCCTTTAGGTGCATAATGCTTTCAAATACATGGGTATTACCAACACTAGTATACAGGCCTATTTTAGATCACTCTTCTTATCTAGCCCTCAGGGGTATTTTGTCTTGAAATTTGAGTGTCATCAACCCTATAGAGCATATGAATAAACTATAATAATCATTAATTATCTTAAAAATCCATGAAATTAAATATCACTATATTTTTCCTCAAACTTCCTAAATGACTACAAGTCTCATCAATGGCTATCCATATACTGAGGTCTGTTTGAGACAAAATAGTGAATGTCTCCACTATTTATATAACCTTGAGGATAACATGAGCAAATTAGACCAGTCAAAATGATCATCTACACCAAGTTTAAGATCATGAATACACCTTTTAGTGGTTTTAAAATCTCAAAATTCTCAAAACAAGCTTTATGTGTTGATTGTATGTGTATGACTATGTGTGTAGATGCATAAGGCTATATCTCTTTAAGTCTAAGACATCATAAGAAAAATTATGAACTCGCACTCTCCTTAAATTTTTTTAATAGTTTTCATATAGGTTTCACATCCCTCTCACTCACCTTTGTGTCTTTTTTAGGTCTGATAATGATTGACCCTCTAATTATAATTGTAGGTTGCCAATTATGGTCATTTGATTGTGTTTTAACATTTATAACCTACCTTATTTACCAATATACCTTTAATATTGATTGGAGATCTAGATAAGCTCTTAGAATTTACCCACATCTTGACCTACTCATCTATATTATACTCTCACTCTCCTTTTATAGGCCACTTATGGATGACCATTAGGATTTATTGACCCAACTTATTGATTCGTATGACTATCAAAAAATATAAATTCATTTAGATGTTCTTCATTCTATTTAGATCATATCTATCTACAATGAGAGAGAGATTTGGAGAAAGGTTACTACTTTAGCCTAGTTTGTATGCTAGTTTGATACTAGTTTGACTAAAATAGAAACCTAAAAGATGGGGCCTATAGGTCACTTTTTGACCATATAGGTCACCAAGCCATCTCATCAAACACTTGATCCTACTGATACTATAAAGAATGATATTTCCATTATCACTATTTGATGATTCATAAAACACATATCAAGCATAGGGTCACCTTGAATTATCCTATCTCAATGAGAATTATGGCCATAATATGATTTTACATCTCTCTCTAGGATATTGACTTTAGATCAACCTAATGATCTTGTTGTAAAGATCTTGAATAAAACCTAGTGCCAACCAAGGGTTTTTCAATGATCTATTCACTTCAAGATCTTCATTAAGGTCTCAAGGTTCTTATTTTATTTCACTTGATTCATCTCTTATTATCATGGATGTAGGTGATAATTAGACACCTATATATGCATTGAGTACCCTATGGAGTACCTATGGAGTAAAGACCTTGAATGAGCATAGAGACCTCATAGTTGCCTTTAGAATTTTTATTTCATATTATATTTGACTTGTCACCTATTTGGTCATCTCTATTTGAATCATAACATTCCAAAAAAATATTATCTATAGGTGACTATTGTATACACATAAAATTTTCAAACTTTATTAATTACTTATGCTTTCTATCTTGTAGGAACCTATCGATTCTCAATCTCTCTGAGTGTATGCCTTAAAGGGTACACTAAGAAAGGGGAGGGTATACCATTAGTGTATTTTAGGATTTTTGTCCCTTACTACCACTTATTACTAATCTAACCAGCTCTTAAAAGCCATTTCCTAAGATTATCCTCCTCTTTTGCACACTCTTCCAATCATTTACCATCTTCATTACCTCTTTTCTTAACCTAAAACCTCTTTTGATATTTTATATGACTAGGTCAATTGGGTCAACTTTGTACTCTTATTGGAAAAACTTATTTATGGTCTAGGTTGTCTCTTGGCCAACCTAGCTCGTTACCTAGTGAGTTTTTGTCAATAACAATACTAGGTCAATTGGGTTGACCTTATTGTCTAAATTTTTTTGAAGGGTTTAGGGTTATATACACCTATATATACACATTAATTTCACCATTATTATAGATACATAAATATTTATTATTCATTTTCACTTCTTTACAATATGCTCTTCCACCATTCTACTTGAGGAGACTCATCTTAAGGTTTCTACTTGGAGAAGAATCTAGTATTGTGGAGAAGTATTATATGTTTTGGCCTTTCTTAATCATACTTACAAACCACAAAAACCTCATGAGAAGCACCTTTGGCCAAAGGAGAGATTGAGTCTAGACAAGTTTGTCTTCCAAGTAAGTATCTCTAACTTTGATCCTCTCTTTAGTAAATAGAAGTAACATAAGTAATGTATTTTGAATAATATTAATCTTCTTCTCCATACATTAGGGTCCTACCTATACATAGATTAATTAGGATTCTATTATGTATGTTTATTTTCGTTTGTTTACTAACCCCCATATTATACCACAAGCTTTGGTGAGTACTAGATTAGATTTATTTGCTTTACTTGATATGAGTATAGTGAATATGAAAACATAGGACCTAATTAGGGTTATTTCATGGCTTTGCTTAACTATAGGATTTTGAACCCTCCCTAGTGATATTATTATGATAATATATCCCATAATTGGGTCTAGTGGATCCATATTGGTCATGTTCTAAATTATCTAATGTATCTCCAATTGGAAGTATAAGTAGGATCTATCTTCTCTGAGCTAGGATTGATTTATAGATTTGATGCATTTATGATTGCATACATTATAATGATCCCAACTTGAATATAATAATTGTAGGTTTTATTTCACACCTTTCATTTCTATCATTTTATTATTTTTCTATATTTTAAATATTGGGTCGATAAGGTCAGTATAGTTTCTAACTTATGTGTGCAATTTTAACACATAGTCACATCAAAATGACTTTATTATTTCTATGCAAGTCTTCATTAGATATAGGTTACTAGATCAAATAGGTTAACACAATAATATTATTCACTTCCAAATAGTACACTATATCAAACATGTTCACTTAATCTCTTATTTAGTTCTAGAACAACATACTAGGTTGAATAGGTTAACTTAGTAATCTAGTAAGCATCTAGATAACAAACTAGGTCAACCAAGTTGGTATAGTCATCTTAACAGGATTCAATAAATAAGGAATTGTAGAACTAGGTTAACCCAGTTGACACATTTAACATAACTTGCAAGCAACATTCAAAACACTTCAATATAAATCTCATAGTCCTCAGCATCTTCAAACCCACCAAGGTTCTTTTCTCTCTATTTCTCCTTTAATTTAGTTCTTCCTTACAATTCGATTTTTCAAAGATTGAAATATTCAAAACTATAATTATACAATAAACTAGGTTGGCATGGTCACCATAGTTCTTAATAACTCTTGATTCTGTAAGATAGTAGTGATCCTGTCGACTTTATTCTATAATGTTTGCATACAATATCATCTGAACCAACTCTATATTGTGCTTAAAATTGGGATTTAAAAACTATATGCTAGTAATTAATTTACACATTCACTTTCAATTTTGTACATGCTTAGAATATTTCACAAAGTCTAATTAGGTGGTTTTTCAATATACTATTTAGTTACATTATTTTTCTCTTTTTTGCACACTACCAAGTCACATAATTTCAAAATGCATTTAAACATTTGTCTACCCAATGCCTACCTACTTGGATTTCATCACCAAAGGGGGAAGATGACTTGGTTTTCTAATCAATTATAAACATGTGGTTAGTGATATATATTTTAAAATCACTTGACACCCTTATCACTATGGGATTATAAAGTGATGGGTTAGGCCCCAATACCAGGCCAATATCATTGCCAACACAGATCCCTTTAAATCTAAATGTCTTAAAACCATCCATAGATTGATTTCTAGTTAACTCTTTTTATCCAACTTTATTATCACACTTAAAATAATACTTTATAATAATATAACAACATTTAGGATTACCACTTAGCATTTACTTCCCAATTGACTACTTGTTCTTTGCTCGTTGTATGTTGTATTGAAAAAACTTACATTGGCCAGTGTTAGTGTAAGGTTTTGTGTTGTGTGCATCAATTAGATAATTCTCATTGACCTAGTTTCTTGTGTGTTTCCTTTCATTACTTATTTTAATGTACATTGAAAAATCTTCCCCTATTTTTATTACACTATCAATTTTTCTGACACAGTCTCTTATAAGCTATTTTTTCCCTACCTGTAGTAGTACGTCAACTTGGTTGACACTATATCACCTTTTACTAGTTAGGTTACATTACTAGGTTGACCTGGTCAACCCTTTATCCTTATCAAACTTTTTTTTCCAAGTTTTTAGTACTAGGTTGACCTAGTTGACTTTGTAATCTTACTATTATCCTATCTATCTAACTCAGTTTTCTATTTTTCTTTACTTATAATTATTCTCATTTTATTTGAATCATTATGAAGTCCCCTATTATAATTTTGTTAGACAAAATAAATCCATTTAGACACTATATGGGATTTTTATTTTTCCCTCTTTTCCTCTCAAGATAACCCTCACTCTTGGATTACCTCTTCCCCTCCTTCATCTTTGGATTGTAACATAGTTCAAATCACACCTAAAGATGAAGTATGTGGATATGATATTATTTTTAACTTATTAAGACAATTATCATATTCAATATTTTCAACACAATGTGGGAGAAATTAACACAATTATATCAGATAATCTTACTAATGATCCATCTTCTAATAATCCTCCACCTAATACCAATTTAGGGAGTTATCCTACAAACACCAACCCACAAATTGATATGACTCAACTCTTTGCAAAATTCATACAATAAATGAACATAATTAAAATTTCTAACACCTCTTAAATGATGAAATTACAATGTCATTTGATCAATATGGCTAATCAACCTCTGACTCTCAATCCTCAAGCCAATCTAAATTTTATTCTTCCACCTCTTAGAGATACCTTAAGAAATGTTATTCATCAACTTGTTATGAATAATAAGATGCTTTAAAATATCTAAAATGAGCCTTTATATCCTTCCGTCATGTCCATTTATATTGGTAATATATCTCCAACTATCAATTATGATGGGACTACAGACCCTGCATCCTTTCTCAAAGCCTTTGGAAATCTTTAAAAAGAGTGGATCCAAACTAATACTTTCATCAAAACTAAATTTTTAGTTAAAAACCTTCACTAGTGATGTATTTAAATGGTACAACCAAATTCCCTAACATTCCATTTGGCAACTTGAAGATTTATCCAATCCTTTATTTAAAGAGTTTTAACATAATGACCTTCCTAAAAATTGCCTTAGCCATTTTATCAATGCTAAGCAATCTCCCACCAAATCAACTCATGATTTTATCAAATGATGGAAATATCTGGCCCATAAATCTAACCATAACATAATTGATGACAAATTTTTTAAACTCTTTATAACTAATTTAACTCATTCTTTTCAAATAAGGTTCATAATTTTGCTTCTTAAACACTTAATGAAGCTCTTGACCAAACTAAACATCAAGAATTCCTCATGAAGTAATTTGAGCCTAATTCCAAATTACTTAAAGGATATTTTAAAACTTCTACTAATGTCATCACCAAAAATAATCTTGAAACCAAACTAAGAGTTGCTAAAACCAACACTCCCCCATATTCTCACATACCACTCATCATATAGTAAATAAAACAATACTTACCACCCTCTAAACCCTATACTTATCCTAATAATTTGCCCAAGTGGTATGACCCTAATAAATTTTGTTGGTTCCATACCAACATTGGTCATTCCCATGAAAATTGTCAAGGGCTTAATAAATTTATTGTTTCCTACATGCTTGGTGATTCATTTAATCATGAAGCCATGATCAACCTTTATCATCAAGAGTACAACACCGCTTCTCAAAAATGACAAGTTTCCAAATCTTCTTATTCTAATAACCAAATTTTTTCCCATATCTAATAAAAAAAATACCAAGGATTTTTGTGCTATTGATGCTAATTATGACCAATATTACAATAATTCTCAATATTTTAATGTAGCTAAGGTCAACTATCATCATAATCCATCTCACAAAGATCCTATCACAAAATGTAAGAAATAACCTTTGGCGGAACAAATCCTTAAATATGCTACAACCACTCATTTATATTTGAAAGCCTCTAAATAACCACCTCCTTCTTTTGAACCCCAAACAACTTTTATCCCTTCAAAATCTACCTTAATTTTAAACCTCATAATGGTTCATCTTCTAAATCCCATTGGATGTTTCTAAAAGAACTTAACTCCATGCCTTGTAAGATTCCACTTATGGAGTTAGTTCATACTTCCCATTATCATTGCAAGTTCCTTATTCAATAATTACAAAAAATTGAAGATCCATCTTCTATAGATGAAGAACCATCCCCTATGGATCCTCAACATGCTAATGTGCATACCATTGAAACTATTTATCCTTCTTCTAAACCTTCCATTGAATTTCTTAAAGAGGACATGATTAATGATGATATCCTCTTTCACATTGATGATCTACCTCTATTCATTAAAATAAACATTAATACTAACCTTATCCATAAATTTTTAGTTGATGAAGGCTCTAGTATTAATTTGATATCTTTATGGATTATTTAATAAATTGTCTATGAAAATTTTCATCTTAATAAAACCCACCTTACCTATCATGGATTTGATGAAACTAATCAAAATCCACTTGGTTGTAGTTAGCGTACCCTAACAATTAGACCTAAGATTGTTCAAAATAAAATTACGGTCCTTGATTTACCCTTATCTTATAACATACTCCTTAATCACCATTGTACTCATATAATGAAGGACATCACCTCTTCTAGTATCCAATGCATCAAATTATTACATAATATAAAATGGTATAAACATGAGGTTGATCCTAACCATTAGAGTATTCAGTTTCCTAATCCAAAATCTCAATATCACATCCCTAACATTCCTACCATCAATAGTGATCCCTTACCTAAGTTCATCAACATCATTATAGAATTATAGGTCACTCTTGTTGATTCAAATTATGATGAACCTAATGACTTACAACATATCTAAAACACTACCAAGCTACCTCCTTATATCTTGGAGTGGCTTCCTTTTTATTTATTACCTCATGATTGCACTATTCCTCTCATTGATGAGATCATTGATTTTTCCTTTCCATGTAATGATCAAGAACCTTCTTTACCAGAATATGCCTTCACCTAAAATGATTATGGAATGACTGAATTATTCCAAGATCCTCTCATCATGTCTCCATAAAAGTTTAATAACATTGGAATTTTACCTTCTAAAACTCTCCCTAAATCTCAAGCATGTACCTTTTATCTAACTGATGATGATAACTACATCATGGACTAGGGTTAATATCGAGACTTGAATTCTCAACATTATCAAAAAAATTTAACTCAAATACATGATTTCAACTAGGATGTTTATACAATTTCCATGGATTATGAATTATATCCCGAAGGTCATGTGCCTCCTATTAATTCTCCACTTCTTGATACTCCTTGGGTGATAAAACAACTCCTACCTTCCAAACCTCTAAATATTCTTGAATATTATTTACCACCTATGTATTCCATCCTTACATCTGATCCTTCCCCCATAAAATAAACTAATGACACACCAATCCCATCTGATCCATATACTTCTCATATTCCTAAGATTACATTAGATGCCAAGGCCATAAATGTCCATCAAATACATTCTAAAGAAGATCACCATGGTAATAAAATTCTAGATCTCAATGTATATGCTAAGTAATATGCTTTTCTTCCCACTCTACCTAGTGATTAAGCCATTCTTGAAATACTTCATGCCCAAGAACCTCAACTTCCCTAGAAACATCACAAACTTGGGAATTTCAAAACCAAAGCCACTTGTTTCAACTACTTCATCTCTAGCATCGATCCTAAAGCTAATCCATTTTCTTATTTACCAAATGCACAATATCATTTCCAAGATGGAAATTCTATGCTTATCAAAGAAACTAATCATATTGAATATGGTATTCCATCTACCCTCAACTAATTACAATATCTCATGAACTCTCACCTACTAAACATGATAAATTTATCTTATTTTTGATAAATATCATGAGATATTCACTTGGTCATATAAGGACATGCCTAGTATTGACCATACCATTTTGGTGCACAATATCATCACTTATCCTAATTCCAAACTTGTACACCAAAAATAACATAAATTTACACCTTATGTCACCAATAAATTATTAAACTTCTTGATGCTAAGTTTATAAAACTAGTGGATTATTCTGAATGGGTTTATAACATATTTATCATTCAAAAAAATGTCACTATGGTCATTTTCATTTGAATTTATTTCCTTAATCTCAATATTTCATGTCCCAAGGTAATTTCCCTCTACCTTTAATATGTGCCATTATCGATTCTGTAACTTGTTATGAAATTTTATCTCTTATGGATGGTTTCTTAGGCTACAATCAAATTCATGTTTCCCCCAAGGACTAACATAACACAACTTTCATCATGAAATGGGGCACCAATTGCTATGTTAAAATTCCCTTCCACCTCAAAAATTCTAGAGCCACTTATTAATAGGTGATGACTCATATATTTCATGATATTATCCAAAAAATTGAATAAACTTATGTGGATGACCTCATTTCCAAGTTTAAATGTCACAAAACTCATCTTTCTGATCTTGACATCATCTTTGATAATATTTTTAAATAAAAAATTAGACTAAATCCTTAAAAATGTGTCTTTGGTGTCACATCTAGAAAATTTTTAGGATTCTTAGTATATCTCCATGTCATTGAAGTTAACCCTATTAAAATTTAGTGCTATCATTAACATGACCATTCCTTGATCCATTTTAAAAATTCACACTTATCTTGGTAAACTTGGGTAAATAAGATAATTCATCCCCAAAATGTCTTACCATATCCACTTCATTAATTCTCTTCTTAAAAAAGGTAATGCTTTAGAATGTATGGACCCTTTTCACAAAACATTTGATAACATGAAATAATTATTTCTTCACCCACCTATGCTTCATCTTCCTTCCAATGATTGACCTTTAATCCTATATACTTATTATATACCCATATCAATTGGGGAAATTCTTGCCTAGAAAGATGATTCTAGAAGAGATTATGCCATCTACTTTATGAATTGAGGCCTCATTGATTATGAGAAACATTACATAAAATTTGAACATGATTGCCTCACCATATATTTTATAGCTAAAAAACTTTGACATTGCATGATTTATCAAACCACTTATGTCATCATTCATTCTAATCCCCTTCATCACTTATTATCCAAAGAATTTCTTCCTAGATATAGAATTGGCAAATAGATGATCCTCCTTATGGAATTTGATTTTCAAATTGTTACTCAAAAAGTTATCAAAGGATAAATCATAGTTGATCAACTTTCCATAGCTCCTATAATCACTACCAATCACCTTCAATATAGTCTTTTCGATGACAATATTCTCTATATTGAAGGTCTCAATCAAGACACATCTCTTAAATATTGATTTTATAATTTCACTACTGATATTGAAGTGAGTGATCTCAATGAATATGATATCCTCCTCAATAATACAAAATTAAAACTAGTCATCAAAGAACTTCCTAAAATTAATGTCAGTTTACATGAGGATACTTGGACCCCTCACGTTGATGGTGCTAAATACCTTCAAGGATCTAGGGTAGGTTGCATTCTTACAATAACTCTTGGAAAAATCATCCCTTTAGTTTTCTGCTTAACATTTGACATCACTAACACATGATATAGTATGAAGCTCTAATCTTATGCATGTGCATTGATATTGATTTATATATCTAATACTTGCATGCATTAGGTGATTATCAACTTATTTTCCACCAATTTAATGGTGATTACCAATGTAAAATTTAAAATATCATTTTTTTATCATTAAATTAAAACTAATCTCACCAAATATTTCATTTATTTTACCATCGAGCCTATCCTTCAAGATCAAAATTCTATTATTGATTCACTTGTTTCTTCAACATCTCTTATTCATCCACACCAAGTTCTTTTTGATCCCACTTTTATTATCTAAATAATAAAATCTCTATCCTTTTATTCAACCACATGATTCACTTATCTACTACATTGAGGTTGTAACCATTCGACAAAGCTCATGGTATAAAGAAAACATTCAATTTATGGAACATTAGACTTATCCTCCCAAATTAGACTCCCATGAAAAGACTCACATTCACAAATAAGGTTTTAAATATGTATTTTCATACAACATCCTTTATTATCACAATGTTGAAGGTACCTTACTCTATTGTGTTATGCAAGATGAGGTCCTTCATCTTCTTGAACAAGCACATGGGGGCATTTATGGTGGCCATTACATCAAACATGATATAACCCATAAATGCATATGTATGGGATAATTTTGGCCTAATATTAAAAATGATGCCATCAAATCTGATAAAAAGTGTACTCCTTGCTAACTTCATGATGGTTTAATTCATTCAACTTTAGATGAGATTCAAACTGTATAATCTCCCTGGCCATTCTGTATGTAAGGATTAGATCTCATTGGAAAATTACCTCACTCTCAATATGGTCATGTCTTTATAATCACATATACTAAATATTTTACCAAATGGGTGGAGGCTATTCCCCTTTTTAATTTTACTAGTGCCACCATCACCAAATGTATACTTAATCAAATCATTTTCCACTTTAGTGTCCCTCATATTATCATTTTAGATAATGGTGGTAATTTCAAAAATAAAGATGTCAAAAAAACCTATGCTAAATTTAAAATCAATCACAAGTTTTCCACACCTAATCATCCATAATGTAATTTCTAAGATGATGCTACTAAAAAAATTCTTAATAAAATTATCCAAAATACAATTCATGAAACCTATATGGATTGACACCTACGTCTTTATCCTACTCTTTGGGCCTATCACACTAACATACATACTTCCACTAGGGCAATACCATTATCTCTAATCTATGGTTCTGAATCATTCCTTTCATTATAATTTGAGCTTTCCACTCTCTGTACATCTCTTCATGGTATTATACTTGATGAATAATTATGTGAAACTCTCCTTTGTGCTCTTGATCTCCTTGATGAACACCATATTTTTTCTTTACAACATAATCACCAATATAAATCCCATATTACCAAATAACATAATAAATAAGTTAAAGTTTTCATGTTTAATATTGGTGATATTATCCTTAAATTAGATTACACTCATAAAAAATAAGGTAAATATTCCCAAAAATGGTGGAGTCCCTATTTAGTCAAATATATTCTTGGTCTAAGTACCTATCACCTTCAAACCAATGAAGGTCATGTTTTCAAACAACCCACCAATTCATAATTCCTTGAGAATTATTTTTCCTAATTTTTTCCTTCTTTTTATATGTTTTATATGTTATCTATCTAACACTTTTTTTAAGTTACTTACACAATTATCACCCTCAGCAATAGTACTCTTTTTTTACAAACCTTAGTCCTCCCTATTGGTCTTTTAGATTTCCATTTTTCTCATGATTTTCAATATAAAACCATGGATAAGACTTGATAATTGTCATTATTTACTTTTATACTCTTTGTTTTCATACTTTTTACAAACTTTTTTTCACCCCTTGGGTTTCTCTTTGTGAGTTTTGGTGTAAGACCATGGATAGGACTTGGCCTTCCTCACAAATACCATCTTTTTCTTATCCCATTTATTTGTCCAATACTTTTTTTACCCTCATGGGTTTATCTTTTATGATTTCTAGTATATAACCATGGATAAGACCTGGCCTTCCTCATAAACTCACCATATTTATCATTCTTTTTCTAGAATGTGTTTTGCAATGGTTACAAGTTACTGATCTTTTTTCTTAACCTTTAGCTTTTGCTTCTTTTTGTAGATGGAATTTGCACAACAATATATTTTATCATGTTTTCCTACATTTCCCTCATTCTTATGATAAGGAATAATAATTTAGTATCATTATAACCTTTTTCACCCTTTGTCACATTTTTTTTGTGTTGAAGTAATTCAAATTGTTTCATGTTTCATTCCTCTTGATTTCCTTTCCTTTCACTCCACATTAGATAAAACAATGTCAAAGTCAAGATGAAAATTTTGTTTTACCTATATTTATAAGACTCTTAGACACCATGCTCTCTTATTTTATCTCTCTTAATAACCAAGTCCCAAGTATTCAAATGAAAGTTATATTTACCACCCATGTTTGGTTTTCCAAATCCATATGGAAAAAGAATAGAAAAATACATCAAGAAAGTTAAAATAAAAATCATTTGAAATAAAATGTAATGATATACAAAAGGGCACATATAAATCTCAAAATTCAAAAGCATACCTAAAGATGTGATTACAAGTACATATCCTATCTTCAATCAAAGATCAAACTCCATAGTTGGAATCATAATAGAGCTGATGTCCATTGGGGTGTGATAGGTAAGTAGATTTGAATAGGAGAATTAAAAAAACTCTAGGGTGCTACCTACTTTCTCATTCAAGTACCCAATCTTCATAGTAGGTCAACAACTCTGTAAGGGGTCTTAAGGAATGGGAAACATGTTATGGGAAGGTAAGTCCATTTTAGTTTTCATGCATATAACCTTCATGGGTTTATCTACATACTTCATTTATTGACCTAATACTTGTGTGTCTAGGATAAGTTATTTAGATTCCTTAAGGTTGAAAGTCCCCTTATTTTGAAAAACCTAAATTGAGTGTCTTGACTTTGATAAATAACTCCTTTACCTTAGGTTTTCCTTCATTATAAATATTAAGGAGTTGTAAATGATATCATGGTGATGTCATGGAGGTGTCCTGATGATTGGATAAAGTGATTTTATAGCCTAAATGATAATGACAAAGTGTGTAATGTGCTTGTCCTAGTGTGCTTGAAATTATCTAGGTGGATATCTAGTTTTGGAATGGTTAGAGATGTTTAGGGATGAATATGGTGATTTTAGGTTATGAAATAGGTCTTTAATATGTTTTATATACTTTTATTACTTGTGTGCATGAGTGGAATTCATCTCGTAGTCCATAGTTTTCATCTAGATAGTTTGGGTCTAGTGGTAGAATTTTTGAGTAGGCAGTTTACTAACGTCACCATTGTCATGTGTGGATGAGTCAGGGAGAGTTGGTCATCTGGTTGTGATCAAATTAGTCCCTATTTACTTTTCACTAATTTTTAATTCATGCACCTAGGTACAATCAAATATATTCAAGTGGAAAGTTGGGGTTCTAGGCATTTTGATAGTGTTTTCCCATACTTAGCCAAATTTACACTATGGAAAGAAGAACTAAGTAAAAATATTGATATAGGCATACCTCACACATGTGGATGTTTAAAGAGAATGTGACCTTATGGGTTTGTTTAGTTTTATGCCTAGACGATTTATGATAACTTTCAAGTCAAGCATTAAGCATGACAAAAGATATGCATTTTCAAAGTTGGCTTCCCAGATAAGTTTTTAACATAGTTATCTCTATGGTAGAAAAATATGAGTGAGAATTTTAATGTCATTATATATCCCATGTGTGAGGCTTCTAGGATCATTTTGTCACATGGTTGGATTCTCCTATGTGAGGAGATCATATGGTCCAAATTTTAGAACATGTACTTGAGCGAAGCAAAAGATACGGAAGTGAAAATTTGACCTTATAGATAGATTGCAAAGGTTCCCATACATAGTTAATTTTTCACAAGGTAAAGTTCAAGTAAAATATATGGAGTGAATTTACTCTAATATGTTAGGATGTTATGAGATGGTGCCAAGTGTGAACATAAGATTATAATAGGTGGAGACTATTATGGTGTTGGTAAATGAAGTCAAATCCAAATAAAGAACACACTAAGCTAACAACATAAGCCTATCTCAAGGGGAGAGCATATTAACAAAACCAAATAAGAAACACAAATATAATGAAAATAAAAAGAAATATTTCACCTTCCTTGGATGCTCCAAATATATTATTGAATTGGCTTGCTCGGTTTTATGCTTCAAAAGGTCTATTGAAATGGAGCTTAGCTATTCTTGACCTCCTATTAGCACCATGCGTCCTGTGTCTTTGTCTTGGTTAAACAATTTGGAAATATAAATCTAATTTCAATGGCTTTTGTAATCAATTCAGCATTACAATGTTACACCAAGATATCTTAAAATTCATGTTCATATATCTTCTATTTATAGATTTTCAAAATGGTTTAGGATCAACCATGACCATCCATCTCAAGATTGAGATGTGTGTCCATGAATAAATAAAATTATGCAAATAAAATCCATAAATACCCTCATCATTATTTGGGAAGAATGGTTATTCATGAAGCATAGAAGGTATTGATGAGTCATGGGGTGGCTTAATCTTGATATTTTATGTATTTATGGCTTGTGGATGCCACCCCATAGAAATGATGTCATTTGATGATGAAAATATTCAAAAATCTCCATGGAATTCTTAATTATGCTCATGATCTTAATTAATTATATTTTAAACATGATTAGGCAATTTGGTGTAAATTTTGGCCCTTGGTACACAAATTAATCAAATTGGTCAAAATGTCTTGTTATTAGATCAAAATTTGACTGGATTAGAATTAGGATGAAATTTCAAATACATTTGATTTTTTATCCCATTTAAGATGTTGTCAACATAAAATAACAAAGGAATGTGTCTCATATAAGAAATTTGATAGAAAAGATCAATATAGAGCACCCAAGTGCAAAAATGTCATTTTGACTCGAAATGATCTAATCAAAGTTAGATACTCAATAAATTACATTATCCCATTTAGTGATAATATAGAAAAAATCAACACTTTAATATAATAATTTAAACTCTTTTCATGTGTTTTAGTTTTTTTAAGCCAAATTATGCACTTTGGTAGATATTATTCAAAAGCTTGGTTGGAGGTCATTAGTGTCCAGTTTTAGGTGTCTATAGTTTGAGATTAATCTAAATGAGAAAATTCTTACATGTATTGACTTAAAAAGGATACAAATTTTGTGAAAGGTAGTTATAATCAAGAATAAAATTCAAAATAATGATTTGCCTATAGGTGGTTATAATCATTAAGAGGACCTAGATTGGATAAAGATTGTGTTTGATATGGTTATGCCCTAGTTAGGGATGATTATCAAACATAAATAAAAGATATAACCTAGAATATAGATTAAATATGAGTGGACACAAATGTAAATATGATGGTTTAATGACTAAAAAATCCATAAATAACTAGGTATATGAAGATACACAAAAGTAATGAAAGGAATGGATATAAAAATAAGATTTAATCATTGAAAAAGATTCAATTATACCTATTAATGATCAAATATTATTATTCTATCCATTCCTTTCATCACTTTTGTGCTTCTTCATATACCTTGTTGTTTATGGCTAGATTCAATTATACCTATCAATGAGGAGATCTTCGTCCTTATTAGCATTGATACAACTAGAATGGGCAATGTGTTAACTTGATCAAGATGGGTGGAAGTATTTTACAAAGTGCTAAGGAGAAACTTATAATTCTCCATTGATTGTAGACCTTCTTGACTAATTTTTGTTGTAACACATGATGGCATGCATCATGATAGAACACCATGAAGACTATCCCAAAATATGCATAAGGACTAACTCCTGATCCAGTAAACACTAGAAAATAATGCACCAATTATGAAAACCAAGATGATAGTGTTGATGTATGAATATGGATGGACTCAAGAATAATATTCAAGGAAACACCCAATGAATACATATAAACTAAGTCGAGGCAAAAGTGCTAAAAGTAAAAAATAATCAAGAAAACAAATAAACACATGGAATGTACACAAATAGACAAATGAATTAAAATAAACAAATATATTAAAGACAAAATAAAAATAATGCATCCTAATAATGACCATACCCTAGTAGGGTGAATCGAGGATAACTAACTAGGCTTAGACAGGGCAAATGTTTTTGGATTTTTAAATATTTGAATGTTTTTGTAATTTTGAGGTATATTAACTCATTCAAGAATGATAATATACCTACTCACAAAATTGAGAGAGTATTTGGATTAGATTGCTCACCAAACAGTGAGAGAGTGGCTTAGGTGGCTCACAAAATGATGATATTATGGCTTAGGTTACTCACAAAGTGGTGAGATCATGGCTTAGGTGGCTCACAATTTAGTGAGATCATGGATTAAGTTTCTCACAAAATGGTGAGAGAATGGCTTAAGTGTCATGAAAAATGGTGAGAGCATGGTTTAGGTTGATAACAAAATGGTGAGAGCATGGCTTAGGTGGATCATAAAATGGTGAGATCATGGATTAAAGGGGACTGAGGTGACCTCAACATGAGTTGATAATAGCCTAAAAAATCCCAACATTATCTCAAGTCAAAGTAATTACATCCACATAAAAGGTGGGGAAAAACCAACTAGGTCTCAACAAGTTCTCAAATCTAGAAAATAGTCAGTCAAATGAAAACAACAATGACAAGGTGATGTGGAAATACATGATAAAAAAATGTTGCCCCTAGTTTTCCCATAGGTAGTTATAGCTAGGAAACAATGGATTATATCAATGATACTAATTTTCACATAGGTTGTTATAATTAGTAGCAAGATTGGTGAAGACTAATTTTTCCATAGGTGGTTATAATTAGGGTCACATAAACAAAATTGAGATAAGATGGAAAATGAATGATATCTTGCCAGCTCAACTATCACACTACTTTCATAGACTCATTGTAAACATAAATTTTATAGATTGGTGAAACCTTATCAGAATCCCCTCACAAAAAGTGTAGGAAGAACTAAAGTAACCAAGATCAAAATAGGATTGGGTAGGATGACTAAAAATAGGCTTTGGTCTAGACAGGAATGGTATGGTCTTGATTTAAGATAATTATGGGTTTTGATATATTGGATAAAATGGTAAGATGGTTTCCCCAAAGTGGTAAAGTGATTGGCAAGGATATACAACAATGGAAAATGGAATATGGTAAATGAAATGGCATGGTACATGTTTTTGGCCTAGGTGATGGTTTTTGGTATATGATTCTATTTCTCTTGCTGATGTGGAGAAGCACATCCTAATCAACAAATGAGATAACTAGAAAAATCAATCATGTTAATTTCTACCCTATACCTCATTTTAATAGCTACTTTGTTAAGAACTGGATATAGATTAGGATCCAAAGAATGTTGTTGGGATATTCATTGGTCATTGATTCAGTTTCCTTCAAGTGTCAAGATAAGTTATCTTTGTATCCTCTACAAAGGAAATTATGACCAAGGTTTGTAAATAAGGACAAATAATGGATGGTAGGTTTGTTTGTGAAATGGAATGGTAGATGATAATGGAATGTGTAATAGTTGGGAAACAAATGAAGATCAGGACTTTTAGTCACACATAATGTTGTTGATGCTAGATTAGACATAAATTTGGATGTGGTGGGGCTAAAGACCTTTGAATATGTTATCAATAGGACCACTATATTTTTCTATTATTTTATCTTGAAAGTACCTACTATATTATTAGGTTGTATATTGAAAGCTATTTTTATTTGATCTTGAATAATATTTTCATTAAGTAGTGAAGAACTTTTTTGCTCAACTATCAGTGCTTCAATGATTTTTTCACCAATGTAGTTGTATTCATTGTCCCATAACACCACTAAAAAGGTTACATTAATGAATGTTGACTTTTGTATTTTATTTTCTTCTAGCTTCTTTAGAAAGGTTTCACTAAAAGATGTTGAGTTTAAACTTTGATTGTCCCCTAGCACCTCTGAAAAAGTTTCACTAGGAGAGTGTTCTTCTACTACATTAATGTGGTCTTGGCCTTCTTGGTCTTCTATAACTACTATGTCACCATGGATAAATTTTAATGAAGTATGATTTTATCTATCCCAATTGACACTTATGGGAGATGGAATGTCAATAATATGGCTATGATGATTGGTGGTAATGGTAGTGTAATGGGGGTTGGTAACACAATCCTTGTATAAAATACTAGGAGAACTTATGTTGAAGCTAAAATACTCATCCTTAAAAAATGTTGAAGGATCACAAATGTATTCACATTAATCTACTAGGGATGTATAATCAATATTTTAATAGCCATGAATGTATTCTGATTTTGAATTTGATTCTAACTCAATGGACTCTAAATTCAATGTCAAGACTGATGTTGATTCTGATTTTGATGCTAAATTTGATGTCAATTCAAGAATAAAAATTGACTCTAAATCTAAATCTTCATTTGATGGGTAATCTATTATAATGATGTCTTATTGAATGTGTGGTTTTGGATAAGTAACAACCTATGATGGAATGGTAGGTTCTACATAGATTGGTTTGTTAAAGTGAGACTCCATAATAGTGGTAAAAAGGTCAAGAGACAACTCTTTGAAGACTGGCTTGTCAAAGGGAGGCTCTTAAAAAATAGGCATATGGTCAAGGTAATTATTTTCTAAAAGGTGGTTATAATCATTAAAAAGTGACTCAACAAAGATTGGCTCATTAGAGTGAGACTCCTTGACAACTAATATAGGATTGAAAGGTGATTCATTATAGGTTGACTTATCATAAATGGTTGGTTTAACAAAATCATCTCAGATTGGTTGGAGCTCTTGGCTTTGGTTTCTAATGAGCTGGAAAATACAATTTTTGAACACTTGGTCTTTGAATGATTAGTTCTATTGAGGTTGTGATTGGATTGGCTATGGTTTTATAAAGTAGGGAAATATTGATAATGGATGAAGAATGACCGATGGTTGGATAATGATAGCGCATTGTGGATCTTGAATTCTCACACAAGCCAAAGGATGAAGTCCTAAAATGGTAACAACAAGGTAGTGTGGAGCTTGGTTGTTCACATAAGCCAAAGGACTAGTTCCCTATAATGACAAAGGGTCATTATAGAGTATGATTGCTCACACAAGGTAAAGGATAAGGTCCTAGTAAGGGAATGGTGTGATGTTGTGATCCTAAAATAGAAATGGTATGATGTGGTGTAGTATTATTAATCACATAAGCCAAAGCATCTAAGTCCTCTTCATAAACCATATCATCCTAGTTAATAACTTGATTTATATTTTGTTGATTTTTACTATGTTCCCCATATGGAGTATTGTAAGGAGAATAATAAAACTCCTTAGAAAATCTATCTCTATAGGGGTTTGTAGTCAGATTTTGTGAGGCCATTCTATCATAACTTAGATTGTATATGACTCCATCATAAGTGTAGCTAGACATATCTACGTAAATGATGAAAGCTTTGAAATAAAAGGCTTAGAGTTATGCAAACTTTGAAGAATTATGTCCAAAGGATAAATGGGTTAAACTTGGTCTAACTTGGTCAAAATGGTGGAGTTATATCTCTAATGTGGTTTAAAATTAGAGTTTTATCTCCAAAATGGTTTGTGATAAGACTTTGCAAAAAATATTCTAACATTAAATGTCATACACATAAAAGGTCAAGCGATGAATAAAAACTAGCAAGCCAAAGGTCTAGGTCAAATTGTTCTAAACAAGGTATAAACTAAGAAAGGGAAAAGAGTTGCTAGGTATTTTATCTAAATGCAGACTCAAAAGCTAGGCTCAAACAAGTTGTGCTAGGAATTTTGGCCAAACAATGTCAAAATCTAGGCTTAAAATAAAGGATTGATGTGAATTTGATTTAATCTAACAAATTTGGAAATAACTTTGACATAGACTCGACACATGAAATCAAACATAAATATAATAAATTAGCATAAGCCATAAGGCAAAAGGCTCTTAGAGAAAAAAATATATTTTCTCAAATAAAGGCACAAACAATGATGATGATAGGTGTTGAAAAAATAAACAATAAATAGTCATCAGTTTTGGGTAATCAATTAACTAAAGTTATGAAACTCAAAAGAGAAAGATCTATGTATCAACCCTATGAATTAAGGCCTAAATAGGATTCAATGAATGTTTGAATCCAAAATTGATAAGGTTAATTAAAAACTTAATGTTGAAAATTATGAATTGCCCAAATAAGCCAGACAAGATTGGACAACATGATGGTGCATAAACAAGGTCTAAATGGTTGATGTGACATGGTTTGAAATAAAAGATTTTTGGCACAATGGTAAACAAGTTTTGAAACAAATTGAGTAGACTAATGGTGTAAGCATGCTCAAATGATGTGATCAATGTTATGTTTCAAAGACTCAAAGGCTTAAACTTGATAATTATATGGGCAACATAATGGTACCCATCTCAAAAAAGTAACATACATGCATACATGCTTAGCAAAAATTTCAAGGCACAAGTGTGATGTAAAATGAACATCATAAAACCTCTTTAGATAAAAGAGTGATGTATAAACAAATTGCTTTTTACATGGTTTATAAATAAACACCCAAGTTTTAGTCTCAAAACATACCAAGCAATAAAGAAAAAGTGACAAAAATACATTAAGTATAATCATGCTAAATCTTAAAAAGGGTATGGCACAGTGGGGTTGACTAAAACTAATTGGTTTTCAATTATTCTAGATGGATCCCATGTCTGCCAACTTTCACATTAGAAAACAAGAGAAACAACATATCATTTGGGCTCATAATACATGGCTTATTATAAAATGGTCTTTACCTTTCTATAACCACTACATTCATCACTTCATTAGTGTAGTGTGATGTCCAACATGGTCAAATGTACCGAGCTTAGCCTTTACTAATAGAGATGGTTTAACTTCTCAAACCATCATCCAAATAAGGGGATTCTAATTTATATACCCCCCATAAATATGGGTTGAATATGATGTTAGTAGATGAAACCCCAGGTCAAATCTTCCCTAAAGAACTCATGGGAGGTAATGAATCCCCCCTCACAATCTAAGATGCATAAAATAAATGACAAGTAAAAGAGTTTTAAAGGTTATTTCTAGATCACCTAACCCATGTAGGTCTTGGGGAGATCCTTGACAACTTCTCTTTTATGCCTTTGGACTAAGTAACTTTATGATATATATGGTGCTTTTGATCCTAAAATTTCCCTAAAGGGAATGGATGGGAAAGAATACATGCACAATATTTCATTTTGTCAAACAAAACTAATTAAGCCATGATCTATTGAATACAAACTTTGAAAATGTGTTCAATTTTAAAGCACTTAAATAAAAAGTGTAGTGGTGTTATTCAACCCCTTGGTTTTAAGTTTTAAAAACATGTAAAGATTACACCAAGAATACTAAATTAAATAATAAGTACTTAAGTTCATTTTAAACATAAAGTTTGAAGTGTTGAAGAATTAGCATGCTAAATATTCATGTTAGGCACCAAATTTGAAGTGTGCATGATTTTAACCAAGTTCCTTTTAAAAATCGAAATTAAATTGTAAAATTAGTTAAAACATCCAAATTAACTTCTAAACCAACCTTTTAACCTATAAAAAAAGAGTAGGACTTCCTTCTTTGAAACACTTAGGAGATTGAGCAAATAACTTTGTAAAATAAACACTTGTCGACTTGAAGACAAAACCTCAAGAAATAAATGTGTTAGATAGACTTGGTTATAAACTTGATTTAAATATATATCTGTGTGTGTGTGTGTGTGTGTGTGTGTGTGTGTGTGTGTGTGTAATTTGAATTTAAATTGATAGCATATTCTAAAAATTTAGGAAAAACATGTGATTTTAAAACAAAATCATCAAAAATAGTGTCCAGATGACCCCAAACCAAGCTCTAAAAAATGGCCTATTATCTCTTAGGTCTATTAAAAAAATTAGTGACCATCGATGGTTATACTTGATCATCAATGGTTAAACCTAACCATCAATGATTAAAAATAATCGTCATAAGTTACACTGACCATCGATGCTTAAAAATAATCGTCGATGGTTACACTGACCGTCGATGGTTACTGTCTAAACCCATGACAAAAAAAAATGGAGAAACAAAGTTATAAAATCAAATTTAACAAGTTTAATGCATTCAAATCTTAATTTAAGACTTTATTGATCTTCTTGGTATGTAGGATGTGTTATGTCTCATCAAGCATGCCATTTGTGAATATATGATTGTAATAGGGGGAGATTAGTATGTTGTTAGTGAATGAAATAAAATCCAAACAAATAACACACTAAGCTAACACCCTAAGCCTATCTCAAGGGGACAACATATTATCAAAACCAAATAAGTAACACAACTAAAATCCAAAGACAAATAAATATTTCACCTTCCTTGGATGCTCAAAATATCTTGTTTAATTGGCTTACTCAGCTTTGTGTTTTAAAAGCTCTATTACAATGGAGCTTGGATAGCCTCCACCTCTTCTTGGACCATGTGGCTTCTGTATTTGGCTTGGTTTAACAATTTGGAATTATAACACTAATTATAATGGCTTTTGGAATCAATTTAGCATTATAAATTTGCACCAAGATAGCTTAAAATTCATGTTCATGGCTCTTCTATTTATATATTTTCAAAATAGTTTAGGATTAATCATGATCATCCATCTCAAAATTGAGATGTGTAGCCATGAATAAATCTAATTATGAAAATAAAATACATAAATTCCCTCATCATGATTTGGGAAGAAGGGGAATTTATGAAGCATGGGACACATTGATGAGGCATGGGGTGGCTTAATTCTGAAATTTTATGCATTTATGGCTTATGGATGCCACCCCATAAAAATGATGGCATTTTATGATGCAAATATTCAATATTCATTTCCAAAAATAAATATTCAAAAATATCCATGAAATTCATAATTATGCTCATGATTTGAATTAATTAGATTTTAAACATGATTAGGTAATTTGGTGTAAATTTTGGCCCTTGCGACATAAATTAATCAAATTGGTCAAAATGTCTTGTTATTGGCTCAAAATTTTATTGGATGAAAATTAGGATGCAATTTTAGATTTTTTGGATTATTTATCCATTTAGGATGTTGTCAACAAAAAATAACAAAGGCATGTGTCTCATACAAAATATTTGATAGAAAAAAGCAATTTAGAACACACAAGTGCCAAAATGTGATTTTGACTCAAAATGATCTGATCAAAGTAGTGATACTTTGGAAAAAATTGGCACTTGACTATAACAATTTCAACTCTTTTAATGTGTTTTAGTGTTTTTAAGACAAATTGTGAACTTTGGTTGAAATTAGTCAAAAACGTAGTTGGAGGTCATTGGTGGCCAATTTTAGGTGTCTACAGTTTGAGATTAATCTAAAAAATAAAATTATTGCATGAATTGATGTAAAAAGGATACTTATTTTCACAAAGGTGGTTATAATCAAGAATAAAATTCAAAATAATGATTTTCCCATAGGTGGTTATAATCATTATGAGGACCTAGATTGGCTAAAGATGGTGTTTGATATGGTTGTGTCCTAATTAGGGTTGATTAGTAAGAATAACTCAAGGATATAACATGGAATATAGATTAAATATGAGTGATCACAAATTTAAATGCAATGGTTTAATTACTAAAGAAGCCATAAACAACCAGCATATGAAGATGCACAAAGTGATAAAAGGAATGGATAGAAGAATAAGATTTTATCATTGGAAAATAATTAGTTTTACCTTCCAATAATGAGATGCTCATCCTTATTAGAATTGATACAAATAGAATGGTAAATGGGTTAAATTTATCAAGATGCATGGAAGTATTTGCCAAAGTGCCAAGGAGAAACTTCTGTGACTCCATTGATTGTAGACCTTTATGAAGCTAAATTTTTTTGTAACACATGATGGTATATGTCATGATAGAACACCATGAAGACTATCTTGAAATATGTGTAAGGACTAAATCCTGATCCAATAAACATTCAAAAATAATGCACTAATGATAAAAACCATGATGACAATGTTGATATATGAATATGGATGGACTCAAGAATAATACGTAAGGAATCACCCAATCAATGAATATAAATTGAATCAAGGCAACAATGTTGAAAGTAAACAAATAGGCAAGAAAACAAAAAATAAAGAAATACACAAAAAACACATAAATAGACAATCAATTTTAAATAAACAAACAAACAAAAATCCTAAAGACACAATAAAAATAACACATCCTAATAATGACCATGCCCTAGTAGGGTGAATCATGGATAATTGACTAGGCTTAGATAGGAGAAATATTTTTGGATTTTGAAATATTTGAATGTTTTTGGAATTTTGAGGTATCTTAACTCATTCAATAATGACAAGATACATACTCACAAAATAGTGAGAGTGTTTCGCTTAGGTGGCTTGTAAAATGATGAAAGTGTGGCTTATGTGGCTCACAAAATGATGAGAGCATGGCTTAGGTTGCTCAAAAAATGGTGATATCATGGCTTATGTGTCTCAAAAAATTGTGAGAGTGTGGCTTAAGTTTCTCACAAAATAGTGAGATAATGTCCTAAGTGGCTCACAAAATTTCAAGAGCATGGCTTAGGTTGCTCACAAAATGGTGAGAGCATGGCTTAGATGGATCATAAAATGGTGAGAGTGCGGCTTAAGGGGGACTAAGGTGACCTCAACATGAGTTGAGTACAACCTAAATAATCCAAAAATTATCTCAAGTCAAAGTAATTCCATCCACACAAAAGGTGGGGGAAAATTAACTAAGTCTCAACAAGTTCTCAAATCCATCAAATGGCCAGTCAAATGAAAACAACAATGGAAAGGTGATGTGGCAATACATGATAAACAAATGTTTCCCCTAGTTTTCACATAGGTGGTTATAATTAGGACATAATAAATTAGATTAATGATAATAATTTTTCCATAGGTAGTATATTTAGTAGCAAGACTAGTGGACACTAATTTGCCCATAGGTAGTTATATTTAGTATCAAGACTAGTGACCACTAATTTTCCCATAGGTGGTTATAATTAGGGTCACATAATTTTTTTTGATATAGGATGGAAAATGAATGATATCATGCCAGATTAACTATCACACTACTTTCATAGACTATCATTTTAAACATAAATTTGATAGATTGGTGAAACTTTATCAGAATCCCCTCACAAAAAGTGTAGGAAGAACTAAAGTAACCAAGATCAAAATAGGATTGGGTAGGATGACTAAAAATAGGATTTGGTCTAGATAGGAATGGTATGGTAGGGTGGCATGGTCTTGATTTAAGATAATTATGGGTTTTGATATATTAGATACAATGGTAAGAGGGTTGCCCCCAAGTGGTAAGGTGACTGGCAAGGATATGCAACAATGGAAAATGGAATATGGTAAATGAAATGGCATGGTACATGTTTTTATTCTAGGTGATGGTTTTTGATATATGATTCTATTTCTCCTAATGATGTAGAGATGCATGTCTTACTTAGCAAATGAGACAACTACAATAATCAATCATGTTAATTGGTACCTCACACCTCATTTGAATAGCTACTCTATCAAGAAATGGCTACAAATTTGGATCCAAAGATTGTTATTATGATCTTCATTGGTTATTGATTCAGTTTCCTTTAAGCATTGATACAAGGTATCTTTATATCCTCTATAAAGGAAAGTGCAGCCAAGGATGGTAAATAAGGACAAATAATGGATGGTGGTTTTGTTTTTGAAATGGAATGGTAGATGGTAATGTAATGCATAATGGTTGGGAAAGAAATGAAGATTAGGAATTTTAGTCAAATGTAATGTTGTTGATGCCAGATTCAACATAACTTTAGATGTGGTGGGGCTAAAGAATTCTAAAGATGTTCTTGATAAGACCACCATATATTTATATTATTTAATCTTGAGAGTAACTACTATCTAATTAGGCTATAGATTGGAAGATATTTTTATTTGATCTTGAATAATGTTTTCATTAAGCAGTGAAGAAATTTTGTGCTCAACTATCAGTGTTTTGATGAGGTTTTCACCAATGAAGTTGTCTTGATTGTCTCATAGCACATCTGAGAAGGTTTCACTAAGGAATGTTGATTTTTGAATTTTATTTTATTTTAGAACATTCAAAAAGGTTTCAATAGAAGATGCTAAGTTTGAAATTTGATTGTTCCCTAGCACCTCTTAAAAGGTTTCACTAGGAAAGTATTCTTTTACTATATGATTATGGTCTTAGCCTCCTTGATCTTCTATAAATGCTTTGTGACCATGTAAGTAGTTTAAAAAAGTGTGATTCTATCAATACTAATTGACACATGTGGGGGATGGAATGCCAATAATATGGATATGATGGTTGGTGGTAATGGTAGTGTAATGGGGGTTGGAAGCATAATCCTTATAGAAAATATTAGAACTTATGTTGATGCTAAAGTACTCATCCTCAAAAACTATGGAAGGATCACAAATTTATTCAAATTGATATTCTATGGATGTATAAACAATATTGTAATAACCATGAAAGTATTTTGATTTTGAATCTGATTTTGACTCAATAGACTCTAAATCTGATGTCAACACTAATGTTGATTTTGATTTTGATGTTAATTATGATGTCAGTTCAAGAATAAAACCTACCTCTAACTCTAATTCTTAACCTTATGGGTACTCTATTACAATTATGTCTACACCAAGTGTTCTATGATTAATGTTGAGCAGAGATAAATATCAAGCTTCTTCCAAGGATCAACAGTTCATGGGAGTTCATACATCTAGATCTATGGTGCATAGAAAATCAAAAGGGTCAAAGTGTTTAATACTTAAACTAAGTAAATATAGATTTCATTACAAAATCATTAATGGAGTGTGTTCATTCCAATATTTATAGAAGAAAAGAGATGAGGAAAAGTGTTTGATGTTTAACATCAAGCAGATAAATTCCAAACTACGTATAAGAGATCAATGGAGTGCATTAAGTCAGATAGTCAAGATGAAGATCCAATGATGAGCACTAAAAGGTAAATGTTGAGTTACTTAAAATTAGATTTATGATGCATGATTGATATAAGTAGTTAGGTCATGAGATGTGAGCAAAGTTACCAAGGTTTAGCTATGACCATTTGCATTTGAATATTTGAATTTAATAAAGGATAAAGCAAGTGCTTTATATTTTGGCCATATCTTTTGATCTATGTAGAATTTACTCATGGTATAAAAATAAAAAAATTATAGGACTCCAAGGTACATATATAAATATGAATTAAAATGTATAATTATTTATATATTCAAATATATTGAGGTGTAAAATTGATTGTGTGTTTGACTTTATTCTAATAGTAACTTGAGAAGGGTAATAGAGCTCATTTTGATGTTGTTTCAATGTTTAATGATGAATTAGCTATTGAATCATGTTATATCCTCCATAAGATGATATGTGTGCATTACAAAGGTTTCACCAATCATATTCAATATGCATAATGTTTAATAAGTTGACTATCTATTTATTCATGATGTTTTTGTGTAACAAGTTAGTGTTTGAGTTGTTTGAGCATACATAGAAGTAAAAAAGGTTGAATATGATAATTTGAGTATGTTGTAGACACTAAAAATACACACACAAAAATTTCAAATTTCAAAACACTCCTAGACCCCCTTTAGACTATTTTCACCTTTAGATGAGTAATTGAGCCTAAACTAAGTCGATATTGACAACCCAGCTAACCAACCCTTATACCCATCTTCACCCTTCACTCTCAACCATTGATAATTAAGATGACTGCTGATGGTCACCTTGACCACTAACAGTCAGGGTACGCCTCCTTAACCAAAAACAAGAAAACCAATTCACCTTCATTTTCTAAATATAATTTATCTTGATCTGCTTGCAAGCCATTACATGCACAAATTATAATTAGATATCCCAATTTAACCTCCACTTGAACCTTTTGCATGTGACTATAAAAAGGGAAGATTAGGGAGATAAAAACCATCTAAAATTATTACTAAGAGATTGTGCACATAGAGTTTTTTTTTTGTATTTCAATCATCATCAATGATCTAATGATCTAGCCATCACATCAGAGAGCCAACTTGTTGACACTAATCTACCAAAGTGTAGCGTATTGTTACTCTATCCAAATCATGGTAGAATCCAAGAATAATCTAACCACCTCAAACACCTAGTTGATAAGCCTTATGTAAGATAATTACTTATTTTATAATATTCATTTAATTTATTTTTATATGTCAATTATTCAAACACCAACCTATCTCTTAAAACCCAACTGTATGATCATATCAATCAACTATATACCAACCTCTAACACATAGTAACCATTGATGGTCACCTTGACTATCGATGATCTATCCAACCATGGATGGTCACTCTGACTATCAACATTCACTATCAAACTAAATTCTAACAAGTTAGTTCCACTCTCTTACCCCCAACCAAACCTAATTTTTTGTGTCTCTACATGTTCACAGGCCCCTGCCTGATATTTTGAAGAATACTTAGCCTATATAGAAATAGTATTAACTTGCTTATTTATATATTAGTTATCTTTATTCTATTTATTTATCAAGCATCTCTTGTATTCAATTTCAATACTTTTTTATTATTGATGAAATTACCTTATCATTCTATTTATAAACTTAATTATTTAAAATGTATGGATTGATAGACCTCAAGGAAGCTCTTGCTTCTAAGATCTAGCTTGCACTAGGTAATCCACCATATCTATCTATCTAACCAACCATTTTATTTAGTTTTATCTTATTTATAGGTCATCCTCCCAATCTAAAGAGTAGTTATTTACAATCATCTAATTCAATGTGTGCACAATCAAATAGGTTTTTCAACCATACCTATACTTAGTTTCTCCTTTTTCCTTTCTCAAAATATAATCTAAAATTCATTGAAACATTCTAGCATGCCTAGTGGGACCTTTAGTATTTACTTAGCTTTATCTTGTTTACATATATATACTTTTCTCTCTATTTTGTGCTCATAAATGACATAAATGTTTCTTTTGGGCTTAAAATTGATGGCATACATTAGTTTCTTGAAATTTGAGCTCACATAGTTTAAATTAAGGAAAAGTAATTTGATCATAGCATGAATTTTTTTTCACACACTAAACCAAACCACCTTCATCAATCAAACATCAAAAAAATCTAAGACAAGGCCCAACTAAGATTTCATCACCTAGTAGTCACCTTACCCTTTCTCGATAATCTTACTTAGAGGTCATTACCAAAGGGAGAACCAAATTAGCTCTCTGGTTGAGTATTAAATCTTAAAATTGGTATATAATGGCTAATTACCTAACACCCTTATCGCTATGGTGTGTGAAGTGAGGGGGTAAGCCCCAATACCAAGCCATATATTGATTCCCAATATAGATTTTTTTAAAGAGCCTAAACAAAACCTGAAACCAACTATAGAATTCCTTTCTAGTACCCACTCTACAAGCTAATTTCATTCACATAATTTATTGAAATCTTAAGGCATAATCCAAAAGAGAGACTAAAAGGAACTTTAAGACTTAACATACTTTTTAAAGTGTGATTTCTCTTCTTGACCATTTCTTGTCTTCTCTCTATTTGAGTGGTGAGATTGTTTGTGCATTATCTATCCTTTACCTTGGATGGTTTTAACCCACCAATAGAAAAAGAACCTTGTATAATAAAACCCATCACCAAACCAATAGACCTCTTCTACCCCCTCATCCATGGACTACATTTCTGAACCAATAGACTCTCCTCACCCTTTAGAAAGTCCTCTTTTCCCTCAGGAAGTTCACTAAGGAAATGTAGACTTTTCCACCTTTTTAGATAACAATCTTGTGGCCCTTCAACATTACCTTAACACTATACCTCACCATAACCCTATTTCAATTCCACCTATGGATCCACCTTATGGCATGCATTCCCACCTTATAAAAAACACTTCTATTTCCATGGTCACTACCCAACCATTGAATACCCAATCTTCCTCATCCAAAAATATTCCCTTTGACACTACAAATACCCTTATAGCTTCCACCCCCACCAACAATTCCTCTACCTTAAGAGCAGCCCAACCACTAGCCACCTATACTCCCCTCACCATAGGAGTACCTACCACTAGCATTTCTAACCTTCCATCAGCTACCCCCAATCCTCTAACTACTATCCCACTTCAAAATTAAATTCTACCTATACCTTCTACCCTACCACTAATCACCACAAAGGTCACTACCCTTCATTTTATCACCAACCTAACCACCACTCCTATCGAATAGGTTCCCATTACACCAAACATGGGTTACATCCCTAACCCACAAGTGCATGTACCTCTACCTCTTACCCAGCCACCTACATCTACCTACCCCTACATAACATCCACCCAACCACTAGTGTCCATGTACCAATATGTGGTAGATCCTAAACCCCTACTAGTTATGAATATGTCACCCAACCACCACAAAAATATGCACCTTATAACCTTCTAGGTGCACAACCCTAAGTAGACATAATTAAAATGTTCATGGATAAAATGACCACCTTAGAGTCATCCATCTGTGGTGCTCACAACATCCTATCATATTACTAGATCTATAATGGGCCCATCCACCCATCTGTGCCTATTAGACCATATATTCTTCAATGGAAAGCTCCTAAGTTCTCTAAATTTTAAAGTAAGAAGGATCCCCAACAACATCTTAGGGCATTCAAGCATGCATGTTATTTGATTTCCTACCATGATTCCCTTATCCTTCATACCTTCCTCATGTCACTATTTGGTTCAACATTAGACTGGTACAATGCCATACCCAAACACTCTTTGTTCTCCTTCACCCAGCTAGCCCAAGCCTTTTTAGATCACTTTTTAATAAATATATCCAAGATGGTTTCCATCACTAAACTCTAATCTATCTAGTAGTTTGATGTTGAATCTATTGCTGATTTTGTAGCTCATTGGAGGAGCCTAATCAATCAACTTTCCTTCTCCTTAACCCAACATAAACCGATAGAATTTTTTTTCTCGAGAATGCACCAAGCACATCTCTTCTACATTATGTGTCTATAGCTTTGTAAAATTTGACACATATTTTACCATGGTGTGTAATATATAAAATAGAGCCATTGATGAAGGAAAGGTAAAACTAAAAAAAAAGAACTCTACCTACAAAACCAATGAGGCTTCCTCCTATAAACCAAGTAAAAAACCAACATCAAGATCAAAAGCAAGGGAAATGTGAATGTGGTTGTCCTTAAATCTGCTTCTCCACCATCTATCAACTAACCAAATTCCTCTATCTCATCAAAAAAAAACACAAGAAACTGAAACTAGAACACCTAGAAGCAATTTACCCCACTTGGAGAATCTTATGCTTCAATCATAGAGAAGTTATTAAAGGCCAACATCATATAGCTTCCTCCTACCAAATCACCTTAGTAATTTGATTCTTCTCATTTTGCACATATTTGGTATAATGAGAAAGATTTATGTACTTTCCATCGAGTATTTAGGTATGGCATTAGTAGATGTAATACCTTCAATAGCATTGTCCTATCTCTCATTGACAAGGCGGAGCGTGTGTTGGATAACCCCAATACACCTCAAAACCAATCCCTTGGAATATTTAGGCATCCTTTCCCTAATAATTTTCCTACCAAAAATTAGAGCAACAAGGTTTAATTTTCTCATAATACCCATACTATCAATATGGTTGCTAACACACTCATTATTGAAGAACCTACCACCTAATCTATCTATTCTTCACCCTCTCCACCTACTGAGCTAGTGTAGCTACCTCCTCTTCCTTTAAAGACACTATAGAGTAAAAAATACTCTACGTTTCATTCTAATTTTCAATTGCACACTACAAAATTTTGTTCCCACATACTTTGGTTCGTGATGGTGAAGTTTTGAAACAGAGTGCGAGCTTGATTTCCTTTTAATTCATTTTTGTCTAAGTGTCGAAGTCAAGTGGAAGCTGCCAAGTGTCATCAGCCAAGGCATTTTTTACAATTTTTATAAGTAAAGTAGAGATTGCCACATACCTCATAGCAACTCAGTGAAACATGACAAGTGTTGGCATCCACATTTCATATCAGCATCTACGTTTCAAATCTCTTTTCAGTGGAAGGTTTCAACAAGCTAAGTATCAAGATCAGGGGGAAAGCTCCAAGTGGAAATTATGGAAGGTTTCAATTTTTTTTTCTAAAGGAGATGAAAGATGCCACGTATCTCAGCTGAAGAGAGTGGAAGCCACCACGTGTTGAGATCTAAATTATCTTCATTTTGCTTCACTAATATAGCAAAGACTGTGGTGGGTCTCAGGTTTTATTTCTGAAGCAAGCGAAAGCCACCAAGTGTCAATATCTATGTAAATATGAAATGAGGTCTGATTGTTTCTATAATATAAATAGAGTAAAGTGGAGACTGGCACATGTCACCTTCTACAGGTTTCTCAAAAGGTAGCTAAAAATAGTGGAGATCACCACATAACGCTAGTTAAGTTAAGCAAAGATTGCCACGTGTCCTTTATTGAGGCAAGCAGAAATTACCACCTGAAAGTTTCTAGGGAAAGAAATGCTATGGGTCTTATTTTTGTTAAGTTAAATTTTTGAAGAAGCAGATTGCAATAGGTGTCAAAGGTAGAACATTCATAAGCAAAGATATAGTAAGAGTATAAGTAAAGTGAAAAGCACCGTGTGTGTTTGGTAAGGTTGCAGAACCTGCCAAGTGTCATTCTCTGGTGTCTCCTAAGGAATAAGAAGGTTTTTAAGAAATTGGCCAAGTGTCCTCTTCTATTTAATAGAAAGGAGCATCCTGCAATCTATTTTAGCCAATGAATTGTCAGAAGATAGAGCATTTCAGAATCTAAGAAATATCTTTTGTTAGACACTTCCAGTTCAATTATATTTTAGTTGGGCCTTTAGATTGGGAACATGCAAAAAATCTAGAGTGAATCCAAGGCTATAAATAAAGGTGCAGAGATCACTAGAAGGATCATCATCAGATACCAGAGAGAATTTTCTAAGAGAATTATTGTCGAGAGCTTAGACTTTCTAGAGCTATGATTAGGAATATCATTTGCCTCTGTTCCATTTTCTTAAGTTGGAAAGTTTATGTAACTGTGCATGTTTCTATGCCTCTTATGTGACTAGAGAATTAATGAGAAGATTGAATCCTATGCCTTTGTTGATATTTTATGTGTCATTTTCAAAGTAGTCTAGGATGTGTTGTCAAGAGTTTTAGATTTTCTAGAGCTGTGATTAGTAATATCATTTGCCTTTGTTCTATTTTCTTGACTTGGAAGGTTTATGTAACTGTGCATGTTTTTGTGCCTCTTATGTGACTAGAGAATTCAAATAAGAAGATTTAACGCTATGCCTTTGTTGATATTTTCTATATCACTACAAAAGCAGTCTATGTTGTGAGCCTCTGTTTCTATTGTTTTCATCTTTTACATTGATCATGCCTTGTTTGCTCTTAAATGTAATTAAATCTTACATATACTCTCACTATGCTTAGGATTAAGGTCAAATTACATTCAGGCACATCGCCATAGTTAGATTTTCTTTTTTGCATTTGTGTTTTTGTTAAAATTCCTATCCCTTTTCCCAATATACACTTGATATAAAGAAGAGACCACCTTCTCAAAAATTTGGATGTTGTTTCAAGTCGCAAGTCCCATATCTTGAAACTTCCCATTGTTGGTCTTATAAACAAGCACAATTTTAGCCATCAATAGACACAAACCAAGGAAACACCCATTATATTCCTCCATTTATTTAGGTAGTGGAACCATCAACCCCTCCTTCCACTGACATATTGCAATAAGCATCCATTTTACCTTCTCTCTTAACCACCAAGCAATTTAATACCCCTTTAGAGATCATTCTCAAAGAAGAAGCCATCATGTCTACACCTTCCACAAATGATTCACCCATACAAAACTTACACCCTTTGATTGAGGAAGACTATGAGGTCACCATTACTCTTTTTAAACCTATGGGCTTATCTTTCAAGTCCACTATCTAGGGAACAAAATTGACCTACAAACCATTCTCTAGGTTAGTGTAGAGATTGGAATTTTTCTCCAACCCTAACATGGACCAAGCCACCTTTTAGTAACAATTATGGATACTTTATATCATTAAGTAGTAACCTCAAACCACACCTTTAGAAAACTAACCCACCACTCCCATTATCCAAACCCCTATTTTACCAACCAAAATGATGAAAACCTCTACTAACCCAATAATTCTTCAATCATCCAAGGCACCCAAAATCCAAATAACTAAATCACCTTCTCTAACCAAACCAACCAAAATACTTGGCACCTTCCCTACATAGAGCCTTAATTATCCATATGTGAAAGGACAAAAGATAAATTCCTACCTCCCTCAACCTTTCCCTCTATTTTTTGGCCTCATCCCTCTAATTTGAGTAAGAAGCTATTTTCCCTAACCAAAAACCAACTACTGCTATTGGTTACACCAACACACTTACTTTTGGACACACCTATCTTCACCAAGCCACCAAAAACCAAGCTATCTACCTTAAAACCTCTTACCTCCAAATTGTCAACCTCTAACTTACCATAACCAAAACCATCAACTAAGAACATCACCTTACCTAAACGCCCTACCACCAAGCCCACTTCTAAGAGACTTACATCTCACCAACCAAGACCAAAACATCTAAACCCTTTACACCTTTAGCTAAATCTTACTCGACTATTTTATGAAGGTTATTACAAACCTCTTGCTTTAACTTACTTCCCATCAGACCATTTGACCCTATTGGTCTAAAGCCCATTTGGTATAATGACCACCAAGTGTGTTCCTATCATAAGACACTAGGTCATGACATGGAGAACTACAAATCCATCCAAACCATTATCCATCATCTCTATGATGAGGATGATATATTAATAGAAGAACCTCCCATGATCCCACTATTAATATAACCAATAATAACCACTACCCAACACCTACTTATTCCTCCAATCTAACTTCAAAGTGATGAGAAACCAAACCCATCTCCTACCCCAAATCTTCCCTCTATCCATACTATCCATTTGGTCACATAATCACATGCTCAATATAAAGATAAAGGTAAGACCAAAATGTCCATACCATGGACATACCCATGTTACAAATCTAAGCCAAACCAAAATCAAATACCTTCAACCAAACCCAAGATATCCAACTTAGGTCCCTCTCAATCTAACCCCTTCAAATCCATCAAGAGAGTGGTGTTAAAACAACTCCACTAGACTCCAATGAATATGAGCTTCTATGAATTGATTAATACTTCACCTCATCATCACCAAGCAATGATCAAGGCATTACAATAGGTAGAGGTCTAACCTAAAGACCCTCAACATCTGGTAGCCTTTGTAGGCACTTTCCAAATTTCCAACCTTGTCACCTTCAAGGATTTGGAAATACCATCTATCCATATTGATGACCCATATCCCCCTCTCTTTATTTCTATTTACATCAACCAAACTTGTATCAAACATGTCATGATTTATGGGGGTGATAGAATTAATATCATCTCCTCCTATGCCTATAACTAACTCAACCTATTGGATAATGTCATGTCTAAAACCTCAACCATCCTTAAATCCTTTAATGACACCATAACCCCTACTCTAGGAATTTTTGTCCTTCATATCCATGTAGGACCTCATACATTCCCCAAATTATTCTATGTAGTGGAAGGTGAATTTTAATACAATATTTTACTAGGCCAACATTGCATTTGATCTATGGGTTGTGTACCCTCTACCCTTCACCATTACATCAAATTTGAGAATGAAGGTTAGGTCATCAGCATCCAAGCTAACCCAAGTCCTTTCTTGACATGAAATATGACATATCGACCCAATGACATCCTCCTACCTCCTTCTAGAACACCTTCATCAGCTAAAAATAAGCCATTAAACACAAAAGAGGAAGTCATACCTTATTATATAAATAAGGTATCAACTATCTCATCCACCCCCTCTGATTAGATACGCACATTAGACCACTTGGAATCCACATTCCAATTATTTCACTAGGGGAATATCATCTTTTTGCCCTTGATGCTTTCCCTACTCCCCAAGAGTATAGGAAACTTGACCACCAACCCAAAAATGAACCCATTAGAGGCGTTATTCCCTTTGGACCTTCACACTATCAAATCCATTTCATCTATGGGGGAGTTGACAAACTAATTGATGCTTCTACTACCTCCTCTTCACCTCAACCATTCAACTCTATCTTTTCTTATCTAGATAAACTAAGGTTTGCCAAGACATATCTCCATAGGTGTGATTGGAAAGGATTTTGTCTTAGATGATATGAATACAACCCACATGAGTTGATTTATATTGAGACTAAAAATCCTCATGAGAAACATGATCTCAATTTTATTTTACCCACCAAGAAGCAAACCAAACCACCTACCATCACCATTATTAAGGAAGATACCCCTTCCTCACTGACCTCTCCTCTACCTATGTGTGAGGATGATTACATCATCCTACCTAAATTTTATTTCATCAACATGATCAACCTTGAACCCCTGACTTATCAAAAGGAGGGGGAAATCTTAACCATCCCTTTAACCCATCTTGAGATGATAAGAGATGACTCTCCTACCATTAACACTATTTAATGCCAGGATGATGATTCTATTCTCACCAACCTTGGTGCACTATATTCTTTCATTTATAAACCCCTTCCTCCTAAGACCTTGACTATGTTGAAAAAATATACCATGGATATCAACTTGGGCACTTTGAACAACCCTCACATTTCCAAAATTAGCCAAATTATGATTGCTAAGGAACTTCAATACTTCCCCTCTTTCCTTCAAAATGGAAATATAGCATATTTTTGGTCTTATAGTGACATGCCTATAATTGACATCTCCATTTCTACCCATAACATAGTCACCAACAATGATGCCAAGCCTATAAAAAAGAAACTTCAACATAGGCACCCTCATATAGCCCTTCTCATCAAATAAGAGATTCAACATCTTATATCTATCAATTTCATTCTACCCAATGACTATCCCTAATTGGTCTCAAATGTTGTGCCTATCACCAAATCCATAAGGGCATTATGCATTTGTGTGGAATTTCATGACCTCAACCTCACTTTCCCCAAAGATGACTTTCCTTTACCAAGCATTTACCAACTAGTTGATCTTACATTCAACCATGAGATGATATCTCTTATGGATGGATTCTTAGGTTACAATCAGATCCTAATTCCTCCTAAAGATCAACACAAGATAAACTTTACCACCCCATAAGGGACCTTATACTATAGAGTCATGCCTTTGGGATTAAAGAACATTGGTGCAACCTACCAACATTTTATGACCTATATATTCCATGACCTTATCCATAAGATTATAAAGGACTATATGGATAACCTTCTTAGAAAATCCAAACTCTATAAGTATCATTTAGTCATTCTCAAGATCATCTTTGAGTGACTTATCCACTACCATGTCTACCTAAACCCCAAAAAAAGTATATTTAAGGTCCTATCAAGAAATCTTATTGGGATTATTATCTATTTTCATGGTGTCGAAGTCGATCCTACCAAGAGCAAATCCATCCTTGGCATGATTCATCCAAACAACCTTAAGTAACTCCATAATTTGTAAGTAAAGCTCCAATCCATTTATTTCTTTATCTCCTAACTTTTAGATTGATGCCAATCCTTCCACCACCTTCTAAAGAATGATGTCTCTTTTAAGTGGAATAACGACTATCAAAATCCATTTCATTCACTCAAAAAGTACCTTTTTTATCCACCTATCCTCACCCCTCCCAAGGATGACCAAATTTTTAACTTTTATATCTCTGCTACTGACCACTCCCTAGGGGAAATTATTGATGATTGGGATGAACAACATAGAGAGTAATCCATATACTTCATCAGCTACATGCTTATAGAGTATGAGACTCAATATACACACATCAAGAAGCTTTACTTAGATCTAGTCTTCATGGACACTAAAATTTGCCACTAAATTCTTAACCACACAACCTATGTCATAACCAATATCAACCCACTCAATTATATGCAATCCAAGTCATACCAAAACCAATGCATGTCCAAGTGGTTCATGTTTTTAGTAGAGATTGACCTTGAGTTCCTTTAGTAAAATTCAATTGAAGGGTAATTCATTGTTAAATAATTAGGTGAGGCATCATTAGAAGACAACTAACCTCTTCTTATTTAGTTCCTTGATGAGTCTATTATGACCCTCTCTTAGGTGGAATTCACCTATCAACTCACCATGTTCTTTGATGGATAAAAATTTCAATGTGGTGGGGGAACTGGTATCATCCTTATTCCTTTTGATGGTGAGCCTCTTCCTTTGTCCTTCAAGCTAGATTTTGAATGTACCAACAATATGGTTGAGTATGAATCCCTAATAATAGGCCTTGAAACTACCTTAGCCTTAGGATTCAAAATGATCAACATCTTTTATGACTCCCAACTTGTGGTTAATCAAATAAATGGCTCTTACTAATGTAATAATGATGTTTTACAATATTACAAACAACTAGTTGATGTACTCTTAGCACCATTATACACTACTACATCTAGTCAACCCCATGATCTACTAAAAAGTTTACCAATAACATGGATTCCCTCACCTCTCATATCTCATCTATACCTTTTGATTATAAGATATTTATCATTATCCATAGACTTACCCAACCTTCCTATGTCAAACCAGATTCTCCCACCATTTCAATGTAGAGGAGACTCAACCTAACCTTTGGTATCAATAGACCTTTAACTATCTCAACCTTGCCATCATTCCTTTTAGGCTTTCCAAGAATGCTCAAATAGAATTTATCTAAATTACCTCATGTTATACCATTATGGGGGGAATTATTTACAAATATGGATTTGATGGCCTCCTCTTATGTTGCATATGTGGTCTCGAAGCCTCTCATGATATCAAAGAAACACATGATGTAATCTATGGGGGTCACTTTAGTAGCCTCACTATAGATAAATACATCCTTTGCCTTGGATATTACTAGTCTACTCATAACCAAGACTATTGTGATTATGTGAAAAATTATGTTAAGTGTCAAAAACATGCCAATCTGCATCATGCACCTAGCTATATTCTTTGTGTATCCATAGATTTTTTGCCCTTTTCATAATGGGTTATCGACCTTATTGGTGAAATTAACTCCCATTATTTTTAGCGACACCATTCTATCATCACTAAGACTAAATATTTTACCAAATTAGTAGAGATTATTCCTATAGTCTTGACCAAAGTGAAGAATATTATTGACTTTATTAACCATCACATCATCTATCATTTCGATGTTCCTCACAAGAATATCATCGATCATGGTAAATATTTTAAGAATAGGCAATTTAATGGTCTATGTGATGCATTCAGGATTAAGTTAAGTTTTTCCTCACCCTATTTCTCTCAAGTGAATGGATAGGAAGAGGCATCTAATAAAATTCTTAACATGCTCACTAAAATGGTTAATGCATCTAATCATGACTAGAATTTTCATATCCCCTTCTATTTATGGGAATATCACACTAACATTAAAAATACTATGGGAACTAACCCTTTTTCTCTTGTGTTTGGAGTAGAGACCATCTTGCCTCTTAAAGTTCAAACACCTTATCTTCACATATCTTTGTAATATCTAACTACTGAGGATGATTATCATCATCACTATTTATCTCAGCTTGAGCTACTTGATGAGTGTCACTTATTAACCCTTACCCATTCTTCATTTCTATCAAGAACACATTAATCATGCCTATAATAAACACCTTAGAGTATGAGAACTCAATATCGAAGACATCATCCTAAAGGAAAGTCAACATGTCACCAATATGGATAAAATCAAGCAGGGTAAGTTTGATTTCAATTGGCTTGGACCTTATATCATATCCCATAAGTATGGATTAGGAGCTTACAGGTTATCCTCTCTTGAAGGTAACCTAAAACCTGAGCCACTCAATACTTTTCATCTATGTCCATTCTTTTGTTAAGAATGATGAAGTTCACTTTTTATTTTAACTTAAGTTCATCCCTTGATTTCAACCACATTCATATCCCTATTTTAGGGGAAACTAATTAAAATTGAATCATGTGATTATTCATCATAGTCATATCCTAATCTTGAACAATGGGTACCATGGCTCCACCCATGGCATGATTCTCATGATACTTTTTGCTCCTTTTTTCAGGATGGATTCTTGTGATCATTTTCACCTAAAACTCTTTACACCCAAACAACCTTATTGTGCTTTAAGTTTTACCTTCATAAAGGTGAACCCTTAAGCCTATATAAGCAAGTCTATGTCTAGAAAAATAAAACAAGAGAAAATAAAATCTATACCAATATAAATCATGGGTCATTCCTAGAATTCATATACTACTCCCTTGAAGGACAACTATTGAAAGCATATATTCAAAATTATTCAGTGTAAGGTAGATAGATCACTTGAAGGATAACTATCAAAATTGTTAAACAAATCACACAAACTTAGACCATTCCCTTGAAGGATGGCTGAGTAAAGCATTTATCAAATCAAGCTATTTATTGGAAGCTTCACACATTGATCAATTTCCCTGACCCTCCTAAGAAAAAAAATAAAAAGACCCATTATTAAGCAAAAAGTGAAAACACAATAATTTTGAAAGCCACAATCAGATCTCATAAGTAAAATAAATGTTTAAAGCCATGATTATCTATCATGAGTATACTTCCTAGATCGATCAATTTACACCTTATATGACATAGAATTATTTATACTAGCTCTTCAAAAACCTACATAAGAGGCATGCTAGTCTCACAAGAAGGTTTCATTTTTCATCCATCTCCCCTTTATACATTATAAGCAAGGTATTTTGAGATTAATTAAGATCATATGATCCAAACACTTTTTTTAACCAATTAACAAATGATAATGTGAAGCATTCAAAGGGCTTATGTTCATTAATCCAATCTAACTTCAGTTTTATTTTAGTCCTTTCCAAATAGAAGCATCATCCCCTCTTCCTATCATGTCATGACTAGATGTTATTTTCATTACGACATTTTTCTCTTGATTATATTTTTTGTTCTCCCATATAGTGTTGTTAATTAACTTACCTCATGTGTGTTATCTTAAAATAAATTAAAAATAAGCATATGCACATGTGTCATAAGCAAATACATAACCATAATCATAACCATAATAAGCATAATAACACCATAACATTTATGAGAAATAAAAAAATCAACCATTTTCATCACATGTCTAAATATACATAATGAAGCATATACTCATTAAAATTTAGTAAGTCATAAGTATCACCATACACATACATGGCATAAACCATACCCATAAATAAAATCCATCTCATGCCTAGCTAGGTGAGTCTACATCAATATCTATCATCCATAACATAAGCATAATCCATAATCAATATAAACATCACATCATCTCATAAAATCAAATTAAGGTCCATAAATAATGAGCAATAAATAAACATCATATATATAAATCATGAGTCTAACATCATAATGTATAAAATAGATATATAAAAAATACATCTCACCACATCGACACATAGGCTAGAATAAAAATGATGTACAAAAGCAAAATATCATATCACATATATATCCTTTATGCCCCTAGGGCATCACTACCACTAATCCCTACTGCACCACTACCTCCTGGTGCCTATCTTGAGGTACCTACCTATCTAACTAGAGATGTGGCCCACTGACTAGGTGTCACTACACCTATGCCACTTGCTAGCCAAGATCTATACTCACCCCATTAGGGATCCACTAGGATGTGAGTAAATAATATAGCCTCATAATATGATAACTCTTGTATGGTGTATATACATCTATATATCAATGGTCCTTACTAGACCTACTAGTGGTGATACTGCTCCTCTGGCCTATCTTAGAACATATCTCTCTTGGGTGACATAGGCTAGTGTATTTTTGGCCTCATCCTTATCACCTATTGTAATGGCTAAATAACCATATAATGTATCCACCTACCTTGATAATGATGCCCCCTATGCCTATGTCATGGCTAGCATAGCTCATGTCTATGCATCAGGGCCAACCACATTTACCTATGCCCTCTAACCTCTTCCCCTAGTTAGGTCTATATAAATCAGGATCTTATTGCCATCACCATCACCAAAATATGTATCCATATATAAATCTTGGTACCATGCCATGTACCCATTTGTGAATTTGATCACATCTATCTATGGCTTAACTAGAAATTTCTTATGATCTAGCAATGTCTTGACTAGATGTGGCTTTGGAAATAGAATCTTTGAATCCTCATGCCTATATTTGGGGAATGTACCTAAAATACCCTGAACCAAGCCAAAATACCTATAAATCCTATCAAAGGGAATAAGATATACCTCCCTATCCCTCCTACCAAGGATCTACTTGTAAATTTACAAGGATAATGTCTGCCTCCTATAGCCAAGCCACACTAGAAATTAAAGATATGGTCTCTAGGTAATATATCCAATCACAAGTGTACCCCTAAACTAATATACATCATGTGAACATCTTCCTACACTTGAATAAATAAAGTCAACACTCCACCTCATGTAACCAATTAGAAACTCAATCTATGCATATCCCATCCATGACAGTCCCATTAGCCTCAACACCAAGATGTGCTCATAAGCCCAATAGTGCAGAACTAGATAGACACTGATGTTGTACCTCTTATAGACGTTGAATCCCCAAAACTCCTTACACACACACACACACACACACTAAGATAATAGGTACCCAACCAAATAAAATCTTCCCTAGTAAAAACTCAACCAAAACCCCTAGTAATAAGTATGGAAATCACCTATTACTCAAATTAGGAAGGGAAAAACATGAAATGCCAATCATTAACATAGTCATGAGTCTCCTCTCATTGGTACCCTCTCATATAGTGTGTTGTATCACATAATAATTATCATCACTATATAGAAATTGTAGATGATCATCATTCTCTTAACTTTGTATGGTGGATTGGACCACCCCATAGGGGTAATCATGTAATCTAATGTATGTCCTCTAGCAAGATCATGAGCTTGCCAGTGGGTAGTAAGAATGTGTTATTGGATGGATCCCATCTCTCAATGAGGACCATGATCATGGATGCATCATGAGGCACATGTTGATAATGCCTCATCACTTTGAGTCCTACCTCCTCCATGTTCACGCAGTCATCTAGGGTCATCCCATAGTGGATATTTACAAAGATGCATGACACTCAATCATGCATTTATATCTACTCTTATGCCTACATAATTCATTATAAGACATAAATTAGTCCTCTATACTACCTTTTACCTATAACTCTACCTAATACACCTACCCAAATTCATTTTTAAACCTATCAAAATTTTAACTTAACATCTTAACTCCTACATCTAACCCATCAAAACCCTTAGCAAAACTACTTACCACTCAAACCAACTATTACCCTCCCTCAAACTTAAGCTTTAACCTTTGCCTAACGACTTGAATACCAATGGTCATGATGACCATTTATGGTTAGGTATCCCTATTGTCAATGCTCCTTGACCATAAAATGTTAGGATGACCATTGATGGTCACTATGTCTGATCGCTGATGGAATTCCATAACCCTAAACTTACCAAGAAATCACCCAACACTACCATTTTTTCTAAAAATCCCTTGTGAGTTCTTATCCTTACCCACCCCACACTACCCTACCCTCTTAAATTTAAAACTTAACCAACTAAATTCACCCAAAAACCCCAAACCCTGCCTAGGGAACATAAGCATCAAACCCAACCTAGATAAACTAATACCAATTCAAATGCCTAGTCACTATTAGTGTAGGTTTTTATTTTTCCCTATTTATTAATTAGGGAAATTGTATTTCTTGTTCATACATGGAGTTTTCCTACATTTTTGGGATAGGCTAGCTTATGTGGAGGTGTGTGTCATAAGAATGTCATAAGTAACTCCCTTGATGGGAGTTACTTCTCTATTCTTAACACCTTGTCACCACCTTTCATGGAGGAGTTACATTCTATTCTTGGGGTGCCTTGTCCACCTTTTATGGAGGAGTTACTTCTGTACTCTCCTATTTGTATTCCTCACTTTGGCCATCTCATGCTAATTCAAATTTGGTTTTCTCCATTTTGTCTTGTGTAATTTATCTTCTTGTGTATTTTCAAATTGCTTTAGCATCTATGTGGTGTGCACTTGTTCATCTTGTGTGATCATGTCTTCATTGCACTCGCATTACCCAGATTCTAGCAACAACTCAGATATGGTATTAGAGCTTTGCTGGTAATCTTGTGTGTGATTATGCTTTTAGCTTATTTTTGAAATAAAGAGGAATGGAGTTCATTTTTTTATTTTTAGATTTGATATATATATATATATATATATATATATATATATATATATATATATATATATATATATATATATATATATATATATATATATATATATATATATTCTGGGTAGTTTCCTTGGAAATCCTTGTCCTTTGGGTGTCTTTATTGGTTCAGCAGTTAGCTTGGGTGCCATTGTTGAACACTCAGCACAGAGGGAGGAGAAGCACTCATCTGGTTCAGCATACCTTTTGGTCAGTAGTCAACTTTATACACCAAGCAGCAGCAAGGCGCCTTCAGCAGGCCGTACGATGTCCTTTTTTGACTGGTTTTTTGTTTGCAAGTTTGCCAACTTTTGCAATGCCTCCTTCAGGTGTCCACACCAACTTTCAGTAGTTGCATCCTTCCAGCTAGGCACCTTAGGTCGTACGATAGGTCTGCTATCTTTTTTTGTTGTTTTTTGCAAAAAAAATTCAGATTTGGGTCCTCCTTTTCGGGATGCCACTTCATGTTGTGTCTGCTATTATCCTTCTAGCTTATGCACCTATTTTTTAAGCTTCATTTCTGCCACACATCAGGCTGTATGGTTTTAATAGGTCTGCATTTAGTTTTTTTGTCCTTTCTAAGTTAAAATTCGAGACTGTGCATTTTTGGACGCCCCTTCCTGCTTGGCATCCTATTTGGCATGTCTTGGACACGTAGCATCCTTCAAAACTCTTTTTGCTTCATTATTTTCAGTCAAAATTGATCTGTTAAAACAAAAATTAGTCAATTTGACTGAGTATTTAATTTTTTAGATAGTTTTGTAATTTGGGGGATTTTCAATTAAAACTTGTATCTTCGACCTACGAAGATGAAGGGTGAGGCCCGGGTTGGCAGGAGGTCAATTTACCCCTCACAAAAACCTCCTTTGGATTCTTCATTCTGTGTTGAATCCAATGAGTGGTTGGAAGGCCACTTTCTCTCCCCATAATAGGCATTTTTTTAATGTTTTAGTGTTTTTTTGCAAAAACACTAGTTTACAGGAAATTTGTAACTTTAAAATCTTGCAAATGGTAGCTCGGTTTTGGGTGCCTTTTTTTAAAAAAGTGCTTGTAATTCAATTCTCCATAGCATAGACTTGTTATTTTTCAAAAATTCACTAGTTTATAAAGTGCCAAAATTTGGGTCTCCCGGGATGCATTTTCGACTGAGTCCAACATCCTATTTGCTTTAGTCTTGCACTAATTTCTCTAAGATGCATTTTCAACTGATTTCGATGTCTTTTGAGCATGCACTTGCATATTTGGGGTGGGGGCTCAATATTTTAGGGGGGTGTGATTGCTTTTCACAACTTGCTTTCATTCTCTTTTCTGCATACATTCACAACTTGCAATCAACACAACTTCACCTAATTTCAGCTAAAAATGGATTCTTTTCAACTTAAACCCCTAACACCCTTCAACTATCATGAATGGAAAGTTAAAATGTCAATTATTCTTAGAAGCAAAGGGTTGTATATGATCACCATGGGTACAGAAGTAGAACCCAACATAGATGCTGAAAAGGTTAAGTGGTACAACCATTGTGATGAAGCCTTTGTGTTACTGAGCTTGTCTGTGTCTCCAAAACTTCTCTTCCACTTAGAATCCTCCCAAACTCCTAATGACATATGGGACACCTTATAAAATTTATTTGTGAAGCTTGATGAGATGAGAGGTCATGAGCTCAAAAATGAACTCATAAGTCTAAGTCCTAGCAACTTTGACACCCTATAGGACTTCTTCACTAAGTTTAAGGCCCTTAGATTGCAATTAAAAGAGTGCGGGATAGAGAATAAAGATGATCAACTTATTCTTTATAGTCTCACAAAGTTAGGTCCAAGCTATTCCATCTTTGTCTCCACTTTCCATGCCACAAAAAGTGCCCTTGGCACTACATGGAAAATGCCTTCTTTGGATTCATTCATTGCCGACTTGACTAGGGAGCAAGATAAGCTAATTCAAATGGGCACAATGAAGTCTACTCAACCCCAAGCCTTGATAGTTGGAAATGGTAAGGATAAGACTTCAACAAAGGAGAAGAAGAAAAAGAATAAGGACCATGAGAAGAAGAAAGAAAACAACAATCCTACCAAAAATAACACTGAGTCTTCATCCTCCAATGCTAAATCGAAGAAGGAGAAGGTAAAGTGTGCCTATTGTAAAAAGACAAGGCATGATGAACATAAGTGCATGAAGAAATAAATAGATCACCTAACTCATCTTCTAGAGAAGAACAACATAGGTGCTCTTGAGTCCATCAAGCAAAATTCATCTACCCAAGATTCTACTACGGCAAAAGACAAGGGTAGGGAGAAAGAAAAGGGAAAGGCCCTTGTAGCTACAACAACTTCCACATCCTCATGGATCATCGACTCAGGTGCTTCTCACTACATGGGCTCTTCACTATTTGAGTTTTCATCTTTAGAGCCTTGTAGCATGACTTCAATTAGTTTGGGTGATGACACATTAGTTTCGATTGCAAGGAGAGGGTCAGTTGAAATGGAAGGAGAAACATTCAACAATGTTCTAAGTGTTCATTCTCTTTCAACCAATCTCCTATCAGTGTATCAAATCACTCATATTGGTCAGGGCATGAGAGTTGAGTTTTTACTAGATTCAGTGGTTATCAGGGAGTTGCATAGTGATACTATAGTACCAGTGGGTAGGGTAGATCACCAAACCAAGTTATACACCTTCTGACATTTTTCATCAGATTCTTCTCCAACAGCATTGTTGACTCATTTAGATGGAGTTAGCAAATTATGGCTTGAGTGGTTTGGCCACCTTAACTACCACTACCTTGAGCAACTTTGCAAAAATGACATGGTCATTGGCTTGCCTCGTGTCCAATTCTCAAAAGGACTTTATGAGGGGTGCTCCCTTGGGAAGCATCCCAAAGCAAAATTTGATAAAGGCAAAGCTTGGAGGGCTTCACAACCTTCGGAGTTAGTCCACAGTGATGTATCGAGACCCTTTCCCAACCCATCTTTCATAAGGGTGAAGTACATCCTCACTTTCATTAATGATTTCTCTAGGTACACTTGGATATATTTTCTCAAACAAAAGTCTAAAGTGTTTGAAAATTTTCTAGACTTCAAGGCTCTTATTGAGAAACAGAGTGAGAAATCCATCAAGGTTCATCAAACTAATAATGGAGCGGAGTATGTCAGCATCAAATTTGAGCAGTTTTTCACCATAAAGGGGATTGATTTGTAGTGCATAGTCACCTACAGTCCTTCACATAATGGGGTTGCAAAACATAAAAATCGGTTCTTGAAAGAGATGGCTAGCTATATGATTCACTCCAAATCCTTATCACCATAGTACTAGGCTGAAGCAATCAATTGTGTTTGTTACATTCAAAATAGGGTTCCTCACAAAGCTTTAAAAGGGATAACACCCTTAAAAGCTTAGCATAAAAGGAAACCTGATGTTGAACACCTTAGAGTTTTTGGATCCCCAGCCATGGCCCACATTTTGAAGAAGAAATTCAAAGCTATGGAATGTCAGTCCAAGCCTTGCATCTCTATAAGATATCCAAATGGTATTAAGGGATATTGCCTTTTAGATCCAGTCACACATGAGTTGTTCATCGAGAGAAGTGTCCATTTTCAGGAGAGTCCTAAAGACTCAACACTTGACACTTCTTCTCCCTCATCAGATCCACTTCTTCATGATGATTCCTCATTAGATTTAGATTAGCCATAGTAGGTTCTTGAACCAGAGTCATCTTCTTCTTCTATGAGTTTAGATAGTGGGGACAGTGATGCAGAGTCATCCACCTCTAGTTAGTCAAAGGATGAGGAGTTAGCACCTGACTCACCCACTTCTAGGCCACTTTGGGCAAGACAGACACTTGAGAGTGTTGGCACTTGGGCAGGAGATCTCGTAGATGACAAACGTACTAGGGGGATTTTCAAAGAGATCCACATGCCTTCTTTGCTTCGATTTTAGATCCATAGTCTTTTCAAGAGGCATCGGGGGTACCTGAGTGGGATAGTGCTATGGAGGAAGAATATTCTTCCTTAATCAAAAATCACACTTGGGACTTGACATCACTTCCTAAGGGAAGAAAGATTGTTTGATGTAGGTGGATATATCGGACCAATTTTGTAGCAGATGGGTCGGTTGATAAGTACAAGGCACGATTGGTCACCAAGGGTTTCTCATAGGTGGCAGGCATTGACTACTTAGAGACCTTTGCACTTGTTACAAAGATGAATTCTATCTAACTCACCTTGGCTATTTCTACAACACATGGTTAGGATGTGCATCAGATGGATGTGAAGAGTGCCTTTCTTCACAAAGACCTAAAGGAGGAGATCTACATGGAGTAGCTGCCAGGATTTGTTCAAGATTCTTCCTTAGTATGCAGACTTAGGAAATCTATCTATGGCCTCAAACATGCCCCTCAAGCTTGGTATGACAAGATGGAATCCTTCCTTCTCATAGTGGGTTTCACTAGGTGCCATTCTGATCCCAATGTCTACTTCTTGTGGCAGGATGATTCACTCTTGATTTTGATTCTATATGTTGATGACCTTTTGATCACCGGGAGTTCTTCATCGGCTATTATAGTGGTGAAGGCATCTCTTCAGGATAGATTTGACATGATAGACTTGGGTTTGTTGCACTACTTCCTTGGCATTGAGATCTCACAGTTAGATTTAGGGATTTCTCTTGCACAACCTAAGTATGCTCTTGACTTATTGGCTCAATTTCACATGGCTGATTGGAAACCATCTCCAACTCCCTTTCTATCAGGAGTCAATCTTGAGGCTGATTGTTCTTCACCATTGGTTGATGCCACTTGGTATCAACAACTTGTTGGTAGTCTCATCTACTTGACTCACACTAAGCCTAACATTTCATATATAGTGGGACTTGTCTCCAGATTCATGTAGGAACCCCATGAGCTGCATTGGAAAGTAGCTAAGAGGATCTTGCATTACATATAGGGTTCACATAGATATGGGATTCATTATAGATTTGGCATAGAGGTTGACTTGGTTAGATATATAGATTCAAACTGGGCTAGTGATTCACAGACTCGCAAGTCCACTTCTGGTTACAGTTTCTATCTAGGTTCTAGTCCTATCAGTTGGTCTAGAAAGAAGCAGAATGTTATTGCTATATCATCCATAGAGACAGAGTATAGGGGAGCTATTAATGTAACTACTAAGGCTATTTGGCTTCAGGGGATTCTTTCTAAGTTTGGCATTCCTATCAGGTAACCCACCATCATTTATTGTGATAATCAGAGTACCATTCAGATTTGTAAGAATCTAGTTCAATACCAGTGGACCAAGCACATAGAGATTCACATGCATTTCATTTAGGAGCTTATTCATAGTTAGGTCATTGACTTGATATTTTGCCAGTCTTTAGAGAAAGTTGCAAACATCTTTACCAAACCTTTCACTGAGAATAAGTTCATTCATCTACGAGCTCTTCTTAGGGTGCGATCTACATCTATAGCAGCATCATCTTCAGGGGGCTTCTAGCCTCTTTTTTTCTTTTATGTCTCTCTTTTGGGGGGGAGTTTTTTCCTAAGGGTTTTCTCCTTTTCTCTATCTTATGGGAGATTGCATTTGTACATGGGTACCTCATCAAGCCTAGTTACCAGGACCAATTTTCTATTTCCCCACTTCCCACCTAAGTTGCACTTATGGGGGGGTATTAGTGTAGGTTTTTATTTTTCCTTATTTATTAATCAGGGAAATTCTATTTCTTGTGCATACATAGAGTTTTCCTACATTTGTGGAATAGGCTAGCTTATGTGGAGGTGTGTGTCCTAGGTGTCATAAGAATTTCATAAGTAACTCCCTTGATGGGAGTTACTTCTCTATTCTTAGCACCTTGTCACCACCTTTCATGGTGGAGTTACATTCTATTCTTGGGGTGCCTTGTCCACCTTTTTGTGGAGGAGTTACTTTCGTACTCTCCTATTTGTATTCCTCACTTTGGCCATCTCATGCTAATTTAGATCTGGTTTTCTCCATTTTGTCTTGTGTAATTTATCTTCTTGTGTATTTTCAAATTTATTTAGCATCTATGTGGTGTTCACTTGTTTATCTTGTGTGATCACGTCTTCATTGCACTCTCATTATCTAGATTCTGGCAACAACTCCAATAGTCACACACCATTAAAAAATCAAGATAAGATACCAATTTAAGAGCTCCCCATACCTCATTCCATGACCATCATTGAGGAGTAAGACATATAACTAACCATCCCCATCCCCATCCCCATCCATGTTCATGTTGCATCCTAGCCCACTCAACCTCAACCACTTGATCCCCTTGATCTGCTCACCAATCCACCTCTCAAATAGTCACTGTTAGCAATATTTTCACTTAAAATGCCAAATTAGTAGAGCTCAATAGTACCAAGTGAAAATGAGTGAAAAAATAACATTCACTTTTGACTTTTATCCTCTATGGATTTAGGGTTTCCATCTTGGCTATCGACAATTAGGGTGATATTTGATCAGGGTCTCAAAATTTTATAAACTTACTCTTTAATAAATCTCTTTTCATGTACCTTACCTAATAAACCACCCATGAGATCAACTTCTCCACCTACCCCAACCACCTCATCACCTCACCATTGGTCCATTTCAACCCAAATAACACACATTTTGTGATGAATTTTTCCTAGTCCTTGATCCCAATGACAACATTGCCATTCTAAATAATTTATGCACTTATGCCACCTTATGCATACCTAACCGACTTGTGTCTTTATGGGAGAAATTCCTACCTGAGATACCCACAACTTTACCTAACCCATTTGTGTTTTCCTTAGGAGCACTTCCTACCTTAGCCACCAAAACACAAAAATTGCATAGGATACTTGTGTTTAAAAGTGTACCAAACTACCATGCCTAAATGTGGTTACATGGTCCACTTGTCACTTGTCCTTTTAGCATCGACCTATATTTCTACCAACTATGGCAACCTAGTCAATGAATTATCTTAGCTATCATAATTTTTATCACACTTTGTGTGTTTATTTGTACTTCAGTATCGAACCTATCACCCAACTTCATAATGTTTACCTATCATCATCAGTCTCTACTAATTATCAAACCCACACCTAATTTTGTTTTACCTTATCAACTCCCAATTTGAGAGAGAACACCTCTTCCCATACTCAAATTAAACAAACCTTTGACCAACAATCCATTTTTGT